>MU183363.1:87952-206771 GCA_016904865.1 Pissodes strobi | reverse complement strand
TATACCCAAGATTGTTAGTGCACCACAGTCTTCTAAAATCATCATCAGTTTATTTATATAAAATTGTAAATATATAAAATGTATGTCTTATTTTCAGTTCAACATGGGTGAATACCGTTGGAAAACGTACTCTGAGGTAAATATGCTGGCAGCTAGCTTCGGAAAAGGACTCAGAGAGCTCGGATGCAAACCCAGAGAAAATGTTGTAATCTTCGCTGAAACTAGGGCAGAATGGATGATTGCGGCACATGGTCTTTTCAAGCAGAACATTCCTCTGGTTACGATCTATGCTACTTTAGGTAAGCTTCAGTTAAGGGTGTTTTTCTCTAGAATTCTATAGTAATGAACTGTGATTTTCTGGTAAAGATGAAATGCACGAAGGCACTTAAGAGTTGTTTATCATAATTACACCACAGCCAGACTCACATATGTGTTCGCTAATACCTCGCAAAAACCCACAGAGCTAGCAAAATGTTATAAATATTTATTTGGCAACTCCATGAAAATTATTATTGCCTTCCCAATAAATGTATGTATTAGTAAATCTATTAAGGTTTCCTTTCTTATTTCAATTATAACACTCTGGCAACATTGCATTTTTATTTCACGACCTTTACTAGCATTCCCAATTGAAATGAATGGTTTGCATTTATTGAGTCGATTGCGATGTTGCTAGTGAGCTCTCGAGTGCTCTAGCGACTCTTTTGCGACATTTTGGTGTTTTTTTCTGATTCTTGTAAAAAATTGTGGCTTTTACTAAATAAACAGTCATGATGCATGCATGTGTAACATGTAAAAAGGGGACCACTTAAATGGGGATTTATCTTTTCCCCCTAAATATGGTTATTGCTTGCTTGCTTGCTTTACGTGTCGGTTTCGCTGGACACTTGGTTATAAATGCTTCGGGCCGCCCAACTAAGGGCATCTGACCTCAGTCATAGTCCACTGTTCCATTTCACGCCTTCTCATCCACTGATGCATCTAAGAACAGTATAACGAACTGAAAGGAATGTTGGCTGAATGGCACTATACTTTTGACCCTTCAAGGTGTCGAGCACGTAAAGTGGTAGCTATGAGCTGAACCTTTGCAGGCACAGACAGAAATCTGGATTTTTTTCTGGCTAGGACACCCAGTTCTTCCTCGGGGAGAAAGAACGGTCACTGAACGATAGCCACGTGTTCACCCAAAATGGCGACAAAGGAGCCGCCACAAAACGCGTGTTGACTCGTCCGAAGACGAAATGGAAGTCATGGTATATGAATCCTAGAAAATTGTGTTTCAAATATAAGCCAAGTTGACACTTTGGTGGCGCTACATGTTCTGAATCGTCGTCAGTCATACGGTAACAGCTTTAGCGACAAATATTCTTAAACTCTTAAAAAAAGTATTACAAATTCAAATTCAAAAATTCAAATTCAAAAAACATTTATTACCAATCAGAGATAATACAACAGTAACAAATAAGATACTATTTTAATGTAATAGTTTAATCTCGGTAAAACGACTGCCCCGCGATTATGGTCGCCAATACTGACGACAAACCGATATAACAGACACATACAGTGTGCCTGTGTGGAATAGCCGTAATATTAGCTGCAGGAGAAAAACTCGCTCAGTGCTAAGTAAATATGATTCCAAAACTCTTTATATCTATTATTCTAATATGTACCAAAACTTTTTCAATCCAGTTCACTATATCATAGTAGTAATATGCGCAATCGAAGCATTTTCCTTGCTTGGCATGTTCACATTCTTGAAAACAATTGTTCAGTCTAGTTTTAGTCGCGGGTGGTAAAGTTGTTTGCTTTCTGTGCTAAGTTTTTAAATTTTGTTGTTGGTTAAAAATACATTGCTACTGATTGAAGTAATAATTATTGTGTCATGGAAGATAGTGTTTTCCTTTCTACACCTATCAAATTAAAATTAAAAATAACAATTCTACAATCAGATAACTTACTCTGTTAAATAGACACCACTATTACCAAAAACTCTGTTGAGAATACACCCGACAAAGAATAGTGTACTACTAGGCAGGACTTATCCAGAACTATACCAAATTTCTTCTTCCAGCTCCGTCTTTAAAACATCTACCCTAGCTCTGCCCAGGTTAGTCCGTTGCTTAACTTTTTCCAGTGGACAAGTTTCAAATATACGAGGTTATGAAATTAAATCAAGATAAGTTATAGTCTAAGTCAAAGTTGGACGCCACCAAGTTTAGTTTTATTAGCAAAGCCCTGCCGTTATGGTGCGGGCACGGTAAAAAAGACTTGGAAATAAAATGAAATCTAAACTCTAAAATCGGATATGTTAATAATTACATGTCGTATCTATTGATGCAAATAGATCTGCTTGATATACATAAACAATATCAAAATTAATTAACTGGATCAGAATAATCATCTGTTATTTCCATATGATAAGGCTAAAACATGTAGCGATAAAAATTGTTTTGAACTCTGAAACTTCATAATGCTATTTCACATATTGCTAGCCTCAAAAGTTCAGTTTCAGACATATCAATTTATCATCATTTTCCATTATATTTTTTGGTATTCTTTTCCGTTGTTTACTCAGTTAAGCACTCTGTGAAAAATTAGATTAACTCTTACCTTTAAGGTGGTTGTCTTCGTAATAGATCATTTTAATCCACATATTTTTTTCTTAAAGGTGAGGAAGCCATTGCCCACGGCATCAACGAAACCGAAGTCACGACTGTAATAACCTCATACGAATTGATGCCTAAGTTCAAGAAAGTTCTCGCCATGACTCCGAAAGTGAAAACACTCATTTACATGGAAGACCAACTGAAAGACTTGGATAAAGCTGGCTACGGAGATGACATCACCGTGATTAGTTTCACCGATGTATTGAAGAAAGGCAAAGGATCAGAATATGGTAAGTCACTGAAGACCATATCAAATTACTTAGCAACAAATTATTTCATACACACGGCTGATGAAGTCGAAATGGAAAGAAATAATAATAATTAAGTATTAAATTATATGTCATAATTCACGTAACACTTTTTGAAAAACAGTGATCGGGTTGAAAGCGCTTCGAAACTAAAGATCTTTAACATAAAACAACTCGTAGATAATTTGATATTTATGGACGCGATATATGGCGATCAAACGTTAATTTTTGTCAGCTAATACGTTACTCATTATTCCAAGTATATGTCATTTATCCTAAAATGGTCATAAGGTTAGTCTGCAGTATTTTGAATGTTAAATAATTTGATATTACACCTTGATTTGATGGTTAGAACCTTGAAATTTTTGATATTTAGCAGAAGTGGTCAAATCAGTTCGATTCAACTTTCTGAATTATTCTAACTACAACTTTGAATACCGTTGAGCTAAGTCTGAATCAAATCAAAATAATGATGTCCTATAGAGCCATAAAAGGTGGAAAAATAGAAAAATTCAGAGTATTTGCTTTCAAACTGCGCAACCCTTCTGTTATGTTTTAGTAAAGAAGAAGCATTTTCAGAGAAAATGTGGACCTATTTTTTTAAATACATTTATTGCTTATGACTTCTGTTTATTCTGCGTTGGTGGTTCCATCATTTGTGGTATATCTTAGTAACGGTAGTCTGGTTGTTACCAGAGCCGGATTTAGGGGGGTGCTAGTGGTACTAATAGCACCCGGCGGCAAATTTTGGGAGGCGGTAGGAGGCGGTGGGCGGTGTTCAAAAAAAAATTAAAATTTATTTTTAGGTAAACATAAGTTGCAGAATTATAAAAACGCAGTTTCTTTAGTAGTAACGTAGAGATACAACCAAACCGATTGAACTAGCCTCTGATAATTAAACAAATTCAGCAGTCAAAATATTTTTCAATTAGTGTAGATTCTACACCAGATATTACGCATAATGATCAACTCACTTTTATTATAAGGTACTGCTCTGATAAAAGTGGTAAAGGTATGCCTTCGGAACGTTTTATCACATTTTTGGAAAATGTTGGACACAAGAGCGAAGAGATAGAAACTGTTAACTTGGAAACAATGCGTATTAGTACTTCCTACTATGTGACAGCACGGTCATTGTGCTGAAGCGTAGTAGCAAAACTGAATATCATAGTCATTTTGTGTGGTTTTAAACTATACGCGAATTATGTGCTTAAGTCCAGGAGGAATTTATAAGCATTTGAGTATGAATTCATACTGCGCTGCAACACAGGAGGAATTAGATGTGTTCGCGATGCAATCAATTTGCAGCAAGAGCTCTCGTGGTCTAGAGGTCCAGATGGTTAGGTCTCAAATCGGCGGCTTTCGGCGGCCCGGGTTCAAACCCCGTTGCTTTTTTTCATTTCTTTTTAAGGTTAAGTTTCTAAACAGTTTATATTTTTACTTTGGATATGTCTTGGGTTAGCACCTGGTTAATTTCCTTTTCTGTTTTTTTCTTAATTTTGCGTATGTCTTGGGTTAGTTTGGGTTAGCACCTGGTTAGTTTCCTTTTCTTGAGCCCCCGTAGCGAGCGAAGCGAGCGGAGGGCCATGCGAAAAGTAAATATGTCTTGGGTTAGTTTGGGTTCGCACCTGGTTAGTTTCCTTTTCTGTTTTTTTTCTTGATTTTGGGTATGTTTTGGGTTAGTTTGGGTTAGCACCTGGTTAGTTTCCTTTTCTTGAGCCCCCGGAGCGAGCGAAGCGAGCGGAGGGCCATGCGAAAAGTGAAATATTTTGTTTTCCTGTATTTTAACACAAGTGTTGCAGCGCAGTATGAATTCATAATACGCGTTCATAAAACCCTACGTGATTTCTGTGCTGGCGCACGGTATTTTAACACTATCTTCACAAAAATGGTTCAGTTAATTCCTCCTGTATTTGGAGCGCGGTATGAATTTATAATACGCGGAAACAATAGCTAAATTGTGTCTAAGTTTAAATGACTGCAGGGGTCAGTCATATGACAATGCCAGCAATATCTAGGTCTGGCTCTTACAACGGCTTACAGGCAAGAATTAAATCAAGAATCAATTTAGCTATTTATATTTTTTTTATGTTAATTTAAGATATATATGTATTTTTCTCATCCTCAACACATCGTTGGCAAATTTTAATAAACCCCTTCAAAATGTATCTGGGAAAAATACCTATACATTAAAACCTGTAAATATAACGAGATGGTCTTCTAGATTTGAATCCGTTAAAACATGTAGGCATTGTTATGAAGAAATTCAAGATTCATTTATAGTACCTACTAATTTTGAGAAGCCGGAGGTTCGCGCCAAAGCCCAGTCTCATCTAGTGACATTAGGTACCTTAGAATTTGGCTTTCAAGTAGCAGTTTGGTCTGATGTGTTAGAAAGGGCAAATAGTGTTAGCATGTCTTTGCAGGCTGTAAATATAGATTTAACTATTTGCTTAAATCTTTATATTTCTTTAAAAGATTTTTATTTATCACTTCGAGATAAATTTGAATACTATGAAAAAGATGGTCAAATCTTATCTTAAGAATCTAACTATAAATTAAATCAAAGGCTACGGAAAAAAATACAATTTGGGGAGACGGATAATGAAGTAGTACAAACTCCAAGAGACAAGATGCGTACCCGAGTATTTTATAGAATAAATTACCAAATTATTTGTGATCTGGAAAAAAGAGTATGAAAATGCAATAAAGCCATTCCTATTTTCATTAAAATCTCTCGAGGATGAAATCATATTAAATGCTGCCAACGATTTAGCTCTAGTTTATCAACCTGACCTAGATCAACTATATTTTGGTAAGGAATGTGTCCAGTTAAAAAAATGTATAATTTTTCTTGACAAAGAATTTTCAATGTCAAATGCGAAAAATTTGATGCATTTATTGCATTCCAATAACATTGTTTCAACGTTTCCAAACGTTGAAATCGTTTTAAGAATTTTCTTTACCCTTATGGTGACAAATGCTAGTGATGAAAGGCCATTCTCTACTCTAAAAAGAGTTAAAACATATTTAAGGAACTCGGTTTCACAAGAAAGGCTTAACGCTATTTCAGTATTATACATAAATTCCGACTTATTGAAATCTTTGGATTTTGATTTTAGTGAAATACTAAATCGCGAAAAGTCATATTTAAGTAAAGCAAAGTAATTTTAAGTTTATATATTATATTTTTTATATTTTATATGTAAAATATTTTAGACCACAGTTTGTTATACTTACCGTAAAACCAAGTTGTACGTGTTTTACACTTTTATAATAATAAATTTAAGGTTTTAACTTTTTTGTCTAATCTTTTTCTTCGTATGCTTATGGTATGGTGCGTATGATAATAATGCAAGATTATGACGATCTTAAGCCTTAAAAAAATTAGTGTTTAAAAAGTTTCTGATAATAGGGAGGCGTTCTTTAAAATTAGCACCCGGCGGTAGCTAAGGTAAATCCGGGACTGGTTGTTACAAACTTTCGTAAGAGTTGATGTTATTAATTTGGAACTGTTCACATTACAACAAATTTCACATTACCTTTTTCGCGAATATACAGTTCTATTTAAATAATGCAGGTTGATGTCTGTCGCTTGTGAGAGAAAAAAAAACAGACGAATTTAACTATTACCTGTATTATTGGAACCCGCAGAAGATCTAGATAATTCTGACTAAGAGAATTTCACTACGGAATTTTCGCTGAACAACTTAATCGTTTACAAAATGATACTTTACTTTACTCCGTAGCACTACAAGGGTTTTGGCTGCCTTGACTATTTGCCTCCATTTAGATCGATCTTGTGCCAACTCCCTCCATTCTTTTAGTCGATCGTTTTGACTTCTCTGTATGCGCCGCCGCCGTGCCCATCTTAGGCTGCCGGACTTTATTTCCCGAATGATGTTAGGGCTTTAATATATTAGAGCAAGCTCCGCGTTGCTTCTCATTCTGTAACAGCCGGTTTCAGGGTCTCGGTATGGGCCATATATCATGCGCCGAATTTTTCTCTCAAACCTTCTTAGAAGCTCCGTGTCGCCAACTGTCAGGACCCATGTTTCACTGGCGTAGGTTGCCACTGGTTGTATTATTGTTTGATAAATTACGGTTTTTGCCTTTCCAGTGATAAATTTTGACTTTAGCAGGGTTTGCATTGCATATGTACATTTGTTTGCTTTTGTGATACGCTGTTTAATCTCTTCCTGCATATTATTGTCAGCCGTTATCACTGCGCCCAGATACTTGAAGATCCGCACATGCTCTAAATTATATTCATCCATTTTTGTCTGATTCTTGCGGGAGACATGCATGTATTTGGTCTTACCGTCATTTATTCGGAAACATATTCTCTGAGCTTCTTTTTCTATCTTTATAAAGTCTTCCTTCACACTTACCGTGCTTTCTCCTATCACGCCCATATCATCCGTGTAGGCCAAAACAAGCTTAGGATCACCTGGACCAAAAACCTCTGCGTTAACTGATGCTGTTCTTACCGCTTTTTCTAGTGCATGGTTAAATATCACTGGTGACAAAGCGCCACCCTGCTTCAGGCCTCTGTTGATAGAGAATATTTGGCTGTACTCTCCTTCGATTTTAACGCCGCTCTTTGCCCCCTCTAGGCACGTTTTATACAGTTGAATTAGCTTGTGTGGGATTCCAAGTTCTTCCATAGCTTCCCACAACCTCACCCTAATAACACTATGAACAGGGTATGTAAGTTTTTGTTAAGCTCCCGGCATTTCTCTAGAGTCTGACGGATAGTAAAAAGCTGGTCAGTTGTTGATCTTCCGCTTCGAAAGCGGCATTGGTAGTCTCCGATAATATCTTCGGTATATGGAGAGAGACGTTGAAGGAGAATGTTGGAGAAGATTTTATAGGCGTGACTTGGTTACATCGGTACTTTTTACACTGCATTTGGTCCCCCTTTTTGTGAAGTGGGATGATATCCCCTTCTTTCCATTCATCGGGGATGATTTCTCGATCCCAAATTTGTTGTAGTAGGTTATGTATTTGCATGGTTAGATCGTCCCCCCCCCCCCCCATGTTTCAGACTTTCTGCTAAGATATTATCTCGGCCTGCCCCTTTGTTATTTTCAAGTTTCTTAATGGCTCTAATTAGTCATGAGCGAGACTGGTCTTGGTCTTGGTCTTGCAGAAAAAGCAAGACCAATACCGAGCAGTGCAAGACTTATACAAGACCAAGACCTAGTATTGCAAGACTTACGCAAGACCAAGACCTAGCATGCAAGACTCTTGCGGTCTTGTGTTTTTTTTTCGCAATTTTTGTTTGTTGACATATTGCCCTTAATTCTGGGATCGAAATATGGAGAGAAAACTTTCTATAAACGTTTGTCAAAAATCATTTTGTTTGTGAGATACATGCAGGGAAAGTTAGACAGTATTCACTATTTGCCACGCCGTATTGTATGTAAATAACAATGTATTCATTTAAAAAGGACAATCAAATTTTTAAAGAAAATTATACTCATAATTTCATAAATCTAATTTGGATTTTATTAAACAAATTACACAAAAAATGTCAATACATTTCCCCAAGCGTTCTTGCATATAGACCGGGAGATAGTGACCAATTTTTGGATGTGATTTTGGCCAGTAAGCCCTTTGGAGGCATATAATAATATGCATATTCTAATGTTATAATGTGGTAAACTGAAGCATCATTCTAGGTTCTTCACATACAGTGTGCCTGAAAAGGATATGAATGTATTTGGGATCTTGAAAACAATAAGAGATAAAAAATTGATGAAATGGAAAACGTTGTGAGATATTTAATTGCTAGTTCAATTCTGCTATGATATTGAATTAATCTTTTAATTTATAATTCATAATAATGAATTTTATTTATTTTTTTTTCATTTTCGATATATTTTCAAAAAAAAATAAAAAATTTTGTTTAACCTGCTGATTTTATGTAATTTTTAAATTTTTGTTTGTACAGGGTTATCCAACGAGGACTAGACAAGGCGATTTTTTGACTTTCTCTGTACTTTTATAAAAAAAAAACTGAAATAGCCATCTTATGTAATTTTCTCCCGCGAATTCGGATATGTTCAGCAAAAAACAATTGAACATCAAATAAAAGTGCTAGGGATCACTTTGATATTTTTTAAATGGGAGGCCATGTATATTATTGCATATTTGGATTGTGCGAAAAAGTCTAGACATATTTCATAAATAATGTCCTATATCTATCTCTAACGATTTTTGAAATATTGACAGTTGAAAATCGACCATTTACCAAGTTTGACAGCTTGTAAAATCCAAACGGCTAAAGATAGAACAAAACGGTTTGCACTTTCCTATATTGGTTTTTCATAAGCTATCGTATGACACTAAATTTAGATTTAATCAGAGGTTAAAAAATCCCGGATAAATTTAACCTCTGGTTAAATAAAAAGTTAGTGTCATACGATAGCTTATGACAATTTACTCCACGGTCAGGTTATCAGTAGGACAAAGATAAACAATCTGTTCGAGTAAAGAAAATCAAAGGCAGCAACAAAAAAAAACAATTAAAAATAACGCAAAGTCCGCTAGGAAGCTAGTAGTGATCTGATCTACGGTTATCCAACGTAAGCCAGAAATCGTGAAAATTGAGAACAATAATAAACTAGTTCGACTTACAACGTTATTGCGTCAATCAATTAAAAGTTTAAAAAATCGATCCAAAATTTGATTTATTCTAGATCAGCGGATCTATCTGAATTTTAGAATTTGATTAAATAAAAGCAAGCCTTTTAGGCTCGTCAAAATTGTCCAAAAATTCAAAGTTCATTTAAAAGAAAATTTCAGAATTTAATTAAATAAAATCAAGTATTTTAGGCTCGACAAGATTGCCCAAAAATTCAAAGTTCATTCAAAAGAAAATTTGAATGGCTAAATGTTGCCTTAATTAAGGAAAAACAGGTTAAAAAGTTATTCTTTGTTCGAAAACAAAGCCGAAAAAAAATAATAGTTAGAGATCGTAGTTAATTACACGAATTTGTTGCAACATAGATGAATGGGAAAAAAATAAAATGGAAATTGCTCCCTTGGCCGATGAGTAACTGCTCAGGCAGCTTCCAAAAAGAACTGCTCACGGTAAGAAGTAGACCTCCTTGACAGGCGAAGGACTGCAAGGCTCTATGCACGTGGTACGGTAGACAGGCGTAGCCAAGGAACACTGTGTCGCTAACGATGCTCGTAGATAACAATGAACAACTCGACGGTAGTAATAGACTTCACAGTTGAAGTAAACCCAACGGTAGTCGTTGACTCAACGGTGGTCCCCTGTGGAAGAACACATATTCAAGGTTCCACACGTAACTCTTAATGAACGAGCATTATAACTCGGTGATCAAAATCAACCATCAAGCAAAAAGAGAAATCAGAATTTAAAAAAAAAAACAATAATTTACCTGTGTAGGGGGGTAGCCAGTTGCTTAACGCTAGACGGCTTTCAGTTGGGCAAGTGGGCTTCTGTAAGGGATTAAAAGGGAATTAAAAATCCGCCCGCGTGCATCACAAAATGATGGCGTTCACAGAGAGACAAAAAAATGCACAACAAACTCAACTCATTTTGCAAAGCAGCACTCAAATCCCACAAAAGGCAGTTTCAGACACCAACACTTACGAAAAGATAAGGTACAACTAAAGACTGAAACTGATAAAATGACCCGGTCAGAAAAATCCCATTAACAGGTAAAAATCACAATTGTTTCCAATCGGCGTCTAAAAATGACAACTTGACTCCGTTCGTCGTAAAAGAGTGACCCAAGCGACCGAAAACCGAAGAGCAGCAAGCCGCACGACGATTTCCATTCCCTATCCTCTCAATAATTCATCCAAGGGAATTAAACGATAAAAACCTCGGATTTCGATGCACATGCATTCTCACAAAAAAACTACCCAGAGTAGCCAAAAGGGTATCGTCATTGAGCCACTCCAATCAATAGAATTTCCCAGTTATTCAGAAATAATTAATTAACTGTGCGCGCGATGAAACTTGGTAGCCAATCCGAAACCAGTACGTACTACGAAAATATTATAAGGCCATCGATGCTAATTTCACGCGCTAAATTCAATTTGTTGAAAATCGAATCGTTTCGCAGCGCGGATTTATTTAAATTTCTCGATCGAGAGGACGACGAAGCCAGGTCAGCCGGCCCATCTACGAGGGTCTTCCCGTTATTATCCACGAATGCGTTCGGGACCATGTGAAGGGTGATAAATTCTAGAGTGATTTACGCATCGATATACGCCGGATAAAACGGCGTGTGACACCATGTTCCAATGTTCATGTCCTTATTTCGTAGCTTGTGTCTTCTTATTTCTGTCCCGTTCCGAGGCAAGTGTTTCGGTTTCGTAACAGCGGAACTTTTATGGGGTTAGGTTTGTTACCCTAACGCCCAACCCTCCTCTTTTCTCATCCAGACTTGGGACCGGCAACGGCAGTTATTTGCAAAATTATATGCAGGAAAGCTGCTTTATGACGGTGACCAAAAAACTGTTTTATGGTCACCGTATTATAGAAAGTTATTAATGTTTCATTACTTTCTTAGAACAGTATGAAACCTAGAATAATCGTATGCTCCTTTAATCTCTGCGGCAATTATAAGCTTTTATTTTCTAAAATCATCTCAACAATTATGACATTTTTTGTTAGTAGTGAAATAATAGAAAGTTAAAGCAGCAGCTCAAAATTGTCATAATTTGTAGGTTTAGAATCAAGACAGAACTCTCCAAAATCTAAAATTTGCAAGTGCAAGCGACGGGAAGGTAATACATAAATATTAATATTGCTTTGTTTTTTCCTTGCTTTTTGGTTCTTTTCTAGTTTAATATGAGAGCCGATTTTGTGCTACAACCGGGCATTGTTTTATCTCAAAAACCAATCTACTTTAATAAGTAACAGCATCAAAAGGCACGAATGAATTTTTCCTATTTTGATAATTTATCTCATGTTAAAATTGTGCTTAGATAATAGAATTGTGCTTCTTTCCATTTCGGCATTTTTTTTTAATAGGGTATAGGAGTGCTCAAAATTGAAATTATGTTTTCTAGGATAGTATCATTTTTTAAAGTTGCCTTTCTTGCAGATAATTCTCCGCCAGACACAAATGACACGGCCATCATCATGTACACCAGCGGTTCTACTGGGGTGCCAAAGGGGGTCATAATTCTGCACAAAAACCTGATCGCCACCCTGAAAACCTTCTGCGACGCTACTGACATCTACGAGCAGGATGTTATGATTGGATTCCTACCTCTAGGTGAGATTTTAATTCAGACTATTGAATTATTGAAGTTTTGATGATGATATGTGTGTATACTTTTGTAGATGCCTAACTTGGATACAAAATTACCTGAGAAACATTTGTTGATAATTTATTAAACGAAAATTCAGACACGTTTGTGGTATTTCGAAATTGCCATACTATCATACTAAATGTCATTTAGTCCAGTCCTATACAGACTGTACAAGACTGTCTGTAAAAATATCTAAAATATGTATTTAAATTTTTATTTAATAATCTAACTAATTCTTCTTCTATACCATTCGATCAGAAAATATTTCTTTCTAGCTCGTGGCAAATATCAAAGATTGACCTAAATTTTGTTTAAATGCCGTGGGTTCATCTTCAGCATAAAAATCACATCAAATCAAAATCACTAATGAAAAAAAAACAGCACTTGAGTGGTTGCATAATTTGGGTTAATTTAAACATTTATGATCAAACCACAATAACAAATTGTTCCAACTAAATGTCATAACAAACCAGAACGGATATTACAATTAAAAATTTGTTTAAATTGTATGGCTCTATACCTAAGATCACATTAAAATTAACTTTTCTAATGAACTCTACATTAATACAATTAGAAAGTAAACATTTTCACAAGCATATAACACCTCTGAGTTGCACTAAGTCTATGAATGGTAAAATTAAGATCTTGGTTCCTTGTATTAAAGTTATGCATTATTTCATTTTGTTCAAATTTATTTCGGTTCTTGAAAAATATATCAAATACTCTTACATACTTATACCTTACATACTCGAACTGTTAACATGTCAAGACTCTTACAAGGCTCTGTTAGCCTAATACGTATTGCCCTTTTTTGAAATGTGAAAGCACAGTCAGCACTTATGCTTCTTCCTCCAAGTGTTTTGAGATATCTCTTAAAGGGTAACAGGCCCCGATCATCTTCCTGCAGACATAATCCACGTGTTCAGCCCAATCTAAATTCTGATCTATATAAATTACACTTTGAGAGATAAGGCCGACTTGTGGAGCACAGATGTTCTTTAGTTTAGTTCAAAAACATATTTGACTTGTTTTCTCCTCATTTAGTAGCAGCTTGTTTTTTTACAAACTATTCTTGAGTCATGCTTAGCATGGCATTGGAAATGTTAAAAAGTTCCGAGAGAATTGACTCCATGATAAAATATTTGTCATCGGCAAAATTGACCAAATGACAACCCTAATCGAGAATCTCGGAGGCAAGGTCATTTACGTATAAAACAGAAGAGGACCGATGAGCGCTCCCTTCGGGATTACCTGTTCAGAAAAGTGTTTCTTTCCTTCACACTGTATCACAACTTGTTGCTTCCTGTGGCATTAAGAAAAATAATGGCCATTTCCAGCGATACTGGAAGTAAAGAAGTCTCCCTGCGGTAAGCCGTTAAGAACACGTGGGGCTGAATTAATAACGAGTTGTTGATCGTCAAGTATCAAACGAGCACTCTGTGCTACCACTGATTTTCCAACAACATGCGAAACATCTTGATCTATTCTAAAGCCTTGGTCTGTGCTAGTAATTGATTATATTCACGATTTTTTTTCCATATACTCCCGTCCATTCATCTTCAACGACACATCCGACTCATTTGTATAACGTTAGATACATTTGTGCAGTAAGGCCTAATAGAATTATGTTGGAAATAATGATTAAATATTTGAATTAAATTATTCATTAATAATTGCCATTGCAGGCTTACATATCATTCTTGCTGCTGAAGAACTTCACATTTTCCACTCGAAAGAAGAGTTTTAAAATGTTCTTTGTTTTCAGTCTTAAAAATACGCTTCTTTACAACTTCTATTACTTACTTCGACCTTACAAACTATTTTCTGTGCTATTTTTGATATATGAGTGTTTAGTACTGAAGAACTAAACAAGTTTGTGTTATTAGTGTAGATATTGACAATACAACTGCTAGCAGCCCTCCATATGCAAGTGTAATCAATAAGAGAAGACACAAAGTTAAATAACAATAATAGAGGTATATAATCAGGTAGCATTCTTATTATTTACATTCCTAATATCTACCTTAAAATCATCTGCTAGACAGTGCAACACGTTTTTTCCTAATTGAAGTTAAAAGTTTTTTTTTTCAATTAAAAAGAAACCTAGTCCCGGAGAGTTGTATTGCAAATGCCCGGCCCCTGTAGTGGGGTCGTTAGAGCGCCACCAGTTCTATCCAACTAAACTGAAAAAGCTCCGCTGGTGTTGTGCAGGGTGACTAGGTCGGCTTATTGAATCAAAAGGTACTTACAACCTAACAAGAAAACGAGAAATATAGGCTGGCTTATTAAATCAAAAGGTACTCAAGCTTAACTTAACAAGAAAACACAGTCTAAAATTTAAGGACCAATATATTTGCTACTAAGTTCTTTTTTTTAAACACAGCCACAATCTATCTGGAGTAAAATTGCAAGTTACACGGAAATGTTGTTAGTTAAAGACCAAAGAAATGTTAAATGGCTATTAAATTTAACTACTAATAAGTACAATATGGTGATTGCACGGAGACCAATCCTGTTGTTAATACTCGGTTCTGTATGCCTTACAACTAAATGCACTAAATACTACTAACCGAAGTGATCACTTTGATGCTAACTAAGCTAATTACAACTAGGTATGCGTGCGCTAATAGCTGCACCTATTTTAAATGTAGCAATAATAATCTGTAGCGATGAACGGACACAATAATCAAATCAAATGACTCGATAAATTAATAAAAGGGAAAAAAAATTAGAATAAAACTATTGAAAGCGCCGCTATCAATGCTTGACTTATAAAGAAAGAAAATTCAGAGCGGTTATGTTACTTGATAAATGAATGAAAGGAATAAAATTATTTAAAACTGTTTAAAGCCGGTCAACGCTTGACTTATATTAAAAAGAGAGAAAATTCAGAGCAATTAGATTAACCGGTCCGACAAACCAGTGACTAAATGAAAATAAAATTAATGAGCTATCTTAGAGCCTTGCGGTCAATGGTTTGATTTATATTAAAAGAAGAAAACCTAAGAGCGGGTATATTAAACTGATAAACAAACGATTCTATGAAAGATAAAGCTTCTGTACAATACTCAAATCCGGTGGAGACGCCGCCGGGCACCGATAGATACCTCAGGTAGTGCCTCTCGATGGCCCCGAGGGGAAGATCTAGCCGAGGTCTCGATAGCTCGGTGTCGAGATTGGCTGGTAAATGCTGCTGGTAAAGCCTGCTTCCAATCCACTAGAAAAAAGTGGTTCTAGCCTGCCGGTAAAAGTAGTAGCCTGCTGGTAAAAGTTGTGGCCCTCCAGTAAAAGCTGCTTCTAGCCTGCTCGTATAAGTTGTGGCCCTCCAGTAAAACCCTGAAATAACCCAGTGCGCATTAGACAAAGCCCCCTTTAATAAAAACCAAAATCCCCCTTGCATAAATATATATCTTCTTTATAAAACAAATTCCCCCAGAAAAAGAAAACCCATGGACTTGCAATGCCCATCAGCAAATAAAAGAGGTACCAAGATACAGACAACTTGAATATAACAAAGATAGGGATGAATCACCCCTAAAAGAAAATATAAACTTCCCCATACGATCAAAATTAAAGTTACATTAAAATAAAAATTCGGATTAGGTAAAATGGAGTAGATAAGATAACATATGGGACGCAAAAGCAAATGGCGGACCATGCACAAAAAAGGTTAACACAGATAAAGCAATTAAATCATTAATTTAGGCAAAACAACTGTAACAATAATTACCTCGATTGTGTGTGAGGGCTACCTATGGGAAATTCGACGGTCTCGGTCTTATATGACGAACGTGGAAAGCCTCTAGAAATATGGGAAAAACCGTTAGCGTCATGGCGTCCACGCGCTTCACAGGCAATAGAAAAAGAAATCCAGATAAAATGCTTACCCAGTACAGTATGTAGATCCAGAAAATCGGTCGTGTCAAAACACCAAGAGATTCCACAGTATATCCCCAATAAATGGGAATTAAATCACAAACTAAATGTGAAGTCTCTGAAACTGCACTCAAACAGAAAGCTTCTCTCCTCGCCGAACGGTCAAACTAGAAGGACTCGATTGTCAATTTGCCTTTCTCCACTTCCACGAGATTAGGAAAAAAATAACGTCGAATCAGAAAGGAAAAAAGTTGTAGACTGAGAACTGCCGTATCGTAGTCTAACGATTCGATACGAGGAATATTTCTAAGATAATAAACGATTTAGTTCTCGTTTATCATGGTTGTAAAACAACGGCGGAAGCCACAATTAATGCACCGATTTTGAATGATTCAAGAAGTACCAGAGAATATTCCCTAACAAAACGATAAACTTTTAAAAATTTAAATCGACAGCTGGCATTTACAAGAAATGGTACATTCCTATTACTTGGAACTAACAACCGAATGTGTTACAAAAACCAGCAGCTGGGTGGAAAAATAAAAGCAGATCTCCCAAAACGACCTAACGATCTCAGAAATGATCGGCCAGCAATTGGAGTTCAGCAACCAAGGGGTTTCCAAAAGGTTATGAAATATTCACACCGTCAGTAAAATATGGATCGACGAATCTACTGAAATTTTACAGTAGGCTTTATTAACGCAATTCTTAAAAATATAGAAAGGTTTGCTGACTGTTCTACGATAATGTAATATAAATCAAGTCAATCTATTCTAATAACAATGTGCTTCGCTTATCAACTAAAATAAACATAGTCACAACGTGTTATAAATGCTAATACAAATATATCGTTAACCCATACTTAGAATAGAGTTAATTTACATTAAGAAATTCGGCAGTTTCAGGCGTATTAACAGCAAATCGAATCAATAAATTTAGAATTAATAAACCGATGAGTGCAAAATACAGCACCTTTTTCCCTAAATGCGGCATATAAATGAAATTTTAAAAATATTTGACATTGGCAAAATCAAACAATTTGTTATTAAAAACAATTGCCAATACATGTTCTAATCTAAAAATTATTAAATTTGAGCATTTGTACAACGACACAATACCAACAACTTTAGTTACTCAGACTTGCTTCTACTGCTGCACGCTCCTGGACCATGACATCATTTCGAATTCTTCACAATATTGAGCTCCTAACATAAGTCAAAATATGCTTTATTGTTGTGAACAAAATAATTGTTATAAACAAAGCCTGCCTAAAAGTAATAATACCTAAAACAAACAAAATAAAAACATACTAATTTTTACATAAACAAGATACAATTTGTATGTCAACAGAAAATGCAAAGAGGACATACTATAGATCGTCATTGTTGAAAAGAGAAAAGAAACGTACACAGTCCATTCAAGACCTAATCCTTTTCACATAATCTCTTCTTCTTCGACTGCCTATCCACTATTGTTGGATGTTGGCGACCATATTTCCATACATTTCTCTGTCGGTTGCTGTGTGGACCAACTCTCCTATCGTTCTTAACCCCGTCCAATCTCTTATATTTCTTAACCATAACATTTGCTTTCTGCCCATCCCTCGATTTCCCTCTATTTTTTCTTCGACAATAAGTTGCAGCAGTTGATATTTTGAGTTTCGCGTTATATGTCCAAAATACGATGTTTTCTTTCTTATTTTTGACATTAAGCATTAACTCACGGTCTCTGCCGATTCTCCTCCTTAGAATTTCATCGTTGGATACTCTGTCTGTCCATGGCACACTTAGCATTCTACGATACATCCACATTTTAAATGCTTCTATTTTGCTGACGGAAGATGACTTTAATGTCCAGGTCTCTGCACCGTACAGAAACACCGACCATACATAACATTTCGCATAACGTAATCTTAGCTTTAATTTAATGTCACGACTAGTTAGCACGCTTTTAAATTTAAAAAAGTTATTTCGAGCTGCTTCAATTCTGCATTTAATTTCTTTGTCATTATCCCAATCTTCATGCAACCAGCTTCCTAGATATTTATATTGTGCTACACGTTCTAACGTTTGGCCGTCTGCCATTAATCTTGCATCGCTGTATGGGAGCTTACGTCTGCTTACTATCATGAACTTTGTTTTATTGCTATTTATTTTAAGACCATAATCTGTACCTATACGATTCAGCTCATCGATCATTTGTTGCAGATCTTCAATATTATCTGCAATTAAGATAGAGTCATCTGCATATCTAATGTTGTTTATATAGAATTATATACCCCATTTACCTTAATTCCAACATTTTTATCTTCCATGATTTCCTTAAAGATGGTTTCCGAATAAAGATAAATAGAAGAGGTGATAATATGCAACCCTGTCTTACGCCTTATTATGCCTTTACTTTGTCAAAGGCCTTTTCAAAGTCCACAAAACATATGAAGACATCTTTCTGAACATCTCTGCAGTTCTGCATGAGTACACGCACACTGAAAAGTGCTTCCCTGGTTCCTATCCCACTTCTAAATCCAAATTGAGTATTTGCAATATTGGCCTCACACTTGCGGTAAATTCGGTTGCGTAGGACCCTAAGGAATATTTTAAGGGCATGACTCATTAGACTAGTTAAACGGTGGTCTCCGCATTTCTTTGCTTTGTTTTTCTTTGGAAGTGGAATAAACGTAGATTTAAGCCAGTCTGCCGGATAACGACTCTCATTATAAATTTTGTTAAAAATTACTTCTAGAATACATAATATATCGCTATAAAATTCAGAGAGTGCATAATAGACTCGGTCAACCAGGAACCCCCTCAAAAGATGTTTAAATACTCTCATCGTTGTTGCCCCTTTGATGTTTTGTGGAAGGTGATTAAATATTTTGATACCCTCATAAAAAACTGATTTTTGTGTAGGAGTGGATGTAGGGATGTGAAGATTCAGTTTGTTCATTTGACATGTAATGTACCTAGGATGTTCCGTACTAAATTTGTGTCGATATTTAAAAATGAGGCAGGCAATTTAACTTCTATTTAAATGCACGTTACTGTAAGGATATTCTCTCTATGGTACAACGAGCGGCAAGAATCCCGAAATTTGGCTTCACAGATGTAACGTAATGCGCGTTTTTGGAGGACAAGTAGCGTTTGCATTAAGTAATTGCTTGAATTACTCCAAAAACATGGCTTAGCGAATGCGCGATTCTTTCAGGGCAAATACAGCCTTGGCTCCTGGGCCAAGCTCTTGAACAGTCACCCTGACAGCGAAATACCAGACGAAATCTTGCTTGCAAGATTGGTAATGTGTTCCCCATATTTAAGGTAATTTTCTATAGATCCGAGAAACTTGCAACCAGGATAGTTCTCAACCAAAGTACCTCCAGTGCCTGTCATGGCCACACCTTCCATGGTACACCCAAAGCAGACCAACTTAGTCTTCTGGAAATTCATTGACGAGGTTGGCATAAAATCAATCTCTCACCCTCTGAAGGTTCCCTGACAGAGTCGTGTGCAAAGACTTGCTATCTGTGCCGTGCCAGAGCAGCGTGGTGTCATCAGCGAAAATAGTAAATCTCTGAAATTCAAGAAAAGCAAAATCGTTTACATAAAGGAGAAACATGATCAGACTCAGAACCGAGGCCTGTGGAACTCGCAACGCAACCGATCCATAGTTGGAGCGGTTAGAACCCACAAACATCCTCTGACAACGGCTCCGCAAATAAGAGGAAAACCAGGACAAGATCACGTCTCTGAAGCCATAAATATCCAGCTTCCGAAGCAGAACTTTATGACTCACACAATCAAAAGCTTTCGATAAGTCCCAAAAAACCGCAGCGGAAGCTCCACCCCCATTTATTTGACAATAGATTTGGTGAAGACAATTACACATGGCATCATTCGTGCCCATACCCTGTTGGATGCCAAACTGAGCTTTGCTAAATATGTTGTTTGATGTTAAAAACGACATAACACGTCATTTGACAAGCTTTTCAATTATCTTCCATAGGGTAGATAGAAGAGAGATAGGTTTGTAATTTGAAGAGTTATTGGGACATCCGTCCTTATATATTGGTATGACCTTTGCGGACTTCAAGCATGACGAAAATTTACCTATGGTCTAGGAGTAATTTATTGCTTGTATAAAGGCAAACGAGGCAGTATCAGGCAAGTTTAAGATCATTTTTGTGGAAATCCCATCTTCTCCAGATGAACTTTTGTTGCTAATACTGTTTCTTATTATTTTCAATTTCGTTAAGTCAGTGGGCAAAAGGAAGAAGGAGTTGAGAAAATTATTGGATGGTAAGTAACTGATCGGGTCTATATTGAGGGATTAATGTTTTGTTGGAGTTGTGCAATATTACAGAAAAAAGTTATTTAATTCATCGGAAGAAATGCCCGGGCCTGCAGATGTCTTAACGTTGTTTGCTGCACGTATACTGGTTACAATTGCCCAACATTCCCTTTGTCAGAAGCATCTTTCATCCGGTTTGAGTAATAGGACTGTTTAGATAACCTTATTAATGGGCGATATACTGATCGATAGCTATTGAAATAAATATGAAAAGTGGGACAGCTGGTATATTTTCTAATGGCATGAAGTGAGCGCAGGTTTTGGGATAAAGATCTTAGATCTTTAGTAAACCAAGATTTTGCCTTAGGCTTAATTTTGACCACTGGAAAAGCTGTCTCAAATGGGTCCCCAAGGACGCGATAGAATTTTGATAGTGGGTCAGACGAGTTGCATATAGAACTCTCTTGATTCGTGGCGCTCAGTTGACGAATCGTTGACGATTCGTACCATAATCTCACTCGCTGAAAATTCGTCAATAACCCGACATAGATCATGGCTGTTTCTTTCACAAGACTACAAAAAACCGCCTCATGATCAGCTTTCTGAATGTTGCATTCCATCATACTTTCCGAAAGGTTGGAACACATGTAGTCAATAGTACTAGACGAATGTTCAGTTATACGTATTGGTGAATTTACATGCATATGCACATTAAATGACTTCAGTAGATAACACAGTCTTGAGGTTTGTATAGAGCGCTTGTCATCGTAATTTATACTAAAATCTCCCGATATGATAGTATGCGCGGAGCATGAGATTTGAGATAAAAGACATTCCAAGTTAGGAACGAACTCATTACAATCTGAACGTGGAGACCTGTAAATACATATTATATAAAGATTTTTACGTTAAGGGAAGATGATGGTAAATTCAAATGCAGATTCATTAAGTAAATAATTGAAGTATCTATTCGTTCCAAAATTGACTCTTTTACAAGAATCATACCGCCTCCTACAGAGGGCTCCTGCCAGCTCATATCCCATCAGTTTGTAGTTCGATGGGTGGGCTGGGGATTTCCGGTATTCTGGCAACCAAAGAGCTAGACAATCATCATGTTATTTTATTAAGTCCTGATGGACATCATGGCAGTTTCCTATTGACTGGATATTTCGGTGTATGATGGCTCTCATAACAAGTGTTCGAGAATTTGATGACTGATTAACTGAAGAGGTACTGTTCTTTTCGGATTTAAAAAGCTATTAATCAATATTTAATTCGGCCAAAGATCAGGATTCATCACTTTGTTCCCCATTTCGTGAGGTATCTCAAACTTAAAGGAGGAGACCAGATTTTGACTTCTTGTCCTCAATTTTTCACAGATAAAATTTTTGAACTCTGTTCGTAAACGTAAAATTCAACAACAGTTTTACAAGACTCAGTCATGAATCTAGCAAATAAAGGCCTGCATATCAGAATTCTGCATCAGTGCAGATTCTGTTCTACCAATGCGGCCTCAAGACTTAATGCAACTAGATAAAAATGCGCAAAAGAAAAAGTGTATTTTTTTTCTATATCTAATATGAAGATACAAGCAAGATGGAAACGAAACAGAAAGAGAAGATAAAAGGTTGCATTTAGAAGTAGCTTGCTGACCTTTCTTCAAAGATTCACTGATATTCGAGAAGTTGTCTTTGAATTTTTCCTTCAGCACAGCTGAGCAGGGATTTCTCTGACGTTTGATGGTCTTAACCTATTTAGTTACCGCCATTTGTTCTTGAGAGAGCTGGTAGAGAATTTTGTATCTATAGTAACCTTTTTTTCCATTCTGATTGATGAATTTGTAAGGTTTCTTAATTGTTTGTAATAGTTCCTTTGCTAGACGATTTATTGGTTTTAAAATCTTTAAGGGCTTTATCTTTGAAACTTTGCCTATATATTAGTATTTAAACATTCTATTTTTTCTTCAATATTTGATGTTTTATAAATTGTGTTTAGTGGAATTAACTCAAGGTCTCTTTGAAATGAGTTAAAATCAATATTTTTCAATGCTCTATAAGCTATTTTATTAGATACTCTAGAAACAGAATTATGTTTTATCTGGCAAAAAACTGAAAAATGATCTGAGAAATGACAGTCAACAACCCCCTTGTCTATTACTTGATTTGAATTTGTAAATATTAAATCTATTAAATAATAGCTCATATCAGTCATTCTGGTCGGATCTGTGATTATTTGTTCCAAATTAAAAGGTTCTACCGTTGATAACAGCCGATTTGTTATAGAATTTTCACAGTTCAAAACATCTATATTAAAGTCACCAAGACAAAATATATCATTATAAGCAGAGAAAATATTGGCCATAGTATGCTCAAATGTATTTATAAAAGAATTGCTGTCAGAGTTGGGTGGTCTGTAGAGAACACCCACAACAAACACATCCCACTTTGTAATAACTTTTATCCACAAGCGTTCCAAATACTCATGGTTTTCGGAAAGGATTAGTTCATGTTTTAAATTATTCTTAATATACAGTGCAACTCCTCCGCCACGCCGGCCATGCCGGTCATTTCTCACTAAAGCATAATTTTGCAAACTTCTTATCCAAAAGTTATAATCTCTCTTCTTATCCAGTTCTTATCCAAAAAATAATCCCTAAATTCGCTAAAGTGTGAAATAAGAAACCGACATTAGTGTGTGTTATATTAAATTTCATTGAAAGAGAATAAAAATCAGCAGAACTAGATAAAATGATAAAATGAAAGCAAATAAGAGGGGCAAAAAGAACAAAAAACGAAATAGGAGGTAATAAACGAGAGCAGACAGTAAAAACAAAAAAAAAACACCTATGTACTAATAAAAGCAACTTAAAAGTAAAAATAGGAATAAATTCCCGCTGCCCCCCCGCGCAAAACTCTCAATATTGATAATATGTACACATACACATATACACATACAAAATATGCAATGCCTAATAAAATAAACTAAACCATAACAATGATATTTCTGATATATGATATAGATATCCAATCAATATTCTCATTAACAACATATAACCAATGCAACCGATTTAGGCAACACATAATAATGATGTCCTGGACAAAGTAAGGTACCTATACCAAATATAAATTATATAATTATAAAAATATAATAACCATGATTTGCATAATATTACTTTGATTCCCACTGGTATAATGATTTATAAATAGACCATGGGCTTTTTATATATGTTGTCGTAAATTTAACCGACCCATTAAAAATCTCATATTATGCCCAACCCACCCTGCAAAAATACTTTAGATTTATATAAATTAAACCGAGTAACTTATGAATGTTTAGAGATAATGGGAAAGCAATAAATCTCCCTATCATTGTCGTCTCTATAATTTA
Organism: Pissodes strobi; assembly: GCA_016904865.1. Taxonomy (NCBI): domain Eukaryota; kingdom Metazoa; phylum Arthropoda; class Insecta; order Coleoptera; family Curculionidae; genus Pissodes; species Pissodes strobi. Next base: position 183,004 of record MU183363.1, on the reverse strand, counting down.
ATTTACATATCAAATCCACCAGTATAGTTTAGTAGACATCGATATGAAGCGTACTTCAGTACATTACCTACAATTACGTCTTACTTGCCCAAAAAATACAGTCAGTACTGTCTTTTCTGTTAATGAGCAATTTATGAGTCGAAAAGAAACAGTATGAAATGATTTATTAACAACTTTAATTTAGTCAAAAACTACTGGCCATATCAAAAAAAGATTGCCTTGCTTGTTGCAAATTTTGTATTAAATTTAATTGACTTAATAGTTGACCATCGATGGGAACAGACGTGTTTTTTATTTCGCTGTTTTGCCTCTCCATGGTTTTTCGAATTTTAGTGACTATTTATCTTCAGTTTTTGTGTTCAATTTATCAGTGTTTACAAGAGATAACAACTAAATTTGGGTAGTAATAGTGATGGTAATAAACATTCCAAACACAATAGGGGACATTCCATTGCAGGATTGAGCACGGAAGAAATAAATGAAATTATAGGTATATAGGGGCCTTCTAATAAGTTTTCCATATTGAACGTTGATAATGACGTTCGCAATAAGGATCAAGAGCATATTTTTCATCCGAAAAGTATTATACCAAGGACACCTCACACCTCCGAAGAATTTGGGCCCTAAAGCCCAAGACATCCAGAAAGCACAATCATACACATACTAAAACGACCACGTGCTAACTCAAGTCCTGAATCTGTAAATCGGCAAAAAATACGTCGGGAAGAGACTGATGATTTGAATAAGGCTAGCAGGGTGAAGTCCACAACGGCGAAGGTGGTGGAGAAGAGGAACTTCGGAACAGTGAATTCGGCGGAAGTGGCATCCCCTCCTTTTAGGGTCACATAAAAGGAACCGAATATCTGCCGGGATAAGCAGTTCCTTCTTGCTGACCAACAGCTTCGGGTGGAGGAGCCAGCAAGAGTAGGGCACTCACTTGCCCTAGGGTTGAGAAACCAACCCTAAAGACGGAAGAATCTCTCAAGAGATCAACGGCATGTGGATGCAGAAGGCAAGGGGAAACCACTGCATTAAAGACCGTAATGGTATCCTTTGTACAATCGTCACAGCAAGCATGAATGTGTTCAAAACCAAATTTTCCGGAGTTAAAAGCTCCCCAATCGGATCTCCGGGGGGAGCAGTGGAGAACCAGGTCATGAAATCAAAGATCAGTAATATGAAGATCGGAACGTGGAATGTAAGAAGTCTTTTTGCAGCAGGAAAACTAGACAATGCAGCAAGAGAAATGTCAAGACTCAGCATGAACATATTAGGAATAAGCGACGTCAGATGGCCAGGCAGTGGCAGCTGTAAAACAGAGAACGGGGTTTTCTATTATTCGGGAAGTAGTGACCCAAAACATCAGTATTTAGTTGGAGTCATTGTAGATAAGATCACCAATGCATCAGTTCTGAGCTTTACACCATACTCAGAAAGAGTCATGATGCTTCAGCTAAAAACATATACAGGAAACTTGAACATCATAGATTCAGAGAAGGAAGTAGATGTAGTAGAAGATTTTTACACAGAAGTAGAAAAAATAATTGCAAGCACTAAAAATATTGATATCACAATAATAATGGGGGACTTCAACGCCAAAGTAGGCAAAAATAAAGTAGGGAGGTTTTGGACTGGGTACGAGGAATGAGAGAGGTGATCGACTAATGCAGTTCTGCCAGTAGAAGGACCTAATGATAACAAACACCTTTTTCAAACTTCCAGAGCGCAGACGGTATACTTGGAAATCTCCCGCTGATAATCCACAAAACTTAGTCAGAAACCAAATCGACTATATTCTCATCAATAATCGATATAGGAACTCAGTTAAGGTGACAAAAACCTATCCAGGGGCTGATATTAACTCAGATCACAACCCTGTAGTAACTAAATTGCGGGTGAAGATAAAAAAGACACCAAAATGTCAAAACAATTATATGGATGCAAAAGTTCTTAGAGATACAGAAATCTGCAACATTGAAACTATGAAAAAACTTAATATATCAGGCACAGACAACCCGAAGACAAAGTGGGAAGATATGCAAAAAAGTTTGAATCCGTGGATAACTTCAGAGATTCTGGACCTTATGGAAGACAGGAGGAAGAATACGGGAAATGAAAGTGAATACAGAGCACTACACAGGAAGATACAAAAGAAGATCAAAGAAGCTAAAGAAGAATACCTGACTTTGCAATGTGAGGAAATAGAATTACTCGAAAAGAAGTATGACTGCTTCCATATGCATAAAAAGGTGAAGGAACTGGCTGGATGTTGCAAAAATAAAGCATGTAACAGCGTAATAAGAGATAAATATGGGAACATTATAACGTATATGAAAGAAAAACTGAGTAGATGGAAAGAATACCTCTCAGAACTCTTTCAAGATGAAAGACCTCCCAGACCAACCGTAGAAAAGAAGTACGTACATTTAAAGATATTGAGGTCAGAAATAGAATATGCCCTAAACACAATGAAAACAGGGAAAAGTCCTGGTCCTGACCGGATCCCCATAGAGTTGATCAAGCTCTTTGATGACGACGCAGTTAATATTCTCTTGGACCTCTTCAATTTAATCTACGAAAGGGGGGAAATCCCATCACAGTGGTTGACTTCCACATTTGTACTCATTCCTAAAAAAACTAACCCAAGAGAGTGTTCAGATTATAGATCCATTGCGCTTATGAGCACATCCTAAAATTGTTCCTGAAGATCATACACAAAAGGATATATAGAAAACTTGTAGAAGACATCAGCAACACATAGTTCGGGTTTCGAGAAGGTCTCGGAACAAGAGAAGCACTCTTCAGGATTATGAAGTCTTTGCATGCTTCATAGATTTCGAAAAGGCTTTTGATAAGGTTAAACATCATAAACTTCTTCATTTACTTATTAGCAAGGACATTGACTCAGAAGTCATAACAATAATTAGTAACCTTTACTGGGGCCAGAAGGCTAGCGCAAGGATCGAGAATCAGCTTACAGAGGAAATGGAGATCCGTCGCGGTGTAAGACAAGGATGTATTTTGTCGCCACTCCTTTTCAATCTTTACAGTGAGTCTATCTTCAACGAAGTCTTAGACGAAGAAACAGCGGGAGTGAGTATAAATGGGGAAGAAATCAACAATATAAGGTACGCAGATGACACTGTTTTATTACCGAGTAAGATGGAAGACATGCAACATTTGATGGAAAAACTAGAAGACCGGTGTGCTGAATATGGCTTGAAGTTAAACCTTAATAAAACTATACCAAATGAAACACTTTGTATTCCATGCAAAATTTAATCCAAAAGGACTTCTTATAAAAGCATAACAGAGCGCTTTCGGCCTAAGCCATCATCAGTGTTACTTGTCATTGGACCTGAAGAACATATCGACGAAGAGTAAACAAACAACACCAACAAACAATGGTCACATCACAATCAAAAAGTCAAAAGTCACATTTTAAAAGGCAACATAATCTTTAAAAAAGGACAATGCCCAACCACGCGTTACGTAACGCGTGGTAGGTAGGTCAACAACCACAGCAATATTTCAATTCACCACGACCAACACCTAGAAAATACAAATTTAGCTTTAGGTTTATTTTTGGATCTAAGCAAGGCCTATGATTGCATAAACCATAATATCTTGTTTTATAAATTAAAAAAATATGGCATTCGAGGTAATGTTTTAATGTGGATACAGACTTACTTATCAGCAAGGCAAAGAGTAGTTATAAATTCCACAACACAAAATCATGTGTAAAAGTAAGTGACATAGGTATTACACAAGGTAGTATTCTCGGTCCTTTATTGTTTGTTATATATCTTAATGACTTAAATGTGGTAGAAGATAACTTTTTGATTACAAATTTTGCTGACGATACAAATTTGTTGGTCACAGGAACATCAATTTCCGATATCTCGAATGCTTTGAGCGAAACTTCTGCCTGGTTTATTCAAAATAAATTGATTGTAAATGATGCTAAAACTAGCCTAGTTCTATTCAAAACAAAACCCGATGCACACACCGGAGAATTTAACTTTAATGAAAATTAAATATGCCTTAGAACAAAAAACCAAATTTCTGTGTGTTACCATTGACATGTTCTTGACCTGGGATCAACAGGTAGTGCACAAGCACAAAGGGTGTTTGTGATGCAAAAAAGAGTTGTAAGAACAATAATTAAAAAGTTAGGTTTTATGGAATCATGTGAGGGTAGTTTTAGAGAACTTAAGATTTTGACCAGTTATGGTTTATACATTGGTGATATGTTGTAATACGTATGTGATATGAAATAAAGGAGTATTATTATTATTATTATTATAATTTTATTTTTGGTACTTCTATACGAAACGTGAATGTTAGCTTTGTCAATAATAGATTTACGCATGAATTCCTTTGACACAATAAGTAAGCATTACTATGTGAATAAAGTATTGAACTTTAATTAATTGTAATGTCTTGTGAGGAGTTGTTAAAAATGTTTTTCTATATGTAGGATTTGACTGAATCTGAATAATAATCATGGAATTTTAAGTCCAGATATCGATAATCTTAGCTAAATATGTACTTAACTTTCAACCTCTCGCCTGATTACAGTATAATAATATATCATCAGTAATACTACGCCTCAGATTTTAATATTTTTCAAAAATATTTGGATTTATTATCAGTAAAAATGTGAGTTTACACTTAGTTTGAAGGAAATTGAATCAATTCCACTTACAATTTTATTAATAGTTTTTAGATATTTAGATATTATAAAATTTCCATAAAATTTCCGTTTCCTGCTGTTAGTAATGGATCTACGACATTTTGTATACCGTTTTTGCAAATATTTAACAATATCTACCATACAAAATTGACACACGCCTTATGTAATCCACTAGGTGTGCTAAATAGGTTCTGCATATGTATGCACTACTACCCTATTACGGACAGCCGAAAAGTTCTAAACATTGAAATGGTTTGAAGATATTCTTTTCTTTTTCCAGCCCATGTGTTCGAATTATTGGTAGAAACTGTATGTCTCTGCGCCGGCGTTCCTATTGGATATTCTAGTGCCCTAACCATGCTCGATTCGGCCAGCAAAATTAAGAAAGGAACTAAAGGTGATGCTTCGGTACTGCAGCCAACCTGTATGACGAGCGTTCCTGTAAGTATTTAAGTATTCGGCTTGTTTTGATTTATTAAAAGCCTGTTATACGACGATTAGTAATCGCAACACGGGGAAAATGTTTAACTCATCTAGCGATGAGGTATATCTCAGGAACAAGTTATTTTCCAATGCCAGCGATTAAGTTGAAAGAATGTAGCTGAAACAAGTTTGGAACATGGTTGTGAACTACTGTAAAACATTGATATCTCCTTTCAACATTAGTTCAGCCTTTTTTCAGCACACTTGCTTCAAATCTCTAGCAATAACTATTCCATCAAGAAAAATATTTCCATATTGGCTTCAAAACGTCTGATTTGGACTCATAAGACGAGTTGGATTTTGGCTGCCTTGTGACCTTCTGCATTGTTCTGTAGAAGGAACACATTTCCATGGCTGAGAATGTATTGACATAAATTGATGCACTTGTATATTGAAAATATCTTTTGTTTGAGCCCAGCAGACAATGACCATGAGCTTGGATTTTTATCTTTTAATATCCATTACCGGTCATTCTGTTAGAAAATGTGGGTTCGCTTCCCACTATTTCTAATGAAACTTTGCTAAAACGTTAAACATTAAATATATATAAAAACTTTTAATCTTGCATACTGGGAACCTTGTTTTTAGTGACTAGTTGAGAATAATAAATAAATAAAAATAATTTATAATCATAAATTAATTAGTAAAAGATTAAAAAAAGGTTGTCACTGTTTGACTTTAAAGCTTGTCAGTTATTTATATTTTGGCTATTACGACAAGTAAACGCAAATGATCGATTTTGTGAGTATTTTTCATGTGACATTGTTTAAACTCAGCAAATTGCTAGGCTGAACTCGACAAATTCACGAAGCTCTTTGTACTGTTCTATACTAGTACTAAGTTATAGTTTTGTTCTTAGTTGATTCTAGATAGAATCTCAAAGACCGTCCAAGATCGAGTTAGCAAAAGCAGCGATTTCAGAAAATTAGTGTTCACATTCTCATACGACTACAAAGTAAAATGGATGAGGAGAGGATATGAAACCCCGCTTATTAATAAGTAAGTATTAGAAAGCATATTTCTTATGCTAATTTTTCAATAGAAACCTTTCTTATTTAGAAGTACGAGGGGATAATAATTATTATGTGTCAGTCAACATGCTCTCATTTAAATTATTGCTGTGTTTTTGTAAAAGTTTAAAACTCACATCTTAATATAGTATATAGAATAAGACGATTGAATTATTTCCTGGTATCATGTCTGGATAACAAAATTAATTTACTAACTTGCTCATAGCTCTTATGTTCTTAGAGTTTTCAGTCATAGTTACAATTAATTAATATTTTATAATATCTCTTTTTCAGATTTATTTTCGGCCCAATACGTCAATTAATGGGAGGGCATATCAGAATGATAATCTCTGGAGGTGCACCTCTATCTCCGGAAACGCACGAGCAAATCAACAACTGTCTTTGTGCCACTATTTTGCAAGGTTACGGGCTAACTGAGACGACATCTTGCGCCTGCGTACAAGATTGTAAGTAACAGCGCTTAGTTAATTGTTAAATAGGCCTCAAACAGAATAGAAATTGAGAAAGATGTCAGGAATTATACGTTTCCTTTTCTCTGAGAAATATAGTAAAAATAACAATTTAAGAAGTGCTCTTTTTCCAAGCTCATTGGACAATCCAAGTAGTTAACTTTCACCATAAGCCTGAAGTTGGATTTTTTGATGTTCACATGAAATATTTTACAGCCTCTGTGAAAGTCGCATCAGGTCTCTTTTGCATTATTTTCTGTTTTTTTAAAAGTTCCTTGGAAGTTACTGTGGGTGAAGCTGGTGGTAGTAATGAAGTATGAATACTCAGATAGTGAAAAAAATATAATGTTTTAACATTGAACTTAGCTTAATCTCATATATATAGAAAAAATATAACTCTTGCTTTATACCATTACTTTTACATAACTTACCTACAGAAGAATTGCCATTATCACTCCTTATCACCTTGACCTTTTTTCCTGTTTGATTTTTAGAATATATTAAAAATTCTCAGTGTTTTCAACCTAAAAAGCAATGTACCAACCTAAATTTTGATCGCTATAACCACACCACCGCTCAATCAAAACTTTCTTAGCATTTAAAAATTGAGAAACAACAAATATACAATTTGTAATCTAATAGCACACAACAAATACTTCAGTAAGCATAAAACTCCTCAATTTTTCAAATGTTACTCTATTTAATGGTTTGGTAAGTATATCTTCAATTTGTTCACTGCTAGGAACATATTTTAACTCTATAATACCTTCAATAATTTTTTCTTTGGCAAAATGGTATTTTATATCTAAATGTTTGATTCTTTTTAATTGTTCATTGGAACTGCAGGACTGTTGTCTTCATAAATAGTAACTTTCAACTCTTCAACTAAATCTAATTCTAACAACAAATTTCGTAGCCAACAAGCTTCACTAATACAATAACTTAAGGCTGTGATTTCGGCCTCGGTAGTTGAAATGGCGACTGTACTTTGCTTTTTTTGGATTCCCTGACACAATAGTGCCAAATTAATATAGGTAGAGGTACCAGGTTAGGTTATTTTGTGTTGTTTACATTTTGGTTGCTGTAATTTTTGTTCATTTTCTAAGATCCGGCCAGTTTTAATTCAAGTAACTACTATTTAAGGCAATCCTATTACACCTTCTAGCTGATCAGCTGGATTGCATGTGAGTGTGCCCATTTACCCTTATTTTTCAAAATGTTTATAACTAACCTCATGGGCATGTGCTTTAAATGCAACAATGAATGCATTCAGAGGGATGAAAAAATGAGTTATTTGGATTCCCTTGTGATATATGTCGCCAAATAATTTGTAAGAACTGTTCAGAGGTGAGAAGTTCTGAGATAAGAGTTCTCATAATGAAAGAAAGGTGTCTGCGTCATTTTTGCCCCGATTGCTTGGAATGCTTTTCTATGTTGCCTGAGCTAAGAAGGAAAGTTTTGGATCTTGAATCCGAAATAAAACTTGGAAAATTGGTAATAAATGATGCTCCAGCTAACCCACTGCAAGCGGTGGATCCTCTGCCTAATGAGAAGGCGCTGACTGATGCTATAGCAGATCAACTGAGAGACCAGACAGAACTGATCTCTGAAAAGCTTAATAGGACAACTAATGCTATTATTGAAGCAAACAAAGACTTAGATCAATTTATGGCTGCCTCTTCAGTGTTAATAAACAAGGACCCAGTGTCAGGCATGAGGCTTTGCAGACCAGGGAAAAAACTCCTCCCCAAGGTCTATCAAAAGACAAACAAAATCCACCATTTACTAGTGTTAGGGATCCTATATCCACTGTGGCAAGAATCACAAACTGTATTAGAGGCTCTAATAATAATATCACAGCACTGCTGCTCCGGAGAGGAAATGGATATATGTCGGGAATCTCAACCCTGATTGCAGCGTGGAGATGGTTAGGCTGCACTTGGAGGCTAATGGACTGGCACCTTTAAACCTGGAAAAACTTATCACGAGGCATAATCATATGGCTTCATTTAAAATTGGTGTTTCCCCGGATATACAGGACAAGGTTATGGAGAGTGAATTATGGCCTGTGGGGGTAACTTTGAAGCCATTTACATCTTATCATGCTGGTTGAGTTAGTCGAGGGAGACAGAATTTTCGCGGAAGGGGTCAGCGAAACCAGGAAAAGTAAACAAACCACATCTAAGACCCTTAATGCCTACTATCAAAATTTAAGAAGTATCAACAACAAACTTCTTGATGTGAGGTCCTCAGCAGTAGTTGATGAATTTGATGTGCTATTTATTACTGAAAATTGGCTGAGGAGTGAGGTGGGCGATGGAGAAATTGGGCTTCATAATTTTACTTTATACAGGTGTGACCGCTCAAACAGTACTAGTGGCAGCACTCGGAGAGGGGGAGTAATGATTGCCATCAGGGATCATCCCTCACATCAACTTCATAGGCTGTATCCGCATTGAACAGGTGTTTGTCATGATTACATTAAAGCGGTATAGGTTCATTGTTGGATGTGTATATATTCCTCCGGCTTCTCCTCCTGAGATATACGAGGATTTCTGCTGCTCTCTAGAGTGTGTTCTGGACAATAATGCCCATGATGACATCCTGCTGTGTGGTGACTTTAACCTCCCTAGTGTCTTCTGGAAGAAAGAAGATGATTGTGGAGCTGTTCCTGTGCCCTCAAGTTGTGCAGACCTAAATGCAGGTAGTTTATTGGACTTGCTGGTGTACTTAAATTTACATCAGCTGAATTCATTTCCCAATATATCTGGCAACGTGCTGGATCTAGTGTTTAGTAGTAGCCCAAGGGTGAAAGTGAGTGTCTCAAATCCCCGTATTATTAGATGTGATGTCTAGCATCCAGCGATAAGCCTGGAGGTTCCTATGCCTGAAGAGGTACATGACTTTAAAAATTGCAGTTACTTTGACATTAATAATTATCTGTCATATTTTGATTGGAACTTACTCTTTAAGGAAAGTGATGTTAATGGTACTTTGGATACCTTTTACAGTATTCTTAATGAATGTTTTGATATTTTTGTACCCAAAGCAATTGCAAAAAATAAAAAAATTTCCTCATTGGTTTAGTTCTGAGCTGAAGGCATTGATTTTAGAAAAAAAGAGAGCACACAAAATTTTTAAAATGTCAAATTATCCTGAGGACTATGTGGTGTTCTCTGAGTTTTATTCTATAATATTTTTTTCTCTTCTTTGTTATGTTTGTTATGAATATATTTAAGTAAAAATGGAATTATTGAACTTGCCGTTATTAAACTATTATTATTATTATTATTATTATTATATAAAGACATAAACCACTTGTTGACTTTCGATGAGTAGTATCGCCACCCCAATCTGCATCAGCAAACCCTGACATAATATCTTCATTTTTTTTTGTAAAAAAACAACTTAAGTTCAAGTGTACCTTTAATATATCTTAATAATACTATTTTTATTACGCATGCATCATAATCAACGATTATCGCACGCTGCAGCGTGCTTAAAATAATGTTTATGATGCACCTACTTTTTTAAAGATTGCTATAGAAACATTTGATCATGTCAAATGTGACAAATTAATATATTCGTCAATATATCCCTTAAGTTTAATATATAAAACATTTTTGATATTATGATGCATTCGTAATAAAAAATAGCGTATGATATACGTGTATAAGAGGCCTTTAAAGCCCTTGCGACTTACAAAACACTCCGCTGCGCGTCGTGTTTTGAAATATGTCGCGCGTGCTTTAAAGGCCCTCTTATACACTTATATCATAATATACTATTTTAATGAGCTTAACAATTTTTCACTTCCACAGTTTTGATATCTAGACAATAAACTAATGCTTGAGCCTAAGTCAGGCCTTGTCCCTAACATAGCATACATTATACAGCCAATGATCTGCCTACATTTATTTTCAATATCAAAGCTCTCTGATTTTTCACTCTTTAAACTATCATAATCAAAATTGCAATCCATGGGCGTGCCTACAGGTTTGCAGTCTAGCATACCAAATTTTGTGAGAATAGCATTGTTTTTGATTTAATATAATCATACCATTTTTCATGTCTTGCTCTACAGATATACCCAGAAAATAGCTTAACAAACCTAAATATTTCATTTTAAAGGACATATTTAAATTTAGTTTTGAATTATTAATTTCTTTTACACAAGACCCAGGAGGCAATCATTTAGTTTACAAACTTTCCCATTCATTGCACAAACCTTTGGCAAATACATATACAAATTTTCTTTAAATTCACCATGTATGGAAGCATTGTAAACATCCATTTGATAAATGGTCCACCCCTTCTATACATACAAAACCAAAATCTTTCTATAGTAGTCAATCTGAATACAGGACTATGCACATCTTCCAGAACTTGTTGCTTAAAACCCCTTGCTACTAACCTACATTTAAATTTATTTTTCTCATCCTCTTAATTCTTTTTTTTTATCTTAAAACCCCATTTGCTGTGTATTATCTCACATTTTTCTCATAGTTGCCATGTGTCATTTTCTATTAGGGCTTTCATTTCCTCATCTATTGCTTCTTTCCACCCACTTGCTTCATCATATGTTATGAGCTTATCAACATTCAAGCTAAAAAACCTCATGTCATAATCAGTATACAAATGTTGTGGCATATTTTTAGTACTCTAGATACTTAAAGGTGTTTGATTTATTGCTTGTTCAAACACTGGTTCTACAATTTCTAAATTATTTGAATTTAATTCCTCATCTTGTGCTCATCCTCTGGGTTTTCAAGAAACTCTTCGTCACTACTTTTTGCCTTCTCTAAATCTAAAGACGCAAACTGTTGTTCGAAAGATTCTTCCTTTACAGTGAATGTTCTCTCCCTTTCTATAGCAACCTTGTTTTCTTTTTTATAATAAACCCTATCTCCCTTGACATTCTCTCAAAATCCAACAAAAAAAAAACCTTTTTACTTTTCATATCTAGCTTCTTTCTTTTTTCATCAGGTATGTATGCCCCATACTTCACTTTAAAATATCCCTTTCACCATGTTTATATTAAAATGTCTCTGAAATAACAACTCATAAGTTGTCTTACCTTCAAGAGGGCTCGTTCCTGTCCGATTTAATAAGAATACAACAGTATTTGCTGCCCCCGCCCAGAATGTTTTGGGTAACTTGCTTTCAGCAAGCATTGCTCTCGCTGCTTACATTATTGTTCGAAATTCTCTTTCAGCCGTACCGTTTTGTTGGGGTGTGTATGGCACAGTAAACGCTTATTTTATACCATTACTTTTCCTTAACTTACCTACCGAAGAATTAACAAACTCTGTGCCATTATCACTCCTTATTACCTTAACCTTTTTTCCTGTTTACTTTTCAAAATATTTTAAAAATTCCCTGAAACTTGCATGCACTTCATTCTTATTTTTCATAAAGTCAACAAACCTATATTTGCTGAAATCATCTTTCAATAAAAAAAAATGTAACGGGAATTATTTAAGGATGGTTCCTCCATAGGACCGCATAAATCTAAATGTATTATACCTCCAGGTTCTTATGCTCTGCTTTCATTAATACTGAAAGGTTCCCTACATTGTTTAGCTTGACCACAAGAGCTACAAAACGGTTCAGTTTGTTTTACTTCAATTTTGTTTTGGTGTAAAATATTTTTTATGTATCTAAAATTCTGATGACCTAAAGCTCTGTGCCACCATTTAAGATCATAGCTGTTTTTTTACAAAATAACAAGTGTCCTCCCCAGATTTATTACATTTTGGACATTGGCATGTGCACTCAGAAAAGCTAGACCATTTAAACACATGTTAAATAACTTTTCACACCGAATTGCCACAGCTACAGTAATGTTCTTTCTCTTCAAAAAACAATGACAAATCCTTGTCTAAAGCTTTACCTTGAGAAAATAAATTCACTTTTAGATTTGGGACAAAAAGAACATCATACAAGGTTACAGAATGAAAACTTATACATATATTACCTTGCCCTTCAACTTGCAAAGTTGCACCATCACCAATTTTCACAAACTTTGGCACTTCAAGTTCCATAAAAGTACAAAAAAGATTTCTTTCTTTGCATATGTGTTGGGAAGCTCCACTATCTATAAACCATTCCATATTTACTTCGGACTGAATATCATTTGAAACTGCTATAAGTGCAAAACTTCCTCTATTACCACTTAGCACTATTTTCTCGATATTTATCTCGTTATTCTTTCTTCTTCTTTGCATATATTACCTTGCTCTTCAACTTGCAAAGTTGCACCATGACCAATTTTCACAAACTTTGGCACTGCAAGTTCCATACAAGTACAAAAAATATTTCTTTCTTTGCACATGTGTTGGGAAGCTCCACTACCTATAAACCATTCCATATTTACTTCGGACTGGATATCATTTGAAACTGCTATAAGTGCAAAACTTCCTCTATTACCACTAGCACTATTTTCCCGAGATTTATCTCGTTCTTCTTTCTTCTTCTTTGCAAAACAATCTTTCAATAAGTGGCCTCTTCTTTTGCAATAGTTGCATTCAATATTCCGGCACTGACTTTTCAGGTGGCCCACTTTTCCACAAACAAAACATTTTCGGTTCATTTGTTTACATTCTGGTTTGACATTTGACTAGCTGCTGCTATCAGCGCTAATGCCACGCGATGAAATGACCTCGGTGCCACAGATTGCTCGCCATCCTTGGTCAGCCGCTCCTCTTCAATTAACAGTCGTGCTGCCAATTATTTAAAGTTTGACTTTCCGAATTGACACTCTCCCATGCAGACTGGAAATGTCGAAACTTATCAGGAAGGGACATTATGATTTTCGTAAAAATAATTTTTTTCCAGAATATTTTCACCAGATTGTTCCAACTTAGCTTGTAAATTAGATACTTTAGAAATGAAACTATTTACCGTTTCATTTTGGAACTTTAGATTATAAAATTGTTAATTCAACAGATGGATACTAAGCTCTGATTTTATCTCGAAGATGCTCTGCAATTTTTCCACATTTCTCGTGCGGTAGCAGACTGCAATACATGGGAAATAATATCTTTCTCCCTTCGAAGAACAAGTGCTTCTTGGCACGGGTACAATACTAGACCTGTTGAAGGGCGAAGCTGGTGGTAGTAATAAAGTATGAAATACTCAGATAGTGAAAAAATATAATGGTTTAACATTGAACTTAGCTTATCTCTTATATAAAAAAAATATTGTACTATATATTACTATCGACATCGACACTACAGGTCTCAGTGTTGCCAACCTCAAAAGCAATAGAGTACCAACCTAAATTGTGATTGCTACAACTACAGTTACCGATGTCAGTTCAGTTTTTAATCATCCCGCAAACTTGCCACACAAGCGTTTAAAATACTCTCTTTAAGCATTTTGTACAAATAAATAACGGTAATGTGTGCTCAGGTTCGAATGTTTTTGCGTTATTTAAAATTTAATCTATAAATACATATAGGTGAATTTGGATTGACAGTTGAACAAATATATAAAGTCCATTCACAGCCACAATTTCACAGGTCGTCTCACAAATGTTCCCATGCCTTTTGTATCTATCATTAAGAACTTATGGTTCTTGATATTAGATCGAATCAATGTAGAAATAATTTTCATCATTACTACACCTTCTGAATGAGCGCCCAAAGTTAAGAGATTTAGAAGCTGCAATAGGGTTCGAGGCAAGATCTAAGTATTAAGATATACTGTTGGCTTCAATGGACTGTATATAGATTCTCCTTGAATAATACACTTCTTTCACACTAAATTGAACACTATTAATGTAAAAAAGTTATAATAGAATCTGTCTATCTGACAAAAAATGTCTTAATTCTTGACAACAAAACTGCCACCCGCTCGGAACATATCCTCATTGTAGGATGTCTCGTGGCATTATCATGTGGTTGAGTTTATCACCGAACATATACTCTGTAAAATGCTGGTGCTCAGCTACAACTAATTTCTGCTAGATACTTCGGCAGAGCAAGACATTTTCTAGGCTCGTTGTGTCTGCAGTTTTGTTGGTAATTTTCAGTCTTTCCTAAGTTTATTAGAATATTGTACGGATGTGTAAACTATTTTTCAAAATTTGTCTGTGGTTCCATATAAAGCGTGGCCCAGTAGTGTGATGATGTAAGATATCTCCATTTCTATTATAAATAAAAGAATAATGGTTAAGTTGTGTGGATCTTAGAATGGTGTAATTCTAAAATAGTTTTATATATACAGGGTGGTTTAAAGAAGCGTGGCGCACAAAACTGAGCTTTTTTAAATGGTCTAACCAATAAATTATTCAATTTTCTGATACTACGAGAAACTCTAAGGAAATTTCATATAGTATGTTCTATACCTAAATTCAATTGTTTTCGAGATTTTGACCATTGAAAATTAACATTTGAAGTGCTCTAGCATCTAAACGGTTTGACCTTAGAGCAAAAACATATTTGCACTTTCCTATCTTAGTTTCTGTTATTCTATCTTCTAATATTAATTGTAACATTTTTCCGGTTTTCAGTGACTTCCGTCTAAATCGGAAGTTAATGTTAGCAGATAGGTTATTAAAAATTAAGATAGGAAAGTGCAAGCCGTTTTGTTCTAAGTCAAATTGTTTAGATTTTGGTGGCTTCCAAAGTATCCAAAATCTCAATTTTCCTTAATGAAATTTCGAAAACAACTGAATTTAGTTATAAGATATATTATATGAAATATTCATATAATTCTTCGTGGCATTATAACATTTATATTTTGCCATGTCACTCTTTTTTCGATCTTCCTATATATATAAAACCATTTTAGAACTATACCTCTAATATTCACACAACTTTTGTTAAAACACTTTTTTCGGATTTATTTTGGAAATTGAGATATCTTGCTGCCTCGCACTGGACCACCCTGTATGTAAAATTACTGCGCCTATTGGTGGATTCTTACCAGTAGCACTTCATTCAATTCTTCTCAGGGTTTCAGTCACCTCGTCAATCCTCTTTCTACAAACTGTAGTTCTAAAAAATACTATATGAATAGATAGGGGGTTCCGTAATTTATTGAAAACTTAAATTTGACGAATAATCGTTCGACTATTTCTCATCATGGCAGTATCCCATTGAAGCTGCTGCCATTTGTGCTTATTATCCTAGAGCCCTCTAGTCAGTAAGATTGAACATGTCTCCAAATCATGTTCTTATATGTTTAGCTTTTCGAGGGCAAGTGATACAAATTGTATATCCCAATTTAGTTGGCAAAGAGTTTATTTGTATTTAACAGTAGGCAAAATGAATCAGTAATGCATATTGATATGTACGTATATTTTTTAGTCTTTGACAAGTCTTATGGCCGTGTGGGTGCTCCATGTACGATATGCGAAATTAAGATAATCAATTGGGAAGAAGGCGGTTACAGGGTAACAGACAGACCATATCCGAGAGGCGAGATTTTGGTCGGCGGCGATAATGTTAGTGCAGGGTAAGTAAACATTATTTATTTCTATGTACCTAAAACTTATGATATACTTTGTGTATTTCCAATAAACTATAATAATATACTATGACACCGATAATGTACTACTTAACGATCAATGAGACCCCATAGCATAATCACATTGGAATGATTTTTCCGGCTTACCTGTTCAGAGGTCTAGAAGAAAAAAAGGTATTTTGAACATGAAGGAACTGGCGAACCAATAATCGCCCCTGATTTTTTTAAATTAAATTTTGGCTGTAAAATTTTGGATGCCGTCATAACGGAAATGGTTCTGATTACTCCAACAATAAACAGACACTTTTGATGTAATATTCTAGTATGATCAAAATGAAATCGAAAAGGACTTACAAAAGTGTTTTAGCAAATTTAAGAAAAACCATATAGACGAGAGCAGTTTAGAGAGTGACATTATTGCTATAGAGTTATTTGACGAAAATACAGTTATTCTATCTTATTTACAACAATACTGACAGTACAATGATTTTATTGGATATATTTATGAAAATATTCTAGTATAAGCATTTTCAAATTTAACCGTAACCTTACATATATTTTTAACCGCTCTTTACCGTAGTCTATAGGTAGGGGAAAGCCGGGCAAAGTGGGGTACCAAACTTTGAAAATGATTTTAAAATATAACAAACAACTTTGTAGAAACAACATATAATTTTCTATAAAGGATAAACCTTATAGAAACACAAATAGAAACTGTTTTGGTTAAATAGTTTAGACATCGTATTTATCAAACATGAGATATGTAAGACCTCAAATATATAAAAAAAAAACATCATGAAAGAGTTTCGGAAAATTGTTATTGTTAATGGTTTATGTACTATTTCATTTACTGTTTTTATGTTCCTACGTTTGTGTTTTAATTTAGATACTGATAGACCGATATTACTGTGCTGGTTATTATTTTAAATATTTGAGTAAATATTTTATTTATTTATTTACTTATTCAATTCTCATGTTTTGGAACGACATTAACATAATAACAGAAATATGTACCCAAAGTATAATTTTGAATTACCAACTCTTTAAGTTCGGCTTCTTTGGTCCATAGTTCAGTCAGATAATCTTGATGTTTTTGTCGAGTAAAAAGACTTCTAATGTATCTGTTTTTGTCCTCAAAGATTGTATATTGATGTGGAAAATTCTTAGACAATCATACTTTGTCGGCCTATCTATCTTTGTGGTGGAGCTAGATGGTTGCTGCTGCCACAGCTTGCTTGCTGCATTGGGCGGCGGCTCTCCATATTCATAAAATAGCTGACAACTGAGCCATCGGGCCACAAAGCACCATTGTTAATGTAGTCAGCCTTATTTTCTGGGACTCCTGATTTAAAAGCACTTCTTTTTTGGCTATTCCTGGTATGCATTTTACCACAAACACTAAATCCATCATGGCCAATATCATTTAGGTACTTTTGTATGTCCTTTCCTTCAGTGGACGGATCCAGGCCTGACACAAAGAACCATGCCAGTTTTGCGTAACTTCGCTACTTTCAGTCCAAAGTTTTGCTCAGGAGTTCCTCTGCTGGGTGGAGGCCTTTTCTCAGCCTTTGTTGAAGTGGCCTTATGTGGCTTTTTGGGGGTTCTGTTGGAACTTTTGCTCTTTGCCGTTATCCATCCGGTTTCGTCGTTGGAATCGGTGACTGGTAAGTTTTGAGGGGTCTGGTGTCATATAAGCACTGTCGATTTTAAAGATTTTTTTGGGGTCAATGGAGAGATTACATCAAATGGAACACATTAATGCAAAAAAAATTGCGGATGAAGCACTTTTGACGCCAAAAATTTAAAAAGAAATTTTATAAATGAGTGATATTTAAATGCGAAAACTCTCCCAATATGACGTTAATGATGACAATTTACTTGTTGTGTTGTCAGACTTGGCTAACCTTCTTGATTTTCAAGTAAGCAATTTGCCAAGTCCAGGAGCATGTTTAATAAACAGAATAATAACTTGTGAAAGTAAGTAAACAAGCGCACCGCGCGCTGTCTCTTCGCTATCCCAAACTAAGCAAAACCAACCCAGACTAACCAAAACTAGCCCATGCTAAACAAAACTAACTCAGACTAACCCTATGTAACCAAAATATTGGACAAGCGCGCGTAGGCTATTCCATTCGCTATTCCAAACTAAGCAAAACTAACCCAGACTAACCAAAACTAACCAAAGCTAACCCAGACTAACCAAAACTAACCCATACTAACCAAAACAAACCCAGACTAACCCTAATTAACCAAAGTGAAATGGCAAGCGCGCTACGTAACCCAAACTAACCCTAATTAACCAAAGTAGAGACAAGTCTTCCGTCTTCCAGATTAAGCAAAAATAATCGAAACTAACTTTAATTAGCCAAACAAGCGCATAGAAATGAGCGCGCTACGTCCTTGACCAACCCCGCCCATCACAAATCAAAATTAACCCAAAGTAACAAAACAAAAGCACTACGCGTGATACTCTCTTAAACTAATCCAAATGTCCTTTTAAATTTGTATCTATTTCAATAAAGTAAATAAATTAGTTTAAATGATTTATTATTAAAAGTGACCCACTTCTAGCGTAACATCTAATTTTAGTATATCATATATTCGAATTATTGTTATTTTATTAAACAAAGCCGTTACGAATCATTATTTATAAGAAGTTTTCGCCCCACAGTACTTTTGAAACATATTCAACACGAGGCTGATATATTTCAGAACCAAATAGAAATTACGCTTGGCAACATCTACTCGTACAACAGCCAGCTGAGCTGTGCTAAGCCAAGGCCACCTCTACTACAATAGGTGGTCTTGGCTAAGCCAACCTATATAATCATGTTTTAAGAAATAGTCATGTTGACGTTTATCTCCTAAATATTATATTATCGTTTTAAAGTGCAAAAAAACAGTTTTTTGTCATACGCTCCCAAAAATAGCTATTTTACGGACCCATTTGAGTCCGTAAAATGCTTCTTTTTAGGCCTAGTCCCTAAAAGTCGTCATGGCAACCTTTACGGACTATTCCAAAATTCCTGAATATGTCTAAATGTCCAAAATTTCGAATGACATGACAAAATTGTCAAATAGTTGCTACGATGTCAAATTCTAAGCTAACTTTGTCGTACATCATGATTTCAAAAATTATGGTAAATTTGCAAATTTAGGCGTTCTGAAGAATTACAAAAAGCGTATAAATAAAAATTAAATTTTGGGCGCGTATGACAAAAAATAATGTTTGTCACACGTACCTAAATGAAGTTTTTAAGGACTCATCTGCTATTCCGGACTCGGCTAATGCCTCGTCCGGAAACAGCAATGATTCGTCCTGAAAAACTCCATTTTAGGTACTTGTAACAAAAATAACTATTACTTGCAATTTTTAAGAAAAGAAGCTTTATATTATGTTATTATTAACCTTCTGTGACCATACCTCAAGACAAAGTGTACTGGAATTGTGTTTATTAGCAAAAAATGTATGTTAAATTTTAATTTTAATTTTCAATTTATTTTGCGAAAATGTGCTTCATCTGCAATTTTTTTTGCGTTAATGTGTCCCATTTGATGTAATCTTTCCATAGAACCCAAAAAAAGCTTCAAAATCGACGGTGCTTATATGACACCAGAACCGGATATTATTATGGTAATTTCTTTGTTTACATTCTGATTTTTGCCATCGTCATTTTCCTTGTTTGTGACATTTACGTTAACGTCAACAATGTCAACGCCAGGTGGCAAATTGTTTTCGGCGTTGCCGCTATCCTGGGCCACATTTTCGACCACAGAAAACGCATTTTCTGGAATCGGTGGTACCAACTGCCGCGGGCTACCGTTTTTGTTAACATTTTTTTTCGGTATTTTTTTTTGTTGTTATCGACTTTTACCGCCACTTTCGGGTTATTTTCCATGAAAAAAAAACGATTTTCTCTTCTACGAGCTTCTTATTTTCACTTACAAGCTTGTTTGTTTTTCACCCATCTCTGCCACTAGCATCTGATAAGCTTGCAGTTGTTCTTTCAGGTGTTTGTTTTGCAAGATGAGGTTATCTTCCTGGTTACAGCAAATTATTCTTGTTTCATCAATTACGTGTAGCTCAGGAAAGTTCCTTTCTGCACACGAACGGTAAAACACTTGCCCGCACGATAAACACCATACTACTGAAAATCTTTTCTCTGCAGCACTTAAAATGCGTTTTCTTTTTGTCCTTATTTTCAAGTTGCTTTTCACTCTCCGCCATCTTGAATACTTAAAATAGGTACCTCACCCTCCTTACTTTACTATTAGTAAATGATATGCGATTTTAATTATTTCGCTAAATTTTGGTAAAGTGTACTCGAGTGGAGCGGCAAATAATAAGTTCTGTATAGGTTATTTTAAGTGACTTATATAGATTTTATTCTTAGATATTACAAACTACCAGGAAAGACTGATGAAGATTTCTTCGAAGCTGATGGCAAAAGGTGGTTCAAGACCGGAGATATTGGCGAAGTGCATGATGATGGTGTAGTAGCTATTATTGGTGAGTATGATCAAATTTATTCTTAAATGCACAATCTGCAAGTAGATACTACTAGAATGCAAATATATAATATAGTCAATTATATTAACTTAGAATACCTATATTAATAAGTAAGTAAAGTAAAGTAAATTATTTATTAGTCATAGAAATACAATGGTATTTGTTGACAAGTCACATAATGAAACAACACTACATACACAAATCCAATGCCAAAAACAGCAATTACATTGTAAAAACAAAATGAAAAATGAAAATAGAAAATGCAAAAATAAAAACGCAAAAGACACACAACGTACATTCATTGAAAGGTATATCTGCTACTAGATTGTAAAATTCTGAAAAACTATACAGGCAATTTTCCGTAACGAGTCTTTTTATCTTCTTTTTGAACTTTATTAGGTCAAGTTCACGTATGCTATGTGGAAGAGAATTATATAATTTAAATTCTTTAGTGCCATATCTGCTTAATCTACTCTTTGGTAAAATTAAGTTATTGCATCCCCTTGTCTGGTATGCATGTATATCCGATGCCTCTACATAATTATTAATGTTTTTCTCATATCTACTATCGAAAAAAAGTGTCAGCTACTCGTATGTCGGTGGAAAAGTTGTCAGCTGGGGTCACAAAAGGTTCCGAGCGTAGACGGGCTGTTAGCTGGCGCGCACAACCTTTAATGCATCAGCTGACAATTTTTCCACTAACATACGAGCAGCTGATACTTTTTTTCGTAAATATTACATTAAATATTAGTATTCAACTAAACAACAAGTTTCCCGAAATCATTCTTGATGATTTGATCATGAAAAACATGCAGGGTGCAATCTCGACGTAACAACTTCAGTTCTACATAATCAGAAATTCACTTAATTTTCAATGGATAATTATTTACTGCTTAATTATAATGCATTATATACTCTACTACATAAGTTAATAGTAAACAATTTACTATTATTTATTATTAAAAAACTATTAAGTCATCTTAACATGTCGATATTTAGTCTCAGTCTTCGTCATCATCTACTTCGTCATCATCAGAGTCTTCAATCTCATGTTCGAATGGTAAAAGATCGTCATCAGGCGGTTCATTGACATCTGGAAAAATAAGTAATTAACTGTATACAAATTATTAATATTTTATGACATGACAAATTCAAATAATTTAAATAAATACCTTTAGTATTGTCGGCGTCTTGAGTGATCATTTTCACAGTCGGGGGTAATTGGTCGCCATGAAACCATTTGCAGGTGTATTTACCTTCCTCCAGCTACCATCCATGATCTAGTGGGTCCAATGTAGACAGAACTTGCTTGTGCGCGTTACTCCAAATCCTCGATATCTAGATGGTCCTCAATAATTGCTGTTTTAATTCAGAGTATGATGATGGCAAGAAAGATGCGTCGAAGTTCTTATCAGGCAATGTAAATTCGTTGTCATCTTTACCTAGTTTACATACTTTCATGAAGGTCGCCACACGTGCATCATTAACTTTTTTATTGTCGTAAAGACATAAATGGTACATACAAAATCAGATATTATTGCAGTATTTATTGCTACCTACGACTTATTGAAAGAAAACATTGCCAATGCTATGCCAGCCATCGAAAAATTTGTGTGTACCATGTATAGCTTTACGACAATAAAAAAAGTTAATGATGCACGTGTAGCGACCTTCATGAAAGTATATAAAATGGGAAAAAATGGATGGCAGCTGGAGGAAGGTAAATACACCTGCAAATGGTTTGATGGCGACCAATTACTTCAGACTGTGGAAATCACTCAAGACGCCGACAATACTAAAGGTATTTATTTAAATTATTTGAATTTGTCATGCCATAAAATATTAATAATTTTTATATAATCAATTACTTATTTTTCCAAACGTCAATGAACAGCCTGATGATGATCTTTTACCAATCGAACATGAGATTGAAGACTCTGATGATGACGAAGAAGATGCTGATGACGAAGATTGATACTAAATACCGACATGTTAAGATGATTTATTATTTTTTAAATGATAAATAATACGATTTTTTATAGTAAAATTGCTTACTAATAATTTATGTAGTACAGTATATAATGCATTCTAATTAAGCAGTACTTAAATAATTATCCATTGTTAGTTAAATGAATGTCTGATTATGTAGAACTGAAATTGTTAAGTCGAGATTGCCCCCTGCATGTTTTTTTTATGATCAACTCATCGAGAATGATTTCGGGAAACTTGTAATTTAATTGGATACTAATATTTAATGTAATATTTATGAAAAAATGTATCAGCTGCTCGTATGTTGGTGGAAAAATTGTCAGCTGATGCATTAAAGGTCGTGCGGGCCAGCTAACAGCGCGTCTACACCCGGAACGTTTTGTGACCCCAGCTGACAACTTTTCCACCGACATACCAGCATCATATATCAAATATTAGTAGCCACCCAAATTTCAAGTTGCCCGACATCGTTTTGAAAATTCGCATTTTCGGACTCATTCGCACCTCTAGCTGACAAGTACCCCACCACCCCCGGCTAGCTGACAATGTTCAATGTTCATTATTGAACATAATTTTCGTGCTGCCTGGGACTGATTCCCGTCACGATTTTTTTTTCATTTGTTTGCAACCCCCACTGCCACCTACCCAGCTGACACCCCAACGTATCTGCACAATGTGGGTACAATCGACTAACAATATAAATAAACTGCCCGAAATCGTTGCAATTTTTGTACACGGGCTCCATGACTAATAGTTTATCCAAACGTTAGATTAGAATTGAAGGGAGTTGGCGCAGATACCCGCCTCTGCCACTGCAACCTATGCAGGTTTATTGTAGCACTTCGAACCATGCTTAGAGGACCTCATCGAGCCTGGTATTCCTAATCAGACTCCGCAAATGGAGTACCGGCTCCTTCATGTACGTTACAAGTCCGGTTTGGTATCTCCCAGCCTTGCATACCTAAGCCTGTAGAGAGCCTCACACTCGCACCACACGTGTTTTGGAGTTTCCTCCTCCTTCTGAACCTGCAGCTGCTATTGTCTGTCAGGCCGATCTTTTCCATGTGTCTTCATTCTACAGTGCCCCGTCAGCTGACCCACTAATATTCTTATCGTCTTGCGACTCCTCTTAAATAGATCTGCCGTGCATTTTGGGGAGCCGTGTTTTATGAACTGTTTGACCTGTAGTTGTACCGGTGTTTGTAACCACCAGTTTAGATATTGTTTATCTATCCAGCTTTTAACTGCTGTTTTGAAGACTCTTCCTGCTATCCCGCAGTAGGGCTCAGGTTCCAACGTAATTTTACTTGCGCCCCGTTTTGCAAGTTTGTCGGCTTCTTCGTTGCCTTGATGGCTTTCATGTCTTGGAATCCACGCAATGGTGAGCTTATTGTTACGACCGACCTCTCCAAGGGTACTTATGCAGTCTTTAACTAGTCTAGATCTGACCTTGTGTGCACTAACTGCTTTTAAGGCGGCCTGACTGTCGGAGTATATGACTATCCTCCTTTTTCTAATGTTTAATTTATCTATCTCCATGGCGCAGTGTGAATTGCCGCGACCTCTGCTTGGAACACTGTGGCTTGACTGCCCTTGCCACCCCTTTACTAGTCACAGAGCTGTCGGTATACCATGCTTGGTCTGTTTCTATAGGAGCCCCCCCCCCCATTCTTCTCTGCCTACAATTGCTGCAACCCTACTGAGTAGAGTCTATCAAATCGATGGAGGGGGTTGTTTCGTCTGATGGCATTTCGATACTTGATTTCCTCGCTGTCCTCTAGTTTCCAGCTTGTGGGTCTTTCCCAGTCAATGATGGGATTGTTGCCTTGCTTGAGCCGATATTGTACCATTTTTACGTTACCCTGTATGAGGATATGTAATGGAGATATATTTAGCAGGACTTCCAGTGCTGCAGTTAGGGTTGTTCTCATCGCCCTCGAGACGCACAGACATGCCAGCCTTTGTACGCCTTCTAGTTGCCTAGGCTATAGAGCCATAGGTTAGCTTGGACCTTACCACCATTTTGTACAACCAGAGATTCAATTCGGGGCTCAGCCCCCAGTTTCTCCCGCAAAGTCGCCTGCATCTGCCCAGTGCATACCTTGGTCAAAAGTGAGATCTAGGTATTTGACTTCCTCGGAAAAGGGAATTATTATCGCGTTGAGCATTGGAATTTTGATATCCTTTAATGCTATTTTGTGAATGGGACTATTGTGGTTTTCAGCGGATTAACTGACAGATCCTCCTCTTCACACCATTTGTTTACTATGTTTAAGGCCTTTTGTGATCTTGTTGAAACGTAGCCGATGTTCCTTCCCCTGACTACTATCCAAACGTTACAAGCCTTCATCTTTATGGGCGTATTTACGAATTTAATTGCATTTCCTAAAAGAAATTGTTAGGGCTATCAAGCAAAAAGTCAAGGGTATTCACGAGAATGCATGTAACCAAGTTTTTAAAAGCATCGGATAATAACAATTTTTAAGCATGCATAAGAAGGTGGCCTTAATTGTTGTTGCAACTTTCCTCATTATCAGGAACTTATATCAAAAATTACAAAAAATTGTGATTAATATTTATAGCAAATAAGAAAATTGTAAATATAGCCATTTGTTACTAGTTTAAATAGATTTTGACATATACTTAACGCAATTAGAATGTGTTTTCCTTTTCTTTAAACTGGTTGCCTTTTCTTTATTTAGATCGTAAAAAGGACTTGGTAAAACTACAAGCCGGCGAATACGTATCTCTCGGAAAAGTAGAATCCCAGCTCAAGACCTGTCCCCTGGTCGACAATATCTGTGTCTATGGCGAACCGACAAAGCAGTACTGTGTCGCGTTGGTGGTTCCTAATCAACCAAACCTTATGGAACTGGCTGAGAAAATCGGACTGGGCGATAAAAACTTTGAGGAGTTGTGCAAGGACCCTGAAATGGAAAAAGCTGTTGCAAACGGACTGGCAGAACATGGAAAACGAGGTGAGTATACCTAAATGGGTTGAAAAGATATGTAATTATTGGAAAAATCGTTTAAAGGGTTGGTATCTTTTCTTGATAAATATGATGTTTTTACTTCATTTAAACTAAAACATTTACCGACTGTGTTATATTTTCAAGTTACTCCGGATTTTTTTAACATTAATTTGTCTATGGCGATGGCGGTTGGCTGCGTTAATCGTACAATACTTTTGCGAAGATTAAATTATATCGCTTTCAAGATGTGCATTTAAATTAATTGGTCTTAAAACATCTCCAGTATGTTCAATATTCAAGTGATAAAAATGAATTTTTTGATTTACACACAAAAACGCTCTTAATGAATGTAGTATGTATTGCTATGAAACTGTAGAAGAGACATCCGCATGTGTATCAAAAATCTAGGCAGTACTAAGGTATTGGGTACTAATGCTAAAGTCCTTTACACGAAAAATCCTTCTGACTCAATTATTGTATTAAAGTCACCTGGGCCGATCCCATTGTGTAAACAAGAGCTTGGCAATTAACAAGCAAATTATAAAGGTGCAGTAAAGGAAGGCTGGGACTCTAGACACAGTTTATACCATTCGGTACGGTATAAATTGGGCTCTAGATATTTATGTATTTAATACAGGTGTGAGGTTCTAAGGAAAAGAAGTAATGATTCTCGTATGATATGTTTATATTAATTTAATTAAATGAAAAGCCCAAATAATACTAATTTTTAAATACTAGTTATATTTATTTACGTTTATAATGTTATGCGATATTTAGTTCTGTTCCGCTATCCTCATCTAAATTAATTATAGTTGCTGTAATTATACAGTCTAGCTAGGATACTGAACTGAATTTTTCAAACTACCTGGAGGAATATCGTTTTTGTTACTAATTTTACTACAGTACAACTTACAGTCAGAGAGGTATTTCCTGACTTAACCTTTGATTTTAATTGGTGCCACATGTGCTCTGTGGAATTAAAAATAAAATAGTAGCACTGCATGTCCAATTTCCTCTCCCAATGCATCACAAACAAACAAATAGTTTTTTATACAAAATCCCTTTAAAATTTCTAAAAGATCACTTTTAATAGCATTCTTCAATATATATATATAACATTTGCGGCCAATGATGCAGTTATGAATCTCCAATTAGTTGAGCCTGGATGAAGCCTTATGTAATTGGTGCCTGTGATAATTCGCATTGGCCATTAATGTTACGCTATTCTAAGGAATGTTTGGTAAAATACAATTCTTGAATGATTGTTCAAAAAGTTCTGCCGTTGTATCTTCATGGTAGTTCCACCCAAAAGTCTTTAATGTTCTTTGCATAAACCCATATTGCATTTGGGACCTCAACCGTTTTCTGATCCAATATGTAAAATGGTTATCATTTTTTCTTTATTTGACGGAGCTTTAGTTTTATACCTACTGGAAGTATCGCACCATCCTTTGAATGGTGTTTCATGGATGTTGGTCGGGATAAACAATTATTTCTTAAATTGTTTATGACCACAAAGGTGGGGGTACAGTCCACTTTAATTAGTGGACTGTATTAAAATAGGGTGGTGGGGGTTTTATTCATAGGGTGCGAATTGAAACATGTATTTTAGGTATTACGTACTTTAATAATACAAGAATTAATTTGCATTAAATATGATAAATGTATACAAAGATTTCCTACTACTTTCAAGCATTCATCCTTTCACACAAAACTAAATACATACTGTACATTCGGTTAACTATTATTAAATGTCTAACTAAACTTCTTGATTATTTAATTTTAACAAGAACTTCTTTCTTTACTGAATTTAATTAACGTTCTTTTTCAACTAACTGCCTTTCCGTTCACACCAAAAACCTTGTACAGTGCCATCAAATAAGCTTGTCCACATTTTAAATAAGTGTAACTTTGTTATTTTTTATTCTTTCGGAATGAATCAAAAATCATTTTGTAGGACTACCTGCCAAGTTTTTATTGTCATCTATCACATTGTGCTATACAGGGTTTTAAAAAAGTTATTCACCCAACTTACTTTTTTTGTAATGGAACACCATGTATATTATTGCATTTTCAGATTCTTTGCAATATTTAAAAAAATATTGATATAACTCACTATATGTCTATTGTCAGTCGTTTTCGAATTATTTAATTTGGAAAATTATTTTTTCTCCGATTGACAGCAAATATTAATTTTGCAGACACATGTCAATCAGCAAAGTATTACTTTTCCTGCCTTGGCAGCAAAGTAAGTACTTTCCTGCCTAGGCAGCAAAATGATTAGTCTCCATGGGAATAAAACGTTTGACATATGTTGTCAAACTATAATTATTATGGACATATACATTTCCATAGCAACCAACCGTTCCAACAATAGCGATTTCTATCCAATTTTGTTTTAATTTATCACTACAGGAAAAATAAAAAGATTGTGGGAATTGTAATAATTTGCAAATATACAATGTACATATATCATTATAAACAATCGGAGAAAAAATTATATGTTCAACTCGGCAGCAAAGTAGATTGACTGCCTTAGCTGAATTCCTACTCGCTACGTTAGGCTATGAACTAACAGCCGCGGCAGTCAATCTACTACTTTGCTGCCTAGTAAAACAAATAACTATTCCACGTAAATTGAAATGCAGCTCTAGTAGAGCTGTTCTCAGGTGTTACACACACAATAGGTTACAACAATAATATAATCCATCAATATTTTCTTCTGTCAAGTCACAAAGCGGTGTCAAGGTTTCAGTATTTTGGTTTTATCTATTATTTCCTTCATTACCATTATGGTAATTCGCCAGTATAGAACTGAGGATAAGGCTGATATGCTTCGAATATTTTTAATGAGAAATAAATGTGCAACCGCTGCACGTAGGGAATATGTCAGGCGTTTTCCAGGACGAGCGGTTCCCTCTAAACGGATGTTCTCAAGACTAAATGAAAAACTAGCTGAAAGAGGGTATATTTAAATTTTAAAAATGTGCATAGAAATTCTCGGGTAATAAATGAAGACAATGAAATTAATGTATTAGGATATGTTCAAGCAAACCCGACAACCTCTATCAGTGCTTGTGTTGAGGAAACTAGCATCAGTTTTGGATCCATTCATACGATTTTGAAGAAACACAAATATAAGGCATAAAAATATCGCAATGTCCAGAAACTAACTGATGACCATCGGCGAAAGCGACGAGAGTTTTGCGAAATGTTTCTTAATCGGTACCATCAGGATCACATTTTTTTAAAGAAAATTTTGTTGAACCGATGAAAGCTCCTTTTCGACCAGGAAGGGATGTAACAGACAAAATACGCGTTACTGGTCTGTAGAAAACCCCTATGTTACACTTGAAATAAAAAGTCAAGGATATGAAACCGTTAACGTATGGTGTGGGATAATTGATACATATATTCTAGGCCCTATATTTATAAACGACAAGTTAACTGGAGATGCTTACTTAAGGCTTCTAGAGCATGAAATATTGGATGCCATTGATGACCTGCCATTAAATGTGGCAAACGGAATTATTGGGCAACAAGAGGGCACTCCCACATTGTGCACGAAGAGTGAGAGATTACCTCAACGACGAATATCGGGAATGGATAGGTAGCGGTGGTATCATGTCTTGGGCCCCGAACAGCCCAGATCTCTCCATTATGGACTACTTCTTTTGGGGTCACATAAAAAACAAAGTTCACAAATTTCCATGTGCCAACTCTGAAGAACTGAAACGCAGAATTTCGAATTCTATTCAAGAGCTGCAAGAAAGGCCAGAAACTGTTAAATGCATTAAACCACGCAATAAAAGTTTATGAGAAATGTCTGCAAAGAAATGGCGGCCATGTTGAGCAGTTTTGATAATTATTACAATAATCCTTGTTTTTTTGTTAATACTCTTGTTTCTAGAATTAATAAATATTGCTACGATTTCTTTCTAAATCTTGTTGTCGTTAAAAAGTTGCATAACACCTGAGAACAGCACAAAAGCTGCATTTCAATTTACGTGGAAAATATGTTTCGAAATTAAATAATTCGAAAACGATTGACAATAGACATATAGTGAGTTATATCAATATTATTTAAAATATTTCAAAGAATCTGAAAATGCAATAATATACATGGTGTTCCATTACAAAAAAAATAAGTTGGGTGAATAACTTTTTAAAAACCCTGTATATCACAATGCGATACATGACAATAAAAATTTAACAGTTAATCCTACAAAACGATTTTTGATTCATTCCGAAAGAATAAAAAATAACAAAGTTACACCCATTTAAAATGTGGACAAGCTAATTTGATGGCACTGTACTTTCCGTCTTCTTCGATTCTCTCAATTTACCGTTGCCAGGGATATAAGACTTCGAACATTTGATTCGAATCTTGCATACATGAATAGATTTGTCTAACTACAAATTTCCATCCGCCATTTTACCTTCTTCTATCTTCTACAACAGCAACAGGAGAGACGAGACGCTATGGCGTTTCTGTCTTCGAAAAATTGCGTTAAAACGCCAAAAAGGAATTCTTTGTCCAAGCTTGAACAAAGTTACAGCAAATATTCTCTAAATATTTGTGCAAACAAATGAGAAAATGGCCCAAAAGATTTGGCACCAACGCCAACGGTGCTACAACTTTCTATCTGCTGTTCGAGTGAAGGATTGTACTGCACTAAATTGAATTCTTCCTACCGGCAGGTGGCAAACTGAGTGGGAAATTCGCGGGATGCATTTTGAGAGGGTAGAAAATGTTCTTTCTTTATTTGATATATTGTTGTTTACACAACATTGACAGAGACAAAGACATATTAAATTTAAACGTTTAAAAACATTTTCCTTGACAGAGAATGACTATTTGCTTTTTGCGATTGTTTCATATAATGGAATCTATTATACCGACAATCCAGGTTCGGACTAAAGAGTAACTGAAATACAATGCTTTAAATGCATAAATTTCCGTTTACCTGAGGTGAAATGAAGATATTGTGGAGTTTAATTATGGCTCATTCATACTACGGACATACAGGGTGTTACCACCAAACTATACGGTGACAAACGACAAGTTAATACACTTGTTGTGGTGCAAATTATTTTATTTTGGGGAAGGGGCAGTGGGAAGACTGCCACTACTGCAGGCAAGCGCAGATAGCATACCTCCCAAGTTTGTCTTCGACAGACTATATGATGTACAAATAAAACTAATTGAGCCTATAACCGAAGGTGCGGTTAACATTTTCGTGGATGGCTCAAAAACCAAGGAAGGAGCAGGCTGTGGAATTTACTCCCGAAGCTTGCGAATTGAACTTAAATGGTCTATGGAGGGACCCGCAAGTATAGTTCAGTCTGAACTTGCTGCAATATCCATAGCCGCAAAAGAGATTGTTCGCATGAATACTGAGAACAAGACTATTAAAATCTACACGGATAGTAGACAAGCACTCCTGGCCTTGAAAAGTTATAAACTTACAGCCAGGTCAGTACTAGAATGCCATAATTCACTGAAGGATGCTGCTGAAGAATTTCTGTGTGCTGGGTTAAAGGACATGCACAGTGCGAAGGTAACAAATCAGCGGACAAATTGGCTAGACAGGCAGCCGGTTCAAACATTATCGGAGCCGGTCGACGGCCCTTCAAACCTACCTGTCGACGAGGATACATTAAAAAAAAATTTTATCGAATTAGCTTTTACTTGATGGAGATCCATAACTAAGAACCACTTAAATAAGTAAACCACTTAAGTGGATTACTTATTTAAGTGGTTCATATAAAAAATAAGATCACCCATGAAGACTTTAGGGCAATATGGGACGAAACAACTAACTGTCGACTGGCCAGGGAGCTTTTAAGCTACCCTAATGAGTCTGCAGCAAAAGTATACCTGGATATGTCAAGGAAGACTCTACGACTCATGGTGGGGATTCTGACTGGACACTGCCAGCTAAGGAAACATCTCCACACAATGAGCTTATGCGAGACACCTATATGCAGAGGCTGTGAACAGGAGGACGAAACAGTAGAGCATCTGCTCTGCGATTGCGACGCTGTTTCGGAACTAAGGGAATCCATTTTGGGAGAACGATGGCCAACCATGGCTTTTCTTAGAATAGCCTCCTCGGGCAACATCGCCGCCTTTTTTACAACACTAGGCTGGACGATGGCCTAGATGGATTGGTTGACCTAGGGAGGACGCACAGGGGGTCCAATGGGGCCTAAGTGCCGCGGCCTTTCAAGGCCACCCTCTCACCATTTCCAGATTCCAGAAACATCGTAGGGCATTATTATTTCTTGGAGTAAATAATACAAATGTTAATACTTCTAATTTGCTGTGTAATTCTCAGTGCTCCTGTTAATCGATAAATATGTTCTTTTTTAAACCTAAAATAAAGTATAGCCTCATTGTCTTCAAAGTTATTCAAATCGAATTCTGCCTGAACCTGCACCATAGCATCCTCCTGCTGCAGAGGATTGTTTCGAAAAATAAATAAATAAATAAATAAAAATGCCTTTTTATTACGAAAAATAAAACATACAATCAATTGTGTGAAATGGGCGGCGGTATTCAGCGTAGCTGCTCATACAACCACCCGGAAGAGGGATAGTTGCAAAAATGATTTAACAATAAAAAAAAATAAATACTATTATTAATCAATATTACATCTATATAATACGCAGTAATTTAAAAACAAAATTATCGATCTCTCTTACTTTTTATATGTAATTTTAATAATCGAGTAAACGATTCGAGAGAGGAGGTTCGCCTGACTGAGGTCGGGAATGAATTGAAGAGGCTGGCTGCATTGTAAGAAAATGAACGTTGGAAGAAGGCAGTGCGGTGCTTAGGGATACTAATCAAGTGCTTGTGACGGGTCATACGTGAGTGGACATCCGCGCCGGTGATCAGTCTGTGAAATAAATATATCGGTCTTTGAGTTTGGATCACTTTATAGATGTATTTGCCCAAATGGATTTCAAATCTTTCCTGAATATTAAACCAATCAGAAGCAGAAAACTGTTGTGAAATATGATCAAATTTACGAAGGTTAAACAAAAATCTTAGACAAGAATTTTGTATCATTTGTAAACTATTTTTGTCCTTTTGGGTTAAACTCGGAAAAAAAAACTATATTGCAATAATTTAGATGTGAAAGCACCAAAGAGTCCGTCAATTTCAATTTAATATTCGGGTCAAGAATGTCTTTGTGAACGTAAAGCAATTTTAATTTAAAAATTGATTTTTGAATAATTGACGATACATGACTGCTAAATCTTAATTCGTTATCCAACAATACACCAAGATTCTTACAAAGAGGCGTTGGCTGCAGCAAAACTTCATTGAGCATCACTCTCAAATTAATGAGATTCTAGCGGGTTAGAAGAAGGGGGAAGACTTTTCTCCACAAATGAAAATGCCAATCTTTAGTTTAAGAGTTATGCATTTCGATGAGTTCACTCATCATCATCAGACTCACACACTACTTAGCCATAATGTTGTATGTTTACATAGCAAAAAATGGACTTCTACTTACAAATAATGAGATTCTTTTTTCTATCGACAACCATAAGTTGTGTTTTAGATTCATTTAAAATGAGACCATGAGCATTCGAGATCCTTGACATCAATCGAAGATCTACATTAATATCTTCTGTTGCATGATCAGTTTGATCAGAATTAAAAGAAAAAAGGAGCTGGGTATCGTCAGCATACTGATGAACACTACAGTGCTGCAGAAGCTGAGGAAAATCAGCTGTATAAACACTAAAAATTAGCGGAAATGCTACCCTGAGCGACACCCCTATTAACTGAAAGATAATTAGAACAAATTCCACCAAATGTTGTTTTTTGTTGACGATCTCTAAAATAATTACTAAAAAACGTCAAAGCATCGTCTCCTAGTCCAAAGTATCTCAATTTGGTGTTCAATATGACATGATCCAGAGTATCGAATGCCTTGCTGTAATCGAGAAGAATCAAGACGGAGCTCTTGTTGTCGTCATAAGCTCTGTAAAGGTCATCAGTAAAATCATTCAGCTCTGATTAAATTGTGGTTGACTCCATTCCTAACTATGATCATCATGTCTTAGAATTATATTTTTCTTCCATTTTGGCCAACGAAACTGGATAGCACGGAAATCTAAGATTGGGTTAGTCTAGATGGTGTTACATAACAACATGTGCCGTGTTCATACTATACAAAGACACAAATGTTATTTGTTACATTTGTCATTGCCGATATTTGTAAGAAGATTTTTGACGTTCGTGTTAAGAGGTTTGAAATCTCTTTTATGAAAGGCGTCGTAATCGTTATCGGTAATAACGTAAACCATAACACTGCCCAAACAAAACTGTTTTTTAGATGGCTTAAAAACTCTCTATTAACCGGCTATACTTGCCTGCTCTTATTGTGAATCAGCTGGTTCTGACAGTCAGCTGTCTGCCATTTACGGTCACGTGATGCATACAGGGCCATGGTAATTTTTTTAGTGGGCCGTGTTGTGAGCACCTTTATCAGAGTATAACAAACCAACGAGTAGCGACATAAAGCGTCGGCACCTTCGATGTTCAAGGGACCGATTCCGGCAAAGCCGATGACAGAAAGAAATCATATTTCCAAACTGCTCAACCCATGAAGTGGCTGGAAAGGAAGCGACTCTGCGACTACACTATAAGAAACTTGAAATGGAAAATTGCTCCAGTTTCATATTTGAATCCGACTCGGTGAAATTTAAAGCTTTTCTATAATTAGTGGTTTTACCTTCTTCCTGTCACCTTTGTCGATGATAATTTCTGAAAGCTTTCATCATTACTTATATTTCTTCTACGATTTATTATCTCAATAGTTTCTTGGGATTTTATTTAAATAATTAGTTTCCTTTAATGAGGGCGCGTTGAGAGAAAAATGATCCCCTGTATTTCATGATTTCATTTATCATGTTAAGAAGTTGATGTGTCAATTTTTAACCTAAATAGAGCACTTTGAGCTTACACATCCGCTTGGTTTGGAGGTTATTGAATAGGTGTAGCAGAGGTTTTTGATAGGTAGTAGAAAGATATATTGTACGACGTTTTCAGTGGTTCTCAAATAGACATTTCTCATTATACTAGTTTCAGCAACGTCCTGTTATTATTAATAGTACTCCATTTCATTAAACTACGATAAGATATTTACTAAAGTATTGGGTACATTTTTTGAACCTTTGAAACGAGGAGGAAAATTAAAACTTGCAACAGCACAAACAAAAAGTTTTTATTAATTCTGTAACTGTTATCGATAGGCTGAGGAGTTGTAAGTCAGGAGTATACTTACTTACCTGAGTTGTCTTAAAGGATTCTAACCCTCACACCCACTCTTATCAAGACAATGGTGTTGAATTATTAGTTTAAATAAAAGACAACAATTTTCACTAGTCTAACAATGTTTATTAATCAAAGGTTATTGAAAGTAAATTTGCGGCGTAGATTTCGGTAGAAATGCAACAAAAACTGTTTAATTTCAATGTTTAATAAACAAAATGTTACGTTAAATGAGAATGATCTAAGAATATTGGTATTAAGTAACAAAAAATCAGTGAGAAATTAGCACAGCCTTGAAGTAAAATGCAAATAAAATGTGTTAAATAGTAATTTAAAATTAGATCTGATCAGTCGTCCCAGGATGTAATCCAGCATTGGGTGATCCTACTAGAGGGATCACGACCACATGTAGGGAGCAGATAGCTTCTCGTGGCTTTCGTTAAAGAACATGTGAGGTTGAAACAGGATATCTGGAAGTAGTTGCCAATAACTTGGGCAAACAGGGGTTGTGGATTCGAAAACTCATAAAATATAATGGAAGGAATAACACCAAACGAATACTAATTAGTACAAACTGTAAATAAATATCCTTATTAGAAAGATTGTCGGAATAAAAAAGATTATACAATTTGTACATACGTGTACACATGCAGGCAAATCAACAATAAGAAGTTACCACATAAAGGCAAGACTAAGCCATCCCACTGAAGGATGACTGCTTATGTCGCCTATAAGGCATGGCTCAAGAAAACCTATTACTGATTGATGGTCTAACATTAGTAACCTCCCTTGTTCAAGAGTAAGATAGCAGCTACCAACACTTCATTCCCGACGACCTTGTTCGATCCTCCTTCATCTCGGGACTCTATTTACACTGTTGACAGATATACTCGGTAAAAATCGTAGCAGAAGGATTTAAAGGGATAAAATTTGAAGTGTCTTCCCAAGGACATGAACTTTGGTTAACTTAACAGAATCTAGGACTCAATACTGACCACGTAATGCCAATGCTTTTAATTATTTATAGTTAAATGTCACTGTGCATTACATTTATTATTATATAAATATACCTACATATACTAATAAGACATATAACGAATATAATAATGCTTATAATAAATTAGTCGTTGCTATCATATAAACAATACTAGCTGTTTATGTCTAAACACTACTGTAACAATTTACCGTTACATAACCCTATTAATAAACCATACAAAAATAAATATGAGAACAATATTCCCCAAAGCTATAAGCACAAATTAACAATATCATATCCAGATCAAATAACTTAAAAAAAATTGCTTTAAACCTTTTGCTTAAAGAGCACACACAGCTCTAAACGCTACTATTTACATACATACATAAGTTTTCATAAATCAGGGTAAATTATTATGAAATGAAAAATGCGATAATTTATTTCAACTGTACATGTGATAGGATTTTCAATTTCCGAATGCCTTTTTTATCAGAACTATTACTTTTGAAATGTCTTATAAAATAGTAGTACAAAATATTTTTAGTCTTATAAATAGTTTTAATACAAACAGCTCAGGAAAATTTGAACAGGGATGGAGAAATTGTATTTTTTTAGATATATTCAGGAGATAATTAAAAGTTTTTTCGCCTGTACATACATATATTATTATGTTCTCAAACTGCCCGTTGAAAATACTTTCAAGGCTGTATATAAAATGTACCCACCTTTCTGGTAGTGATGATAAACCATCAAAGGTACCTTTGGTTGCATCAAAAGCTTTAAAATGAAACAGAAGTTTGTCTACATTAACACTAGTACATTCTCTGCTAAAAGAATAGCAAATGTCACATGAATGTACTTCCAGACACCTTTTCATCAAATATCCACCTACATAATAGAAAGTATTCTGTGTTGAAACGGCTTCTTTATGGTGTTGCAATCAGGCAAGGAAATTGCTACCTCCTTATTAATAATTTCTACCATGTCCATGGATTTTAAACTAATGAGAACATCATCTAAATTCTCCCTACAATTCATATGATTTGAGCGGAAATAATTTTGCACAAATAATTTTCTGAAGGCACTTTGACACTGTATTGGTGTGGGATTTATCGAATTGCCTCCCTGTTACCTTACACTTCCAAAGAAATTTTCTAATCAAGTAGTATTTAGTCT
The DNA here is from genome assembly GCA_016904865.1 of Pissodes strobi. Taxonomy (NCBI): domain Eukaryota; kingdom Metazoa; phylum Arthropoda; class Insecta; order Coleoptera; family Curculionidae; genus Pissodes; species Pissodes strobi. The sequence continues at coordinate 145,953 of MU183363.1, read as the reverse complement.
TCTGGTTTTAAGATATTTATACCCACAGATTAAAAGTTTTTGCCATAAATTGAGAAGACTTCTTTTGTAATAGACCAACATTTAATAATCGTGACCATTTTTGTTTAATACCTTTAAATTTGGCAAAAAAAATCCAAAGCTTCATTTAAAAATTCTAGCTATGAATCAGATCCATCAAATACATTCTTAAATTTATAAGAATTATTTAATGATAGGGAGTTCAACTAACCCAAACTAACCACTGGCAATTGAGTGGCTCAAAAGTTGTGGGATTAAGATGAGAATTAGGGAGTTTGGGTGCACACCTGTAAAACTGCTTTTTATCGGAATTATAGAAACATTTAATAAATTACCAAGACGTTTTTCTATTCTGAAAGCAAAAGGTGTCCTGCCTTAAGTTACTACGGGTGGCCTTAATTAAATGACATGGGTCAAAAATATGGAACATACTCTCACCTCCTACCTGAAACTCTGTATTTTCAGGTGTAATTCCTAGACATTTAGTCAAATCAATAAAATTCGAGCCCATGTCACTTGCGATGCTTTCTACTTTTAAATATATATCCTTTAAATTTAAAATAAAATAGAAATCATCTAAAATGGAACGAACCCTTTAGTTGAGTGCCTCCAATCGATACAAAGGATGCAGTGGTTATCTTCATCAGCCATTATCTTCATTTTGATTTCAAGGGCTTTATGTACTGATCTATTGTGTAGTCCTGGTTGACATTGCAGCTTTTCAGCATATATAGTTGGTGAAAGGAGAGGAGATAGAACATCTTTTCTTAAGTTCTGCCCCAAGTAACAAAAGAAGCTTTGATATGGTTTTCAAGACGTTGTTACAGCCAAATGAATAAGACTCACTTAAAACCTTCTGCTCTAGACAACCTGTTGAAGACAAGATAAATGTATTTTTACAGCAAAAGGGCCCACACAGCCAAATGAATAAGACTCACTTAAAACCTTCTGCTCTAGACAACCTCTTGAAGACAAGATAAAGGCCTTTTTACAGCAAAAGAGCCCACTCCTATGAGAGAACAAATCTTAAAGCTTGTTTAAAACGAACTTGCATTGAAATAGATTCTCTTATCATTGCCTTCAAGGCAATCATAAAACTTTTAACAGGTGTCATTTAAAATCATAGAATTTATAGTGATCTAAGATAAGGATGCGTTTAATTTAAGAACTCTGACATTTATAATATCTTTAGATATTATTATCATAACCTGTAAACCAGTTACATCAAATGTCGGTCATGTGATGTCGTCTAGTCGGTGATGCATTCCGACTCCACAGAATAAACATGGAGGAAATGCTATACCAAAGTCTGGTAAATTCGCCGAAATAGGAGTCAAAAATTATAACGCAGTCGGCTTTTTCGATGAAATATTGAAAGATACCTTCTAAAAATTAAAGTGCCTTAAATTTACTGCTTTTTAAAATAATTAAATTATTACCCAATAATTCTTAACACGGTTTAATTATTATAAACAAACTTAAAAATGTTTGCTTGTAATCTTATATTGTATTACTGTTTTTTAAGGTAGGAACTGCGAAATTTTGATAGAATTATTGAGTAATATTACCTCGCTAAAAGATTTCCAATATCAAGGCTTGTGTTGTTTGTAAAAAATATGGCTTCTTATCATTTAAAACCTCAAGGTTTCTTAGAAAGAAGGCATACATCCTATTAGTTTTGTCATAGCCTTTTATTTACTGTAATTAATCTGTTTACTCTACTGTTCCTTAGAGTAAAGCTTCTTAGTCTTGACCAAGGTTGCTCGGCCTGCTCATAAAACTATTTGGCCTTATCACGGTGTCGCATAAGACTTCTAGCGCTGCGATCATGTTTTCCGCGCCCAATTACATCATCATAATCTGAAATTTTGTCCCGTTTTATGTTGATCTACATTTTCATTTATTATCTTTAAAGATTGCAACTTTAAATTACCGCTTCTTTTAACTTGTAAGTATTTATGTGAAATATTTGCCAGTTTTAAGGAAATTATATTGAACACCGCTGCTGAATCACGACAGATAGTCCAAATGCTCTAGGCGGTGGGGGTAAAAGTAATGGTTTAAGAAAACAATAGAAAAGTCCAATAAGATTTTTTAAAGATTATATGGCCTTAATGAAGCAATATATGTTCCCAGTAATCCTAATACAGTCTTTTAAGTAGCCAATCTAAGACTTGAGCTTTGTTGTTATCTTATATAAAACTGCAAGTTATATGAAGTGCTTAAAGAATATGTTTTAAATCCAACTTAAAGCTATAGTCTTAAGATAGATTATTTTAAACCTAAACAGACTTTAAACCATCCACAAGTTTTAAGATTGATTACAAAAGCCTCGTTTATGCTAACACAAGAGTAACCGATCACCAGCCCATGGACACTTAATATTATTGCTACCAAGGCTGCTTTTAAAACTTATTTTTTAAGAATAAATGGCCTTTAAGATCTGTTAGCATGTTTGAAGGTGTTCATAAAACCCCAGTACTTCTACCGACCAATTTAAAACTATTTTAAAGCTGATATAAATCTAACTAGCATTTAAATTGTTACTTGGGGCAGGTGGTGTCTTACAATTCGCAATCAAAATGTAAGTGGATTTGAATTAGACATCTACACATTTGGCAAAACTAGAGTCCCTAGAACAAAACCTACAAATATTAAGTGTAATGTAATTTTGTTATAAGTTAATTGATATAAACTCGTCTATGAATATCACTTTACCTGTTCTTCTCTGATACATCATTTACAAAATCCTTGAAAGAATGCAATACTTTTATCTGTAAAGGCATACTGGAATACATCAACACAATATGTGTGTTATTATTTATTAATGATAATATTCCGTTGTGAATCTAGGTATATACCTAGTAGGTATCCAGAGGTGTCTCTAGAAATTGTTTACACCTGTGATTCAAACGCACTAAAGACACGTTATGCTACTTATTGAACCGATGAACTCATTAACTCATTACGTTCCACAAACCGAACCGCCCTCTTCTATTTTTCCTTTTCCACGAAATCAAGATCATTCGTTGTTGCCCCTAATCTGTGGTTAGGTCAGAGACATTTAGGTTGAGGTTAATGAGGTCCTCTGTTCTCTTCTTTTTGGGTTACTATGAAAAATATCACATAAAATCCAGGCCTACAACAAATATCTTCTAGAAACTAATAGAGGCCGGAATAATTTCATTCCTTTACAATAGAATTATTTTGCTGGAAATTGACCAAAGATCCTTCATGTGAGAACAGCATAATAAATTTTATAGGAACACTCTAGTTAAGGGAGACTATTTTTTAAGCACATATATGGGTGCATTATTATTCTACTTTTGAAAATTTTTGCTCAATGTAGAATGTGGAGATATAGGTATGTTGTTGGATAAAAAAAATCTTGAAACTTAGAACAGTAGCAATACACATTACATGTACCTAACGTCTTTTGGAATTCAATTTCTCACTTATAAATTGCACTCTTTCACCACTAATACTTCTGTATCAGTATTTATCTATTCTTCAAGAGCAATTATTCAACAATTAATATCAATTAAAAAAAAAAACAACTATTGCATTGTGTTAGCAGGTATGTACTTACCGGTCATAATATTTAGTCTTTAGGAATTGTGAAGAAAGATTTTCCATTTCCAGACCTAGTTGAACAGGCACGATATGCACAAGTAATACCCGGCAGCATTTAAGCATTCCGGTATAGGATTCGGCACCACGTGTAAATTTCATTGGTCGATTTGGATTCGTTTCGCCAATTAAAGCGGAGTGCCGAGATCGGTACCAGAATGTTAGAACGGTGCTGAAACACAGGTTGGAATGTTGATGAATGTTGCTAGTTTACCCATGTCCTAATGGTGCAATCAATTGCTTCCAAGTACGTGGTGGCGCAGTGGTGTAGATGGTTAGCCTCTGATCCGATGGTCACGGGTTCGATTCCCGCCGCTTTTTTAAATTTTTTGAACGTTATGTTTTCAAACAGTTTTTTTTTTCTTCACTTTGGGCATGTTTTGGGTATGGCTTATGGCTTGGGTTAGCCCTTGGTTAGTTTTGTCTCATTTTTACGAACGTTTTTACTTCGGGCATGTCTTGGGTATGGCTTGGGTTAGGCCTTGGTTAGTTTTGTCTCATTGAGCCCCCGTAGCGAGCGAAGCGAGCGGAGGGCCATGCGTGAAGTGAAATATTAGATTTTACGAACGTTTATTTCATCAACATTCCGACCTGTGTTTCAGCACTGTTCGAACATTCTGGTACCGATTTCGGCACTCCACTTTAATTGGCGAAATGAATCCAAATCGACCAATGAAATTTACCCGTTTGCAAATCGACCAATGAAATTTACCCAAGTGCCGTATCCTATACCGGAATGTTTAAATGCTATCCGGCATGATTATACACTTATTCAGTTTTAAAATTTAGAAATTACGACACAATTCAACACTAAAACGCACTTATCAGAATTTGCAACTGACGCGCTACAACAAAAGTCAGTTTGACGAAATCCATCATATTTCGCGCATGTGCAGAAAAATTTGGTTGTTATACTCTGCCTTTATTCTGTTGCCTCTAAGTCAAATCCTCTTAAAATCAATGCAACATATTAATAACATACTTATTTATATGTTTGATATGATGAATGATGCACTTTTATCGCAGCCAACCATTTATCTCGCAAAGCACCATACCTACGTAAGTATCTACTAAGATTCTTCCAGAAAAGATTTTTTAAGTCGGCCGTAATTATGCTAAGCCAAGCAATTATGAGGTTTCTTAATCTAAAAATATGTAATATATAAATATAATTTTTCTACAGGAAATCTACAGAAATTCGAAATCCCTCATGCCGTCAAACTGGTAGCGGAAATATGGTCGCCCGATATGGGTCTTGTAACTGCTGCCTTTAAGCTCAAGAGGAAAGACATCCAGGACCGTTATCAGATCGACCTTAAAAGGATGTATGCGTCTTGAGAACGGAAAAAATGGTTCTGTTAAAGGCTACCGAGTTCCCAGGACATTAAATAACATTTTGATCATTGAGCGAGCATATAATAGAGATTTTTGGCAAACAAATTCGTGCAACAAGGAAGATTTTTTTTCCTTAAACAACCCTTTCGCACATTTATTGGATATATTTCAATGTTTAGCGTTTATGATGTCAACTTTTTGCCGAAAGTTTCCTGCGGTGATGCAATAGAATCTAGAAATATTCATACGTACTATTTATATTTAGAATTCGTTTGTTTGTTTTTTACGTTAAATAAGGTCGTCCTAATTTTAAGTGTTATTTTTTATCATCACCTAATGATAGGTTCTTAGTAGTGTTTGACACTAATGCAATTATTTTATAGGGGGATATAGGAATAATGTCAGGATATATGAGCTTTATTTCATATACAATGATAAATGCGATTTCTATGAATGTCGAAATATCGAAATAACTTATTTGGGTTCAAATAATTACCAATGAACTATCATAAAATATACAGGGTGCGAGTGAAATCATTATGACAGTTGCCATGGAAATGATCTGTAAATAACTATATAATTATACTGTTATTCTTTAAATACGCAATTTGCCTTCAAAGATTTTTTAAAGGCAGTTATAGGATCGAAATTAACAGGAGGTGAAGAATATTTTTTATATTATTTTACGTGTGCAAGACAAAGTCCCAAATTTGAAATCTTATTAATCTAATTATCTTTACATATTTATTTATATTTGCAACAACGCTTGTAAAAAGTAATGCTGGTGTCAATATTTTCTTACACGAGTCTACCTAATATAATAGGAAGCTTTACCAACACATGGACAAAAATAAGGCACTGTCATCGTATAGGTGGGGTTTCAGGTTAATTTCAGCCTATTGTTAGGTTGCCAAATGTAACATCATACAAGATTGCTTGTTAAGCTAGCTATAATGTGGTATTAGATTTTTTCAGAATACTCTCTTAAAATCCAGTCATTATTTGGTATACACTCTGTATATGTTATGGTTGGAAATGTTGTTTGTATTCAACATTGTAGTAAATGCGCGTCATATTATTTTAGAGTATTGAACTCTTCTTCAGTACTGCGTGATAAAGTCAACAAAAAATTGTATATTTCGCTCTAATTTTATCACATTTACTTATAAGTTTTAACTGATCTAAGCAGCTTGAAATAAATCCATTTCTTTATATCGCGCCATCGCTACTGAAGCTACAATATATATTTTTAATTTTTTTTGTATGTTTCTACTGTATATATTTGTATTTTATCTCAAAAGCCAATTATTTATTTTTGGGATATGTTTCAAATTTTGTCTATGCATGGTGTTCAGTTTTAATGAGGAAAGGTCTTATTTAAAACTGGGTTTTTGTTCTACTTTTAATGGCACTGATCGTTCAAAAAGTACGGTTAATATTTGAGACTAATTATCAAAATCTCATAAGCAAGAAATAGCAATAAAATCATTTCCGAAATCTATATATTTCTATATTTATCAGTACATACTACATCACAGGAGTATTGTTTTGCAGTAAACAACAATAAGTAAAAAAACCAAAATGATTCAAATTACATTAACAGGCATTCGCTAATTTTTTTTGTAACCAACAAGGCCAGCCCAAAATTAGTCACGTGATTGTGATTTGAATTAGAACTCCTACCTAAGCTGTCAGTAAAAGATCTAGTCCATAATTAATAAACTTTTAGAATGACTTGGTCTTAACGGGACATTGAACAGAATGCCAGATAGTAAATCAGGGAAAGCAATCAAGACACATTAAAAACCTGTGAGTGCATTATGACGATTCATTTAGGATTTCTACACCAACATGTTGTAGGCAAATCTTCCCAGATATATCTGTAGAAGGTATTCTGGTACTTGCACAATAAGATCTTTGCAATGAATGAACATGTTTTAAATGGGTGTTACGAACCTGTCAAAAAAATATTTGAAACGCCAAAACAAGCTTGAAATATTTTTGTCATGTTCATAGCAGAAATCTTAAAAGTCCTGCACTCCCTTAAAACTAAACCACTGTTACTAAGGGTTAATAATAACACATACTTTGCATACATTATTTATGAGGTTTGGTTATGGTTTTTAAATTATTCAATGCAGAAAACTAAAATGAAACTGGAAATCTTCCACTTAGTTTGATGTTACTTTTAGATTTTGAAGTTTCATTTTTCTGGAAAATTCCGTAAGTGATATTATATCTCTCAGAAGTAATCGAATGCGATGCCAAAAGATCAAACTTTTTCGAACATTTTGAAGTTTAATTTTTTCTGGAAAATTCCCTAAGTGATTTTATGTCACTCAGAAGTAATCGAATGCGATGCCAAAATCAAACTTTTTCGAACCCTTTTGAGCTGCTTTGAAATCTTTGACTTAAAAAGAAAATAAGCAAATAAATTAAATTTTCAAATCCGAAAAGTACATTAAAAGTGATGACAATGGCAGTACTCTTGCATTTTCGTTGCAGCTAATAGGTAGTTTATACAAAAATATTCTAAAAGCCTGTTCTTTAAATTCAAATAATTTTGTATGAAATAATAATTTGGGTGCTTTTTGCCTGTGTTATATATATATTGATAAATAAATTCTTCCTAAATACTGTAGGTAGGTGGCTAAGAATTATGTTTGCCTCTAAATATGCATAAATATTTAGCATTTCTACATATTTAGATTAATAGGTATTCACATGCACCTTCAATTTGAAAGATATAGCATTTCATTTCATGTCAAATTCCGTAGAAGTCTTTTTACCACAGCTGTTTCAGACGCTGGTTATATAGGGTACTCCAAACTCCTTATAAAGTTTGGACCATGAGATCGATTTTTTAAATATGTTTCAAATTTTATTGCGACCCCTATATAATTATATCCATAAGTTGTAGAGTTAAAAAAATAGCAGAGAGATTCATTCTTATTCATACTTGTCAGATATGTCCAAACAATTTGTTGGAGACAAGTACTTACAATAAAAATAGTAAAAATGTATTAAATTAATATTCCTTAAATTGTAAATATTTGCTAGTTTTATTTTTAGTAGAATATCTAATTGTATTTATTTGAAATAAATAATAAGACAGAAAGCAAATATTTTATGTGTGTGCTCTGGCACGGCCTCCTGGAAGTCCCAGCCACGAAGTGAAAACTGGCAACGCCGCGTTAGCGTGGAGATAAAGATATAACTTCGGCGACTGGCGAAACTTTTTTTTTCTTCAAACGTCAGTAAATCCATCATTACTCGACTGTGTAGGCGGCAGTGAAGTTTCGCTTTTCCTCCGCCGGAGCTTTACTTTTCACTTTTCCGCCGGCGGAGGTAAAAGTGTTGTCATATCAACATAGATACAATACAAACAAACATCAAAATAAGCGTCAACAACTCAAGAGTTATTAAACTAAAATTTGTATTTATCACTCAATTTGTGACTGCATTTCTAAAAATGACTAATTTAGGAATAAATTGGTTATTATTTAATCGAACTTACTCAATAACTGCTTATCAATACGGAATTCAAACGCAATCGAAAACGCAATTTTAAAAAAATAATTATTGTTGACAGTGTCCACTGACAGCTTTATTTGACATTATTATAGCAACAAACTGAGCCTATTCACCGACACCGCACCGGTCTAAGCCGCCTTGCGAACCAACTTATCTTTAATAATAATTATTATTACTATTAAAAAGCGACGTTTTTGCATTAATTTGTCGACATTTGAAGAAAAAACAGCATATTTTATTTGGAGGAAAAGTTACTTTTCATGGCTTGCTCTCTATTACCAGCCTCACTCCGTTCGGCTGTTAAACACGAGCGCGCCATGAAAAGTATTACTTTTCCTCCATATAAAATAATATACTATTTATTTGTATTTGAGAATGTTTTTAGTGTTTTTTTTTTTGCGCTGTTGCGGCTATTTATATTGAAAAATGTATAAATCACATAACTGTGTAAGAACTTATGTAACAAATAGCAAGGTGGAAAGCTTATATAGAGTAGAAACAAGACTTAAAAATGCACTTTCAACGTGTGTTTCTTTAAAACTAAAAATGGTACCTTTACTGAAGTATAAGATTATAAAAGTTAAAAATTAATACATACATTTTTTCAAAGTGCCTAATTTTATTTTTTTGTTTTTAGATAATGATATTCGTCAGCAAATTGGTTATTTTTCTCTTAACGTAATTATTCAGCAAAATATATGAAAATTCAAATTCATATCATATTTAAGTGAAATGCCTTAGTAGATAACTGAATAGATGAAAAAAGGGCACCGACTTATCACCTTTCAAACTAAGCTTATGCAACTACATATATTTTTCAGTAATTTTAAATCTAATTCACATACCTACAAATCGGCAGTAAGCTAAAATAAACAACACGATCAATAAAATTGAACTGGACACCGAATGTGCCGCCATTAGAGTAACGTAAACAACCCCGGCCGGCTAACCGGCTTTACTATTTATCACTTTTTTACTGATAATACTGAGAATCTAGAACCAAAAATAGTAACTAACACTTCGTAGAGGCAAAGTATATGTAAACTAGTAAGTTCACTCAGCGGTAAATCCTTTGATGTAATTCAGCCACATTCTGGAGTGACAACTGGAGATGACCGATGCGCTGCGTAAGTGTCCGATTGATTCGCGTGGCTTTCTCTAGTCAGAGATGTATTCAGGAGATTGTATGGACTCGTACCGAAAGACCTACTGAATGCAGGCCAGGTGAAAAATGAAGTGAAACTGAGCAAAGTTGTAAAAATATTTTCATAGAAGGAAATTGAAAAAAAAATTTGCTATACGGGGTGTCATTTTTAGGTAATACCACTGTTGCTATCTCAGAATCTAACAAGAATTTAACAACACTGCAAATCGATCTTGAAACTTTCTAATTTAATCAACTTTGTAGCTTTGACCGTTTCAAAGCTAGCAATAATAGTGGATTACCTAAAATATATTTAAAAATATATAATAATATAATACGTCGGAATCTCATTTTTACTACACTTCTTTGGTTTCATGAAAGTGATTTTTCAAGGCCACGTTATGACATGGTTTATGTTTTCGTCTCGCGTTGCGGCATTTTTGTATCGTTGATTGGACGGCTAACCAAAACTAACCAAATCTATCAAAATTGATGGTACCGTATCGGCACCGGTTCAAATGACTACAATAAGCTGAGACTAAGTGAAACTAACCAAAACTTGATTCGACGATTAACCAAAACTAACAAAATCTATTAAAATTGATTATAACGTATCGTAACGGGTTCAAATTACTAAAATAAGTTGATACTAACTGAAACTAACGTATCGGAACAGATTCAAATAATTAAAATAAGTTGAGACTAAATGAAACTAACCCAAAGTTGTTGACGAATAACCCAAACTAACCAAATCTATTTAAATTGATTTTAATGGATTTTGAAAAGCTTGAAATGACTAAAATAAGTTGAGAATAAGTTTAGCTAACCGAGAGTTGATTGAACTACTAACCCAAACTAACCAAATCTATCAAAATTGATTATAACGTATCGGATGACTAAAATAATTTAAGACTAAATGAAACTAACCGAAACTTGATTCGACGATTAACCAAAACTAACAAAATCCATTAAAATTGATTATAACGTATCGTAACGGATTCAAATTACTAAAATAAGTTGATACTAACCGAAACTAACCGAAAATAGATTGGAGGACTAATCCAAACTAACCAAATCTATTAAAATTATTTTTAACGTATCGGAACCGCATCAAATGACTAAAATAAGTTGGGAATAAGTGAAACTAAACGAAAGTTGAATCGATAACTAACCCAAATTAACCAAATCTATTAAAATTGATTATAACGCATCGGAATCGGTTCAACTGATTGAAATAGTTAAGACTAAGTGAAACAAACCGAAAGTTGAATCGAGGACTGACCTAAACTAACCAAATCTATTAAAATTGATTATAATGTATCGGAACCGCATTAAATGACTAAAATAACTTGAGAATAAGTGAAACTAACCGAAAGTTGGATCGACGACTAACCCAAACTAACCAAATCTATTAATATTGATTATAACATATTGGAACCGCTTTAAATTATTGAAATAAGTTGAGAAAAAGTGAAACTATCCGAAAGTTGAATCGACGACTAGACCAAAGTAACCAAATCTACTAAAATTGATTATAAAGTATCTGAACCGGTTCTAATGACTAAAATAGGTTGAAACTAACCAAAAGTTGATTGAACGACTAACCGGATTAGGTTGGTTAGTTCGGGTTAATCGTCGATTCAACTTTCGGTTAGTTTCACTTAGTCTTAACATATTTCAATCATTTGAACCGGTTCTAAGACGTTATAATCAATTTTAATAGATGTTATTAGTTGGGTTAGTCACCAAATCAACTTTCGGTTAGTTTCTCTTAGCCTTAACTTATTTTAAATATTTGAACGGGTTCCGATACGTTATAAACAATTTTAATAGATTTGGATACTTTGGATTAGTCATCCAATCAACTTGCGATAAGCTTCACGTAGTTTCAACTTATTTTAGTCATTTGAACCGGTTCGGATACGTTATAATCAATTTTAATAGGTTTGGTTAGCTTGGGTTAGTTGTTGATTCATCTTTTCTGTTAGTTTCACTTATTCTCAACTTATTTTAGTTATTTAAAGCGGTTCCGATACGTTATAATAAATCCTAATAGATTTGGTTAGTTTGGGCTAGTCGTCCAATCAACTTTCGAGTAGCTTCACATAGTTTCAATTTATTTTAGTCATTTGAACCGGTTCCGATACGTTATAATCAATTTCAATAAATTTGGTTAGTTTGGGGACGACTACAATCAACTTTCGACTAGCTTCACTTAGTTTCAACTTATTTTAGTCATTTGAACCAATTCCGATACGTTATAATCTATTTTAATAGGTTTGATTCGTTTGGGTTAGTCGTTGATTCATCTTTTGGTTAGTTTCACTTATTCTCAACTTATTTTAGTAATTTAAAGTGGTTCCGATACGTTATAATAAACTTCAATAGATTTGGTTAGTTTGGGGGCGACTACAAGCAACTTTCGACTAGCTTCACTTAGTTTCAACTTATTTTAGTCATTTGAACCTGTTCCGATACGTTATAATCAATTTTAATAGATTTGATTACTTTGCATTAGTGGTCGATTCAACTCTCGGTTAGTTTCGCTTAGTCTTAACTTATTTTATTCATTTGAACCAGTTCCGATACGTTATAATCAATTTTAATAGATTTGGATAGTTTGGGTTAGTCGTCGATTGAACTGTCGGTTGGTGTCAGTTATTCTCAACTTATGCTAGTCATATAAAGCGGTTCCGATACGTTATAATGATTTTATTACATTTGGTTAGTTTGGGTTAGTCGTCGATTGAACTTTTGGCTAGTTTCACATAGTCTCAACTTATTTTAATCATTTGAAACGTTTCCGTTACGTTGTATTCAATTTCAGTAGATTTGGTTAGTTTGGGTTATTAGTCCAATCAACTTTCAGTTAGCTTCACTTATTCTCAACTTATTTTAGCCATTTGAAGCAGTTCCGATACTTATAATCAATTTTAAGAGATTTGGTTAGTTTAGGTTAGTGTTCAATTAACTTTCGGTTAGGTTCACTTATTCTCAACTAATTTTAGCCGTTTGAAACGGATACAATACCGACGTCATTATCAATTCTAATAGATGTGGTTAGTTTGGGTTAGTCGTCGATTCAACTTTCGCTTACTTTCACTTATTCTCAACTTATTTTAGTCATTTAAAGCGGTTCCGATACGTTATAATCAATTTCAATAGATTTGGTTGGTTTGGGTTAATCGTCGATTCAACTTTTGATTAGTTTCACTTTGTCTCAACTTATTTTAATCACTTGAATCGGTTCTGATACGTTATAATCAATTTTAATGGATTTGGTTAATTTGGGTTAGTCATCCAAACAACTTTCGTCTAGTTTCATTTAGTCTCAACTTATTTTAGTTATTTGAACCGGTTCCGATACCTTATAATCAATTTTAATAAATTTAGTTAGTTTGGGTTAGTCGTCGAATCAACTTTGGATTAGTTTGGGTTAGTCGTCCAAACAACTTTCGGCTAGTTTCACTTAGTCTCAACTTATTTTAGTTATTTGAACCGGTTCCGATACCTTATAATCAATTTTAATAAATTTAGTTAGTTGGGGTTAGTCGTCGAATCAACTTTGGGTTAGTCGTCCAAACAACTTTCGGCTAGTTTCACTTAGTCTCAACTTATTTTAGTTATTTGAACCGGTTCCGATACGTTATAATCGATTTTAATAGATTTGGTTAGTTTGAGTTTGTCGTCGAATCAACTTTGGGTTAGTTTCAGTGCCAAAATATATTTAATATTTACAAAGCATTCCATTATCGTTATATAATATGTACTTATAAAAAAAATCTGAGACCTAGACGATTTTTCCGGTCTTGTCGCCTCCTTCACCTAATTTTATTAACATATCTATTCACTAATCCGACTATAGATTTTTCCTATTTGCTTGTATTTTTCATTGCTTCGTATATATTTCCACCGAAGTCGGAATAAAATATTAAAATAGAAATAAAATTAAGGATTTTCACAAATCCGATTCTGTTCTGAACACTCTGCCTACATACGAGCGACTGATTAAACTAAAACGCTCCACATGCTGCCAACAATCTACGGATTTTCGGCGGCTGGCAGAAAATATTTGGGGGAGTGGAGCTACTAGTTTACATATACTTTGGTAGAGGTTCTTGGCAATCACTTCACACAAGTTTTTTGAAGTCAATAACTTATTTATACAGAGCCAATTTAGTTTCCGCAACAAAGAATCTACAACTCTTACTATAAATAAGCTTATTTAATACATTGCGGATGGTTTTGAGAACCACATAGAACAACTTGATTACTATAACTAGCATGGCGTCCCGCAAGGTTCCGTGTTGGGACCTTTACTGTTCCTTATATAATATATAAATAACCGTCCGCTTTGCCAGCATGGTTGAAATGCTGCTGGTTTTATTTGCGGTTGGCAGAACTACCCTGCAAGAGTACCACTTATCAGAACCTGATCTAATTAAAAATATTATAGCTGAAAAGCGAGAGAGTATATAGAGTTGTTTTTTTTGTCAATGGGCTTAGTCTCAATAACAGCAAGACTCTGTAGCTTTCTCGTTCAGATTAACAGAACCCATTTTACCATCGAAAATATCAGTGAAGTTTCTTGGCATCCATCTTGACTCGCGACTAACGTGGGAAGTTTATATAATAAATAATTATGTTGGAATTTGAAACCTTCGGCAAAATGCACTAAAACAGAGTTTTATCCACAATACCGAAACAGAATTTTGTACTCGACGCGCGTTTCGCTAACCATGTTAGCATCATCAGGAGATGATTAAAACAGTTCTAATCATCTCCTGATGATGCTAACATGTTTAGCGAAACGCACGTCGAGTGCAAAATTGTGTTTCGGTATTGTGGATAAAACTCTGTTTTAGTAATAAACCTTTGCTCAAGACTGGCAAGCATTATTTGTTTAATGAGAAATCTGTCTAAAATTGTATCCACAACCCTTTTAACAGCTTTTCATGATTATTTGGCTGAGATATGGCATACGTAGTGCTGAACTGGGGCCATGCGGGCAAAGCTGATCAGATTTTTAGAATGTAAAGGCAATGCGCCAGAATCATTGCAGGTCTTAAATACAGGGACTGTTGTAGATATCGTTTTAAAGAACTGAGACTACTAACGTTTCCCTGCATCTTTATATTTTTTAGTTGTATGACCTAAGTAAAGAGGAATAAATCAAATTTTTTAACGCACAGTGATATTTGTACTATACTAGAATCGGGTATAAATTGGGTCCCAGCTACCAATGATTGGAGATATCAAAAAGGGGTATAGATGACTATGGAATTAAATACATATAATGTTGGGAGAATTCGAATGAAAGTTTACGTCGCATCCGAGTATCGAAATCCTCGAATGCATCCGAGTATTTCAGCGGAAATCATTCGATTTTATGAGGATTTTGGTTTCGAAACAAGCCAGAAACAAGCGATAAGCATAGCGAATATGAATTAATTTATATGATGTTTATGTTGAGTAGCTTGATTTTTGATTCCTAATAGCTTAGATATGGAAATCGAGATTTCGCCGGTTAATGAAGGTACATGTTGAGATTGACAATGAATTTATTGGTGATTGAGTAGTTAAATTTCAAGTGGTTTTAATATATATGTCTATGCACATGTATTTTTCTTAAATTATACAGTGCAGTGGCGTTACGAATTGAACTGTTGTAATGAATGGAAGCTAGTACCCGATTCTGAGTAAATTGCTTCAACAAATTCTTTCATAACTATTTCAAAATTTATTCAAAAAATAACGTAAGTTTGTACTAGCTCTCCAACAAATAAAATTTAAATAAATTAAGTTTCGAATTAGATCGCCAAGAAAGAACATTCAAATAAAATAGTTGTTTTATTTTATTAAACAAAAATATTAAATTGAAATCCAACTTTCAAGAAATAATGCCCGAACCGCGTCTAAAGTTAAAACATTTGCCTAAGAAAAATGTGCAACAAAAGCACCTATCGTAAGCCTTATTAAAATAAAATAATTTACTAGTGGAATATAATCCAAATAAGCTGCATTGTGTTTAACTTCACAAGATTCGAAATCGATTGGAATATCTGTTAACCATTTTCTGAGCCTGCAACGCCATTAGATCAAAGTAAACCTGAGAAGTTAAACTACCAAAAGAAGCATGCTGATTTCCAAACAGTTTTCCATCAAAATATGCAATGTTTGAAAACTAAAATTCTAGAACTGGAAGCCGCGCTGGAAGGAATGGATCAACCCACAGTCCAGTGTATGAACTTGACTGGATATAGGCCAGCGTCCACCTTTGCAAGGAAGGTATCTATCCATGGAGGTTGTGCCATTTTTGTGCACTCCAGTTTTGGGGCCAAAGAAGAAATGGACATCAGATTGAGAAGCGTGGAAGGTATTTTGGAATCCTCCTCAGTGGTAAGTGGGTCCTCTGAGGTGGTAATTATTGCTATCTACAGGCCCCCTGAGGGCAATATTAAATTTTTTTCCAAATACTATCAAATATTCTTTCAATCTGTCAGCTAAAATATTCACATTACAAAACTATTCTTACAGGTGACTTTAACATTGACTTGCTGGATCAGTCCTTAACATCTATACAATTTAGTTACTTTTTAATAAGTACACTAAGGATAATGCATGTTGTTTCCCCGGAATGCAACTTCATGCCTTTTAAAAAACGTTTTTTCTCATGCAGTAGATTATTTCAATATAGGCTTGAACTTCAGAGAGTGGAGTGGAGTGGAGTTTATTCCCAACAACAAGCAAACAGTGCATATGAAATTTTTAGTAACATTATCTCTCAGCACTTCAACCTTATTTTTCCTGAAAAAAATATCAAAAGCAAGCCTAAAACACCCACGTACTGGATGACTCATGGGATTAAAGTGTCATTAGAAAACAAAAAAATGTTATATAAGAAAATGTTAGCGGGATTAATCAATAAAAACCATTTTAAAACATATTCAAATATCTTAAGATCATAAGGGAATAAAAAAAAAGAAAATATTAGTTTTTTACAAACCTCGTTCAACCAAATTTAGGAAAAGCAATATGGACACATCAACTGGATACAGGGAAAATGCGAAAAAAGAAAAGTAACTATTTGAAAATTATTCTGATAAACACCCAAATAAACAGAGAAACACTATTTTAGATGAAATAAATGACCTACATAAATCTCTGTCCTGATCTAAACACAAATATAAATATCATTCATAAAAATATCCCTGTTCATACAAAAAAAAAGTTATTTTTAAAACCAACAATTGCTAATGAGATTAAATACATTATATCAAAATTAAAAAATAAAAAGTTAGTAGGACAAGATTAAGTTCCTATCATCTTAATAAAGAATGTAGCAAAAAAAATTGCTGAATCACTCTCACATATAATTAATTTAATGCTTACCACAGGAGTATTTCCTGATAAACTCAAAGTGGCGCAAGTAATTCCAATCTACAAAAAGGGGGAAACTTTTGAAATTAAAAATTTTCGGCCTATCGCACTCTTAAATAACTTTAGCAAAATATTTGAAAAAATTTTGTGAATGTGTCATCGCTTTTTTTGAAACTGGAAATTTACTCTCTACATTTCAAAATGGACTTAGAGAAAAGAAAAGTACCACAAGAGCAATTTATCCAGCTCTGACTAAAATTATTGATTCTCTTAATGCTGGGAATGAGACTCTAGCAAAACTGAGAGATATGGATTGAGGGGAATTCCTTTGTAGCTAATGGCATCTTATTTATATAACATACAACAAATGATTTGGATATCAAAAGGGGAAATATTAACATCAACCACTAGTTTTGTCAAAAAAAAGGAGTACCGCAAGGATCAATCCTTGAGCCACTACTTTACATTATTTACACAAATAACATACAAACATAACCTGAATTTACAATTCAGTTTGCAGATGATACGTCAATAGTCTCTACGGCGGTATCATTGGACGAGCTAAACAATAAAATTCATATTACGTTAGATTCCTTGCAGGAATTATTGAATTCAAATTAATTTGGTTCTTAATGTTAAAAAAAACTTAAGTAATTCATTTCTTTTATAGAAAAGATTGGGATCCTACGCTGTTTGCTCGTGAAAAGGGTCTAGCCATGAATACTGCAAGATCAACAAGCTTTTTGGGGATCAACGTGGATTATCGGCTCGACTGGAGTGCTCATATTGACTATTCAACAGGTCAAATATCTGGGCACTGCTATGCCTTAAGAGCATTAGCCCGGGATATAAATGTTGAGGTGGCATTAACAGCACATCATGCATACATTCAATCTAGACTGAGGTATGGAGTTGCATTTTGGGGTGGCAGTCCTGAGGCCAAGAGAGTGTTTATTGCACAGAAAGGGTGTTTAAGAGCAACTTTTTGCCAAACATCAAACAGACAGCTGTAAACCTATATTTAAAGATCACAATATCTTAACCATCTTTAGTCAATATATTGTCACGACTAACAACCATCCGAACGTTTTTGTGCTACCCTATAGAACTAGCCGCCGCGCCGTGCCCCTCACTTCTCTATCCGTATGAATCATCGTCTGGCCAGCCGCGAAGTTTCAGGATCGCTGGACTGGAATTATCTCGATGGCCTCGTCGAGATCATATAGAGTGGCCTCGGAATACTTCCCGAATACTCGTGATAGATTTGAGATTATATATAAGCAGACCAGGCGAATGTTAGGCAGTTCAGTTCAGTTAATCATTGAGTGTTGAATAGATGTTAGTGGTAAAGTTATAAGACTAGTTTAGTGAGTTAAATTGTATACAGTGGTAGTGAATAAAGAGAGTATTAGTTGAAAATAGCAAAGTTGTAATTCTGTTAAGAACCCACGGGAAAAACGTAACATTTGGTGTCAGAAGTGGGATTGTGAAGGGACCGGACTTGCGAAGTATTTTTCGAGGAAAGAAGAGGTACAAGTACGTCAACGAGAACTTAAATCGCGGTTGACATACTTTTGGGATTTTTCGACTGCATTATACCACGCGACTAGAAAAATTAACTTCACGAAATAACAACCACTAGTTGCACGCTTCAAAAAACAGGTCCCCCAAACTTTGTTTTAAAAAGAAGACCATTGGCCAGGGGGCGTTTCTATTAAGAATATTCACCGAACAAAGACATTTGGCGTGGAATGCAAAAATGGTTTTCTCCAATTTTAATTACAGTAATTTGGTCTAGATCGGATTTTAAAAAGCATGTATTTAGTAACTAATTTTAATAGGGTATAATTAAGATCGAAATTTAAAAAGCATGTACCTAATTTTAATAGGGTAATTAAAATTTGCAACACGGCGGTATTGGAATTTACAAAACATGTTAAAACGCTAATTGTCACATTAAAATTTTCTGCGAAATTTTAAGTGCTCTTAGTGCTCACTCGTCGTGAGAGAAGGTGATCTAAAAGCTATTAAGGCTAGGATAGCAGGTTCCGGATTAACATTAAGCCCTAGACAGTAAGTTTAGTTTTAATTCATAATGCTTAGGGTGCCTATATGTATAGAAACATTATTGCTGTATGTCTTCGATAATTGCATTAAAATTCAGTGCTAGCGTCAATCTGTATTTTATTTATTAGGGAATGTAGAATTTGTTTTTACCATATTCTTTGATTGAATTTAAGCTCCAGGGAAAGTTTGATACAAAGTAAATCACAACGGGTTAAGCGTTAATGCTAATGACTTTTCTTTTTATTATGCCATAACTGATTGACTGGCGAACTTTTAAATACCTAGGTCATATCAGAAATTACCTGAACAAATTTGAGCCAACCACTGATTAAATATAAAAATGCTCCCTTTAAATTGTGTGCTCCTTTAAATTCGAAATCTCAATTATTATTTTAAAACGGAAAGTAATTTAGCCTACGCTCATTTCATTATAACTAAGTTTAGATTTGAGTACTGGAAAGTGGAATGAAGTTACTGACTACTAGATGGAGAAGTGAAGATTGTTGTCTAGATGTATTATTTTCGACAAAATAGGGTGTCAACATACTGGTACTGCGAACCTGGTTTGAGAAAATGAACAGAAGCTGAAGAAAAGGCCGAAAATACGGTAAGTACATAAAAGGGTGAAATCAGCGTTCATTACACTGAAAGTATTGAAAAAAAAACCCTGATAAGTAGTGTATTTTATTTTATCAAATAAATAAAACCAAACTAAAGTTTCTTCACAAAGCGATAAAATTGAACAAAATAAATAATAATATATTTTCTGGTTTAAAAACTTGAAACAAAACTTAAATAATTGTTTACAAAACTAAACCAAATAAATAATTTATACTTGTATATTCTTTGGTCAAAAACTTCGAAAATAGGTGAAAATTTAAATGCAACTGTTCAAAAATAATCATATTGCGATGTTTAGGCGATAATCTATTTCTCCTTAGATTCGAATATCATTTTCCACACTCCTTCCGCTCGCCTTTTGATATGACTGAAAGGAAAGGAAATAATGAAGTCCGAGTATTAATCACCGACCTTATAATGTAGGTCGGTGGTATTAATTCGAATGAATTAATCCGAGTATTATTTTCATTCGAATTCGAATATCAAAATCATCCGAGTATTTACAACACTACACATTAAAGTTTAATGAATTTCCTGCACAATTTAGAGACCTTGCGTGAGAAAGAATTAATCACCAAGGTTAGGACTGTTAGGAGTTATTTACTGAGATATGCTTTCTATTTTTGAGGAATACCTCGCAAGTAATTTTGAGTTTTATTAGATATATTTTGTTATTCTATTTTACTTTTATTGTATATTTGTAAATTGAATGCATGTCAGTTCTATATTAATATATTTTACATGGATTTTAAATCTCAATGTAATTATATTCTCTGGTTTATTTGCAGATAATAATTTCATTAAGTATTTTTATAATTTATGAAGTGTACTTTCTTAAGTTAGATCACATTATTTGATGAGTCAAGCTATTATTACATGAAAAATGTAATTTTTCATTAGAAGTTTAAAACCAACACCCTTCTTTCTGTGACCATAGGTAATATGTAACTTTAATAACGATTATTGTATACCATTTTCTTTCCTAAGTTGTAATAGCACAATCTGTAATGTTTACCGCTAAAGAAAACTAAACTGTTGGGTTTGGGTTACAGAAATTTACCGAAAAATAGGCCCAAATCACGGAAAAATTAATTCATAACATCTGACGACTCGACGACTAATTTGGGTTCCTAAAAGACAGTGCCCTTATAACCGGAGACAAATTCCCGAAAAAATCCCCGCATTGGAAAATTTACAGGAGCCAATGGAAATATTACAATTTAATGCAAACTACTTGAAAGTGAAATTACCGTTCACGGCCCCAACGGGTCATCTGATCATGGTTCCAGCGTATTTTTTTTTTTTTTTTTTTTTTTTGAAGAAAAAATGTCTTCAACCCGGAAATGACAATTTTTGCCAATCGGGAAAAAAATCACCGGAAATGGCTAAAAAAAACGGGGCAAAATGGGCTTATTTGACTCGTTTTCAAGGTGACGCGCACCTTGTGAGTGTGTGAGTAGATGTGTGTATGTTTAAAGGTGCGTGCGGTGGCATTTGCGCGCGTTATGTTTTAAAGGGAATGGGATAAAAGAGTTGTTAGAGACATACGTGCACATCAGCCATTGAAAACATTTAATTATTATAAATAGATATTCATATTAAATCTAACAATACCAATTAATAATTAAAATATATCATATGTGGACATACATTTTACTAAAACAGTAATATAAATAAAGCTTTACTATGTACAGTTAAATCAGTCTACAAGGTCGTGATTCACGGTCGATGCATTGTAGGTTAGACGTTTCTGGAGAACCACTAAACGGATCGTCCTGAAAAATTTGGTCGTTTACATAAACGGATATGCTCTACCTTGCTAAAATATTTTCGATAGTGCAGTGTTGCCGCTTCTACTAAAAAATAGTAGCAACTGTCAAATTTTAAATGGAACACCCTATATATTATTGCATATTTGGATTTTGCGGAGAATTCTAGACATATTTCATAAATAATATCCTATACCTATCTGTTACTGTTTTTGAAATATTGACAGTTGAAAATCGACCATTTACCAACTTTGACAACCTGTAAAATCTAAACGACTAAAGATAGAGCAAAATAGTTTGTTTAAGTTAATGTTTAAGCAGAGGCTATGTGGACAGACTGTTCGCGGTCACACAAATAGCTCCCAAACTACCCCAAATGCTCCGCCTCGAATTTCGTAACCACAGAGCTTCCCAGCAGCAATTCATAACTCACACAGTCACAGCCGGCTTTTACAAAATACTACAGCAGTCGCCACTCGCCCACATACCCTGGTAGAGAAAGTAGAACATTGCATTGCGCTCTTATCAGATCGAAATCCATGCTGATTTTCGGTTAAAATGTTATGTTCATAAAAGACGATCTAGGCCTTCAACGAATTGACTAAACAACAGGACCTGGGCCTTTAATTCGAGGGAGTTGATCGATCACCGCCCTTGTAAAGAGGTATTACTTTAGCGAATTTAAAGCAAGATGTAAAGGAACCAGATATGAGAAAAGTAGACTTTCGAATATTCTTAGAGATATTCCATAGTCAGTCCCTGCTTTTTTGTTCTTCATGGAATGTATGGTTTTTTCAACCTCATGGGGACTAAAAGGAGTAAATACGTTTAGTGATCATAGTCACATCTACATTAGAGCATAGTTTTTAGTGTGTCACTGGACGAAGGTTTTTAGTTAGAATGTTGCCAGTCGAGCAGTAATAATCATTTAGAGTATATTTATTTGTGACGATTTGCTTGCTCTGTTAGAATAGTAATTTTACAATAGTTCATGATTCGCGCTGTTTATTTTTAGAATTAAAAGGACGTTTAAAATAATACAGTTTTTCAGCAGTGCGAGTGACGACTCTTGTAGGTTTTTCTGTATAAGTAATAATATAACTGGTGCATCATGTTAGAGTACGCTTTCCTAAGACTAGTTTAATAACGTGCCAGGCATCTACACCTATCTTTGCGCTTTGGATTTAAACGATCAACAGGAAAATCTTGTCGACAATTTTTGCCAAAGCACTGTGGAAAGCTCTCAGAGAGTCAGCCTCTAAAAGAACAGAACACAAGCTAGAAGATTCACAGAATTTACGAAATTGTTGAAAGTTACAGCCACTATACATTCTGCCGAGCGCTTATAAGAAGAAAAGCGATTCATATGGATTAAGGCGCAGATAGTATTATGACCTGAGAGATTGGCATCAAGCACTTCTTGACCACTACACAACCTATACACACATATAGTACCTTCTTTAAAATAAAAAGAACCAATAAGAAAAAAGTATAATAATTTATTTAAACAGTATTACATTTATTTAGCCTAATATAATAAACGAAACATATAAAAAATGTTCATCTAAAATGAATGAAAATGCACATAAATCATCAAATATATTAAACTATTATTTAAGGAATGAGGGCTTAGCTATAGGCTTAAGATCTAGTGTATTTTCCCCAGATGTGTAACATGAATACTGAAGCGATGAACAAGAGGGACATCACTAGAACTGGGACTGGACCACTGTAAAAAAAAATTATAATTACTAAAAAATTAACAATTCCAAAACTATGTCAGAAATCATACAAAATTATCACTGCACAGGGTTTCTGGATATATTTTGCATCATAGCTAATTTTTTTTGAAGTCAGTATAGCATGTCAAATTTAAAAGTTTTAGGAATTTCTAAAAAAGAAACAAATGACGATTGAATCTGTAAAAAATTAACATCAACTTCGTTACTTTAAATGGAACACCCCGTATATGCTTCATTTATCGCATAGTGCATTAGTTACTCATTCCGCATAAATCAGGTTCAACGTGTTAGAAAGAGCATAGCGTAAAATAATGTGGTGGACTGCAAAATGGCGTCCGATGATGATGATCAGTCTGATTCGGAGAGCGTTAAAAGTGATTGTAGTGGTTTTAATGAAGCCAAAAACTATAAATGTTGTGCGAAGAAAGTTTGTAAAACGTTTTTGTGCATAAATTGTGATGAATTACATCATGGAAGATGTGCTAAAAGGAAAAATCTTAAGTTCTTGAATAAGACTCATGTTGTGTGCTGTCAAAAAAAAGTAAACAAAGACGCTGTTATTAATGTCGATTTAAGTGAAGCCAAGCATGAAAATGCTAAACTGAAGCAAGAGGTAGAGCTATTAAACCGACTAATGGAGGAAATGAGCGATAAAAACCTAATTCTGAAGGAAAATAATCGGTTATTGCTGGAAAGAATTTCCACTTTGGAAGCCAATCAGAAAACAGGAGTAGTTGGAGTAACTCAAGATGATGTACGAGGGAAAAAGAACACGAGGCCTCCCGCAGTGTTTCCAAGACTACAAGTGTCATATTCCGGAGTTATGCAAAGGGACAGTAGCCCCAACGCACAAGACGACAATCCAAACAGTCTACGACAAACGCCAATGCCAAGTGTCTCGTCAACTGACTTCAAAATTGCAAATAATAAAACACAAATTACTTCGCCAAATATAGTTATGTCAAACCAAGGACAGGATTTGCAAACACAAAAAATATCAGTTTCCAATGAAAAATGGACCATTCAACGGAAAAGGAACAAAGCTGAAAGGAAAATCGGCACAAATAATAATGATGAAATCGGGGATTTTGAGCCCAGCAAGCAGGCTAACCCAAACAAAAAATATGGCTATTTCTTTCAAAGGTGAAAAATACAGTGACAGAGGAGATCGTTACAAACTATATTAAGAAAAAAACATCAGCAAAGGCTGAAGATGTAGAAGTAAAAATGTGCAACACAAAATTTGCAAATAAACAAACAAATCAACAAATATGCTTAATGGTGGGAGTCAACATGGAACTGAAGGACATCGTATAGGGGGAGAATTTTTGGCCTTCGGGTGTTGGATTTCAATGGTTCAACTTCTCACTTGGTAGAAATTTTTTATCTCGGCAGCAACAAGGGTAACATCCTATAGACCAACAGATGATAAGTTGGTACCCTGTAAGGTAAACAATGAATTTTTATTATTTCACCCAACTGTCGAAGCATAAATAATAAACTTCTTGAGTTGGATGTGCTACTCAATGAAGTGAATCCGAAATTTTTTTGTGTATCCGAACACTGGCTAAGTGGCGGTGACATCGAACGTGTGTGCTTGGGAGAATATACTTTGATTTGCCACTCGGAGAGAACAGAGGCCAGAGGTGGGGGCACGGCAATATTTGTAAAAAATACTGTACGGTTTGAGCAGATTCAGACAGATATAAGGCCAATCGAAAAATATTTTGAATTTTGTGTATGTCAGTCTATTTTAAGTAATGTAACATATGTATTTGTATGTATTTATAGGTCACCAACTGGAGACATGGATTTCTTTCTTTCAACACTAACAGAACTTCTAGATGAAATCTATTGCCCTAAAAAACACTTAATACTTAGTGGGGATTTCAATATTGATTTTGGTAATGAAAATCATCTAACTTTTACTGTATTGCAGCTATTTTCAAGCTATGGTCTGGCCTCACATGTAAATGGTGTGACTAGAGTGGGCACTGCTTCTCGTACACAGATTGACAACGTTTTTAGTACCTTAAGGGAAGAAGACCTACGCTGTGAAGTTTATGTGACCGATGTTTCAGATCACTATGGTCAAGTTTTGAAATTTCAGACTTGTGGCGCAGAGAGCAAAGTAAAATATATAGCAAGCGTTTCTTTACAAACGCAAACATAGTCCAATTCATTAACTATCTCAAAGCGGAAATCTGGCAAGAGATCTATTGGGCTGATGGTGTGAATGAGAAATATATGAATTATATGAATATTTTTCACTATTTTGATTTATCTTTTCCTCTTTCTTCATCCAGAATTAAAGTTGGCAAGGCTTCATGGGTAACCACTGAAATCAAGAACTATGCAAGGTATATTAAAGATCTTTTATGTTTGGTATAAACAAACAAATTCCCAAGCGGTTTACAGACACTACAGGGATGAAAGAGGGGCCTACCGTAGGTTTCTTTCTCAATATTGTACTGGTAGAAATGAGAGTATGATTTGTAATTCTGGGAATAAAGTAAAAACAGCATGGAACATTTTTAATAAAGAGACCAATACAAAGGGAACACGTTCGGACATAACTTTAAAGCTTAACAATAAAAAAATGGAAGACCCCGACACTATTGCTGAATTATTCAGTAAAAAATTTGATATTCTTCTGGGGTCTCAACATAATGTCAATCAAATAAAAAACCAAAATAATTTTCCAACACTGTTTTTGACTCCCGTGGATAGCGGTGAGGTTTTTAGACTACTAATGAGTCTACCAAACAAATTTTCCGCAGGTCTTGATGAAGTTCCAATTATTGTCTTGAAGCATATAGCACCTTGGATATGCCAACCTCTAACATATATAATAAATCAGTGTTTTGTCATGGGAATTTTTCCCTCATCGCTGAAGACAGCAAAAGTGGTTCCGATTCATAAAGGGGGGGATAAGCTTGATTTGGGAAATTACCGCCCAGTGTCATTGCTGCCCTCAGTATCCAAGGTCTTTGAGAGAGCAGTTTACAATAGACTTATGCATTTCATAGAGCAACATAGCATCTTTGCCGATCAGCAATATGGTTTCAGACCAAAGAGATCCACACAGTTATCTACAAGGTCATTTCTTGCATTGTCGAAAATGTTGATAAAAATAAGAAGGTTTCTGGGTTGTTTTTTGATCTCTCAAAGGCCTTTGACACTATTCACCATCAGCAATTGTTCCAAAGGCTAAGGACTTATGGTATAAGGGGAAAATGTGCTTCCTTAATAGATTCTTATCTCTCAAATGGAAACCAATGTGTGTGTATAACAAACAATGGTAAGGAGTACATCTCTCAAGCTACACAGGTCAAGCAGGGAGTGCCCCAGGGTTCCATTCTGGGGCCTGTTCTCTTTTTACTATATGTAAACACTCTGAGTGAAGAACTTGTGACTGGTCTGGTTTCGCAGTATGCCGATGACACATCTGTGGTGCAGTCTGGACTTGACTTGTCTGACCTTTCAGAGAACTGCTCAGTGGTGGCTAACCAAATGCAGAAATGGTGCAAGGGAGGCTGTCTTCGGCTGAACACGGACAAAACAAAGCTTGTTTGCTTTAGCAAACAACAAAATATAACCAATTCCCTTTATGTGCGTTTGAATCGCAGATCAGTTCCAGTTGTGGAGGGTGTGAATTTTTTGGGTGTTCATCTTGACCCAACCCTCAGTTGGAATATACACCTTCAAAAGTTACAATCCAAATTAAATAGTAATTGTGCTTTAATTCGTAGACTCAGGGAAATTTTATCAATAAATTCAATACGACAGTTTTACTATGCCAGTGTATCTATTATTAATTATAGCATCTTGTTTTGGGGAAAGTCACAGTGGGCACTCGATGTGTTTAAAGCATAAAAGCGTACTGTCCGCTGCATCCTTAGGTTGCATCCTAGAGAATCTTGTAGAGGTAATTTTTCTCGGTTGAGGTTCATGACTGTGCCTTCATTGTATTTTTTGTCTCTTGTCATGTTTGTGAAGAGATTCCCAGGAGACCTTCAACAAAACCATGGTAATTATTCAGAGAGTACGTCGGTTGTTACCAGGGGTAAGGACCATCTTAGCATACTCATTCACTCATCAGCATTTTTCAGGAGGGGTCCCCATTACATGTGTGTCAAGGCCTTTAATTTATTGCCCCATCGGCTAAGGGCAATGGAAGATCTAGAAAAATTTAAGAATGAGACTACAGTCTTTTTGTTGGAAAAGTGCCTGTACTCATTTAACTTTGAAACTGAACTCTAGTCAAAACTATATGTACTTTCATTTTAACTATGGCCTACAATTACAAAGTATTTATATTTTAATGTAAATTATAAGGATAGTCTCAACTATTTGTGTGATGATATTATGTGAAATGTTTTTATTCTGTTGATTGTTTTTGAGTAGTGTACCTTTAAGTAGTCTTGTTTTAAAACACTAAGAACCTCGCTAAGAACTCTATAATTAGGACTCTATCAGTCATATCATTTACAGTTGGTGACGTTGCTGTGTCTTTGAGTGAGATTTTGCTGGCAATAAATTTATTTATTTATCTCTAAAACTGAGCTTTATCCACAATACCGAAACAGAATTTTTGCACTCGACGCGCGTTTCGCTAACCATGTTAGCATCATCAGAGATGATTAAAACTCAGTTACATCCATATGATCCAAATATACTTAACAAACACTTAACACTTAACAAACACACACATAAGATTAATGACAATTAGGTCTTGCTTAATTTTCTGCTTAAATAATAGATCATTAGGATTAGGAATACTGGGTTGCCAGTACATTGAAAAACCGTAGGCCCAAATATCCAACATCATCCCTGGCTCCGGAAAGCCTATGGAAATGTGGCATATAGTTTTATCTATTTCTTGACGAAAAGCATTGCTAGAGGATATAAAGATAGCAAAGTTAAATATTACACCTCTCGATTCAGCTCAACAAAGAATCCAAGTTCACCAATGATCCAGATGCACTTACGCAAAATCTTTTTCATGTGTGAAATGCTTCCATATGAGAATGGCATATGCTATGTTGAGACCAAAGCAACCATGTTTAGGCTGGTGATCAGAAAGAGCATTTTTGAGATTTTCTTCCTCTACCATTAACTGGTTAAGAAACTAGTAGCAGGCCCGAAGCAAACCGCAACCACTACTACGAAGAGAGAACTTCGTACCTTGGGCTTTTAGGTTGTTAAGGCTTAGATTATTCTAAGCCAAGCATAAATTTTACTGAGAGCTTCTGACGATGTAAGGTCTGTATGTGTTTGGTGGGGAAAATATCCGACACAGTTGCATCATTCGAAAATAAAAAGGAAGAGTATGACGCGTGAACTCCATGAAATGTTTATCCGGCATTGCTTCATTGAATGTAATATACATACTCTATGCGATTCTCCAAGAAAGGTTTTAAAACAGCGATGCCATTTGGTTGAAAATATAGAAAATAATCCCTTGAAAGAGAATAGTGTGTGAAACACAATCAAATGCTTTCGTGAGATCAAAAGATGAAGCGTGGGAGGCGAGGCGCCCAAAAGTTTTGAACTGAAAAGGCATAATGGATGGATTTTGCAACGGAATAATCGAATATCATTAGTGTAAATATTTATTTACGGGTAAATCACGTTGTCAGTTACATGATATCAATAGCAAAACACGAGTATAGAAAAGACATGGGCAAAGATACACCCATAATATAGTCTAAGGATACACCGAGAAATTGGTGGAGATTTTGTTACTATCTGGCGGGAATCTCTTGAAATGGCCCCACTACGCTCATCATGCAAACAATGGAAACGATATCAGCGAAAAGCCTAATCCTACGCCAGATCGTTAATATAGATCAAGAACAATAGTGGGCCAAGGATGAGCCCTGAGGCACACCAGAGTTGTTGATCAATTTGTTAGAACACCTATCGCACACGATACTACCTGTCGACTATAGCACAAATAGGACTGAAACCACTTTAAGAGATACACCTCTAAAAACATACATCTCAAGCTTATGGAGCAGTATACAATGATCGATAAAGTCAAATGCCTTACACAAGTCGCAAAAGACCACTGCCGAAAGATGATTCTCGTTTGTACTCAAATAAATTTCTTCAAAAAGAAAGAATATAGCACCAGATGTTCCCCTGCCACACAAATTGATGATTGGAGAGAGCTTTATTCAGATTTAGGAATGAAATAACTTGGTTCTTGACCAGTTTTTCAAATAGCTTACCAAGTGAAGGTAGAATCGAAATAGGGAGGAAATTTGGTAGAATGTCCGAATCTCCCCTTTTGTGTAGAGGAACAATCACAAGGATGTTTGGAAATCACCTTTGCTAAATGAATCATTTATTGCATCTGCAAGCACAAGGAGACCACCATCATCATTAAGATGTAGTAACAGCTAAAAGAATTTCTGTTTTTGAGGATTTTGAGGGTTTCCTTGATTGCAGGAATATCGACTGATGCCAAGAAGAAGACACCCTAACCCCTTTAAGATAAATATAAACTTTCTGATTCGTGAGCAATTATTTTACCACTAAAATCAAGGGGATACAAACAAATGGGTACAATCAGGGAAAATCGTATGGGTAAAGACTGTGAGATAATGATTTCAGACACCCTCAAAAACAAAGTATGAGGCACTTTGGACAATTGTACTGTCAAAGACAACAATTGAAATTTGCAAATGGAATTATAATAATGTCGTTTCCATCATATCCAACGACAATTATGTCTAAATCAAATCAAATCACGCTTTATTGTCCAAAATACATGGTATACATTGACAAAGCTGAACTGTAAGTATTTAAAAATAGAGACTATCACAATACATTCTCTAAAGTAGATAAAAGAAAGAAAGAAAAAAAAACAAATATAAAGAGGAAAAAATTCAAAATAAATAAATATGGTTAAAACAGCATTAATATTAAGTCAAACAGATAATAACTGTAATAAGTCTAATAATACTAAAAAATACAATCCTAATACTGACATCTCACCAAATGACTTTAACAATTTTTTCACAAATGTAGCCCATAATCTCGTAAAAAATATACCTCCTTCAAACAGAGATCCGTTAGACTACCTTGAAGGTAATGTTCTACCACCAACTGGCTCTCAAGAATTTTTATTCAGTAAAGTTGGTTTTAACACTGTCCGGGACATTATTGATGGCCTGAAAAATAAAAGGGGCAGGGATGAATTTGGCATGAGCGTTCAATTGATTAAAAGTGTAAAACACATAATTCTAGCTCCTCTCACAAAACTAATAAACTTGTGCATTGGCGAGAGTATTTTTCCATCTATTTTAAAGCATGCCATTGTGGTCCCAATATACAAGAAGGGCAATACTCACCTGCCAGAGAATTACCGACCGATTTCGCTTCTTCCCATCATCTCAAAAATTTTCGAAAAATGCATAGCTGTCCAGCTTGCGTCATACTTTGAGAGACAAGGACTTTTTAGTAATTCACAATGGGGATTTCGAAAGGGTAAGAGCACAGTGCAAGCAGTAGAAAGTCTTGTTTCGGATATTTTGGACAGCTTTAATAATCTTGAGTATAACACGGTGGTCACTTGCGATCTTAGCAAAGCATTCGATTGTGTAGACCATCAGATTCTCCTGGGGAAGCTTGCTAAGTACTGCATATCAGCGAGCGCTGCTGGACTCATTCGATCGTACCTGAGTAATAGATCTCAGTCCGTAAGAGCTGGTGAGGTGGAGTCGGTGAGGGGAGCAATCACTATTGGCGTGCCTCAGGGCTCAGTCCTGGGGCCACTTTTGTTTCTCATTTATATCAATGACGTACCTTCAATTAGCCAGAATTCCAAATTTGTTCTCTTCGCTGATGACACCTCATTTTCAACCAGCGCCGGTTCACTTCGGGAGTCCCTGGAGCGCTCGGAGATGGTGCAGAATGGGGTAGGTGAATGGTTTGAGTCAAATCGACTACTTCTAAATGCTGACAAAACTAACAAAATGGTCTTTACACTGCGTAATATTGAGTTACAGGAGACCGATGTCGATGCTTTTGGTTTCCTTGGGGTACAGCTGGACCGGGGGCTGCAGTGGCACCGCCATACTGAGATTCTGGCTCGTAGGCTTTGCACGGGTGTCTATCAGCTGCGTCACTTAAGTAATAAAGTGTCGAGGACTATATTAAGAACTGCGTACTTTGCGAACTTTCACTCTCATCTTTCTTATGGTGTCCTGGTCTGGGGCCATGCCGCCGGAGCCCTGCGAGTGTTTGGTTTGCAGAGAAGGGCCATTAGAATAGTGGCGGGTTTGCAGTACCGTGATGATTGTGGGAGGGCCTTCAGGGACTTGAGAATTCTCACGCTGCCATCTCTCTTCATTTTTGAGTGCCTTAATTACATTAAGAAGAATATTGAATATTCTAGTGCTCATGCTAACATACATGAGCATGACACAAGGAACAAAAATAATCTGGTTCCACCTTATTGGAGGCTGAGAAGGTGTCAAAATGGACCAGGGTACTGGGGGTTTAAATTTTTTAACGTTTTGCCTGACAGTGTAAGATCACTGGATGGTATAAAATTTAGAAACAAAATTAAAGACATGTTAATTGACAATACATTTTATAGTATTGCTGAGTTTTTACACTGTACTTTTTAAGATGGATTCTATATATTGTTATGTTGTGTGTGTGATTGCTTATAGTGTGTCAAATTTTAGTAATTTTATGAATGTGCATGTTGTGCATATTATCTAGTTATAAGTTTTTACCTTATTTACCTTTTAATGTGTATAATTGTATAACCTAAATATTTTACCAGAGATTCTCTGATTTTACTATATACTGACTTGTGTAAATCGATATGATACTGTACACCAATAAACGATTTGATTTGATTTGATTTGATAGGGTCAATAGGGGTAAATCGTGAAACGGTATTCCCAAAAGAACAAAAAAAAGAGAGAGCTTATAAAAAATATAATGAAAACATGGATGGATGGCGTGGATCGTGCAGATGAAAATATTTGCTACTATAGGGTAGTAATTCATGGTAAAAAATGGTATTTTCCCATAATAGAATGAAACCCCTGGCAAATACATAGAATCTGACCTAGAAAAATGGACCATTTACAATATCGTAGTTCAGTTACAGTACACATTCTTGAATCCTTCAATGAGGAGAGAACCTAGCAAACCCTCAGCCAATCTACAGAATTACTAAATATAGGATGGGATAAATCACCTTATTAGAATAAGAATCTCAAACTCGTTTTGCTATGTCATAAAAAAATTTAACTTTTGTTGAATTTTGTTAAAACTGTCTTATTTTTATAAATATTCCAGTGGCGTAACAAGGTTAAGGAAAAAGGACTCCATTGTCCCGTTGCAGTTAAGAAATTTTGTATCATTCTATTAATTTCACTGAAAAAAATATATATTGATTTTCGGGTGTGTATTGCCTATATTTGTAGTGCTTTTGTGAAGTGGTGCTGGGCGTTTGTGTCAAAACTTAAACTCTGAGGGAATTTTATCAGCTCAAATGTGGTGAATCTTCTGACTATTTAAAATAAATTCATTAATTTTTGTCATTTTGGGCATGCCTTGGGTTGGTTTGGATTAGATTTGTTTGGTTGCACCCACGAAGCGAGGTCATGCTCAAAGTGAAATTTTAGTAGAATCATTCAAATTCAAAACATGCTTTATTGTCCAAAGAATTAAAGAATCTCATTGACAAAGCAAACAAACCGCAGAGAATATAAACTATAAACTAATTTAAAAGGAAAAAAAGAAGTTAAAGAAAAGACAATACAATTATTACAGTACAATAGCCAATACATAAAGTCAATAAAATCTGTTAAAAATCCAGGTTATAATAAAATGAACAAACAAATAAACAGCCAATACAGACAACTGCTTTATTACACCAAGAATGGACTAACCTTGACCCAGATCTCTCCATTCATCCTGAAAGCACTCCTCCATGCCATAGTATGCTCTAGCCAATAAAATAATTTTGACTTCTTTCTTAAATCTCTTAAAACACGTGAGAGTTCTTATGTTTTCCGACAAATGATTGAATGCTTTTTTTGTCATATATACAAAAGAGTTCTGTGTGTTGTCTTGTATTGTGGAAAGTATAATTTGTATGCCGTGTGAATTTTTTATACACAAGCCAAACACTTTCCAATAAAAACAAAGAGGCCAAAGTCAAAATCCTGCACTCCACAAGGAATGGCCTACATGATTCCCTCATTCCAAGCCCACACATGAATCATAAAGATCTCTTCTGAAGAACAAACACAGAGTTGAATAAATACTGAGAAGACCTACCCCAAAATGCAATCACATATCTCAGATGAGACTCTATGAGGTAGCGTCCAGGAGTTGAGAAAGAATTCTGAGGGCATAACACCCAGATGAAATATTTTTCGATAACACACAAAAATATGACGCCGAAATTTCAATCCATAATCAATCTGCAGTCCCACAAACTTGATACAGGAATGATAGTTCACTGGTTCATTATTTAAAAATACATTACTTAAAACACACTTAAAAAATAGGGTATTAGTTTTTGAGATGTTAAAAGACAGTTTGTTGGAGTCACACCACTCTTTTACCTGAGCCAAATCAGTACTCATCATATCTCCCAACATATTGGCAGCATGTCATCAGCAAAGAGTGTCACTATGCCATCAAAAATTAATCCACTGCAACGGGAGAGTGGAGCCTTTTTCCCTAACCTTGTTACACCACTGGAGTATTTATAAAAATAACACATATTTTTAACAAAATTCGTCTTTGCAAACTGAATATCTATTTTTATACATTTTTTTTTACCCCACCCAGAACTGTATTTGCTCCACAGTCCAGGAAGACCATTGATTGCTAATATTACTATTAGCTTTCTGCGAATAAAAAACGTCTAAAAATTACGCAAAAACCGTCAAGTTGTGGGTTTTTGAGAAAAAAACGACAAAATCGGCCTGACACGTCAACTAAAAAAAGACCCACCGACCTTTTAAAAAGACACCTTTCTGCAAAAAACTACATTTCTACCAAAATTTCTTCCAAACATTAATTTTGTAGCCAAAACGAAATATTATAAAAACAGAACAAAACAGTTTTGGTCATATCCGGATTAATGTATAATAATTAAGGTATATACTTACAGGGAAGGACCCAGAAAGTCTTAATAAATTCTGAAACATCAAAACCCCAGGGCTCGGTCTTGGGACCGATTTTGTTCCTAATATTTTTCAATGATCTTGCAAGGCTCAATATTCATGGAAAGTTCACAATTTTTGCTGATGATACTACAATTTCATGGAGCAGCTATGAGGCTAACACTTTAAAAACTATGATTTTGAGGAACTTGGAACTTATAAATAAGTGGTTCAATTCCAATCTTTTGACTCTAAATGTTAATAAGACAAAGATAGTTTGTTTTAAGTGCAGTATGGATGGCCTTAAAGTTGGTAATGATACATAGCAAATTCTTGGGCTTAACAATTGACTCTGATCTGAAATTTGACAATCATATTTGCAATTTAAGCAAGAAAATTGCTTCTGGATGCTATGCTGTTAAGACCACAGTCAGTGAACTTGGGTTTGCCTTTGCTAGAATGGTGTATTATGCACTGATAGAGTCACACCTTCGTTATGGCATTGCCTTCTGGGGGTCCGCAAACAATCAACTGCTTGAAATGATTTTTGTTTTGCAGAAGAGGGCAATAAGATATTTATGTCAAGCACATTTTAGAGAGTCATGCAGACCTCTGTTCATATCTAAGAAAATACTGACAGTCGCATCTTTATATATTTTAAAATCTGTTTCTCTTATCGGAATGATTTCCTTGGCCATTCTAGTGGATATAGAACAAGATCCATTGTAGGGGGAGACTTGCAACTTCCTATTCCCAAATCTACTCTTGTCCATAAATCAATATACTACAATGGCATTAAAATGTTTAACCATTTACCTCAAAAAATTAAAATGTTATCTAACATAAAAAAAAATAAACGTGTTAGGGCACTGCTTATTAATAGTGGCTATTATAGTCTGCAAGAGTACTGTCACGACAGGTTTTGACATGGTTGAGATGCTTTGGCTGTGCTATAGGATTATATTAATAAAATAATAATTAATATTGATTTAATTAAGGAAAAAATAGTAGCTCTCAGGTGATATACAAATGTAAATATATAAGTAGGGCTATTATAAGACTGAATATGTATGGATGTGATTTATTTTATTTTTATGTACATATATACATTTTAGATACCAACTGTTATAGTGAAATTTTTATTTGTGTTAATGTTTATTGTATCAATTGTGATGTTTGGTGTATTTTATTATTTAGCGTTGATTTTGTTAGTAATTAGTTGGCTTTGTCCCCAAAACTGTTCGCTCTGTTTTTATGACAATAAAGCATATTATCTATCTCTATCTATCTATCTATCACATAGCTACTTTGTATAATCAAAATAATAGATTAGTTGTGGCAGGCAATGAAGTCTACAGCTGTTAGAATTAGAAGTTGAGGTTGATGATGACTTAAATATATTTAAGGATTGAAGAACGCAACAAAATAGATGATAATGCTGATATAATTCAGCAAATAAGCATACAGTAGATAAGTTAAAAACTATTTAAATACTAAACTTACACTTTGATGCCAGGTGAATCATCTGTGTAGAACCTCCACATACCTCCGGTACCAGCCCCAGTGTTCCTTCTGGCAGTGGTTGTAGTAGTTGTCGTCTTCCTCTGTCTTACAGTACCGCCAGTACTTGCCCTGCCAGGTGCACCTGCTTTTGACGGAGATCTGCTACCTGCACCTACACTTGTTGCACTAGGTGACGCAGGCTGCAAATGAAAAGTTTTTAATGAACACTATAATTTCTTTATGACGTGAACATCAATTAAAGGATCACATGCAAGAAAGAAATTGAAGTGCTGTTTGTACTTTGGAAAACATCATCAGCATATGGAAGTTTCAAATAAGGATTAAAAAGTAAGATAAATACTAAAAGAATACTTTAGAATTGTAGCAAAAAATTACTCTCTTAAATGAATTTAATAAAATCAGGATCATATACTGATATCATATCATTTTTGAAGAAAATAAAGATAATACTTTGGTGGGATAAAAGTTGGATAAAATTACAATTTCTATGAATAATATT
Source organism: Pissodes strobi (assembly GCA_016904865.1). NCBI lineage: Eukaryota > Metazoa > Arthropoda > Insecta > Coleoptera > Curculionidae > Pissodes > Pissodes strobi. The sequence continues at coordinate 109,540 of MU183363.1, read as the reverse complement.
CCACAATCTCTGACTTACCATTTTATTGTGATATGTATAAAAACTATTAAGCAGTAATCAGTTAATATTTATAGTTCACTATACAGTAGCTGTTCACTCTGAACAAGGTAAGACGAGACGAATGAAAAAATTTCTCCTGATCACCAGGCCACGGAGTTCAGATATCTTGACACGTCACACCTCCACGCGGCTCCACGAAAACTTAGTGTTAGTCCACATGCATACGTGATCACGGATCCGTTGTGCCCACGTGACCAACAACATCCAATTGTGTATCAGGAGAGCGACTTGACTCCCCGTCAAGGTCAAAACGGATGAAAGTTGGTTAATTTTAACTTTTTCGGTATACGTATCCGTTTGAGTGTGATGGTTGCGGCTGAGTGACAGAGAGAGATAATTTAAAAATTTTTAATTTTGGCAGTTGCTTAATGATAATGTCAAGTTAATGTTTAGTTGATAAAATTAATGAAAAATAAATACTTAATATAAAATGGAAGAATCTCCCTATAAATGTGGATACTGCGGTTGGATTATTCACTCTGTTTGTGAAAACTATTTGGAACATATCTGTTTTAAAAATCGGTTGATACCTAATAACAGTGTCATTAGTATGGAAAAAACATTGTAGATGACATTCTAAAATAATTAAAAGATTTAGACTGGTTATCTTCCAACTCGTGAAACAATATATTTCCACATCCATAAAGGTTTCGTGCTTCCTCAGTAAAAATTGGTCTTGTCCATATTGTCCTGAATATGGGGCCTAGAACTTTCTTCGTTAATTTTGCTAAGTATGCTACATATGCCAATTTAATTTTTTTTTGTAATTGGTTACTTCCCACACAGTTTTTCTCTTTAAATTCCTACACATAACACTCGTAAGTAAAAGAGAACTTTCTGAATTAATTTCTAAGGTAGGCAAAACTTACAAAACTAACTAGCAGCAGTAACTGCCATATACAATACAAAGTAAATTCAAATTGCTGCAAATAAAAAACTCGATGCGCATGTCAAAACACATACGGATGCGAATGCGTATCACGGAAGATCCATGTGGATGGGCAAAATTCAACGTGTGCGTTTCACGTATACGGATATCCGTGATCACGTATGCATGTGGACTAACACTTACACAAGTCAACAAAAATTTGGTGACGTTTCTATTTCCATAATTAAAAAGTGTGGCCAAAGATGCGCCAGACGGAAGATATTCATTTCTTGAAACGACTGTCCGTTCCCGTTCGCGAAATTTCAGTTCATAGTGCACATTTGAATGAGAGGCCCGTGACTGGCTATAGTTTGTAAACCGAGCGCTGATCGTTACGTCATACCTTGTCTTTCTCTCTCATACCACCGTCAATCGGAGGTGACAGAAATTTGACGTCACGGACGTACGTTGAGCTGCGCAAGCTAGGATATCAGATGAATTTAATAAAATTCCTCATCTGTCAAAGTGTCAAATATATATTTATTTACTTTATTTGGCTTCCGTTTCGTCTTCGGTCGAGAGTGCACGTGTCGGGTATCGGCCATTTTGTTCCAGCTGTTATACATATCGCTGCTTCTCGAGAATAGTGACACTATCCAAAAAATAGCATATTTTAGTTTAAATGACAGATCACTCCCAAAAAGCATCTAGTTTATCAGGAATAAGGTCATTTGCAACTATATCAAGGTTTTTCCCAGAGATGACGCTAATGTCGTTATTCTTTAATACCGATTTTTATGGCATTTTGTCGCGAACAACGTCCCATCCTTCAGTCGTGACAAAATTTTAAACGTGTGCTCATGTATTTTGTAAAGCCGGCTACAGACGGTATGGCAAGCCTTGGCCAATGTCCGCTCGTTCCAACATTGGCGCATCATGTGTATGCAAAATATATGGCAAAGCAAAGCCAACGTTGGCGCTGGACAGGGTTCGCCTAGAAAGCGGTATTTTGACAAACATCAAAGGGAGTTTGTTGAAACTCGTCAGTGGGCTTGTTCGCCATACACACGACATATTTTAGTGCGCGTCTCGTCATCCAAGAGAACTTGAGGTTAATTGTGTTTTAATAATATCTAATCTGTTTGAATAATTTATGGTAGGTACCCCTTGAAGAAGTTCGTCGTGCACGCTAAGTACTGCAGTAAATTTAATAATACTTCTTGTTGTCAATTTTTTTTAAGCAGAAATTGCTGAAAACTGGAGCAATGAAATCATTATGGAATTCCTTAATTTATATGGACAGTACACGGTTATTTGGGCTCCACAACATGTTAACCATAAAAACAGAAATTTGGTTTCCTATGCATGGGCTGCTATTGTCAATGAAATGTTCGTTACATCTACAGGGTTATCCATAGAAATAGGACTCCTAGAAGGCTGATAGAGTGAGAAGTCCCTCACGGAGAAAGGGAGAAAACAATAGGGGTTGGGTGATAATACGCTTGCGCGGGCATGTAAATAAGGACCTATATTTACTTGCTTACATGCAGTTTATATAACAACACCGTTGCCAAACTAGGAGAAATTTACCGTTTTATGTGTATTTTAATTAGATGACTACTGAAAAACGTAGGAAGTAAACCCCGAAACGGATTTTTTTTAAATCTGTTTCATATTATAAATTTACCCTAATATTTTCGAAGTATATGTTGATAAGATTTTTGATCATGTTAATAATTTTTGTGTTACGTTAAAACCTAGTACTTTACATATCTTATACTTGGCAACGTTGCGAGATTGCAAGGACGTGGACCCGATCGGACGCCATCATGAATTCTTGTTTTCTTTGCTTTTCGACTTTCGTTGTTCAGTTTTGTAAAGAGTTCTTGTGTTTTTTATTATTGCCGTGTGTTTGATAGTACTATATTTCGTTTTCGGTGTTATTTGTGAAAAATGCCTTCAATTTAATACTCAACATGCCCTTATACAGACAGGCACGCGCAAAAGCTACGAAACTCAGCGTTTCTGTCTTACACATGGATATTTTGTCTCTCTTACTTCGTGAGCAGATTTGCTTATATACCCTTATATATTAGCCTTCTAGGAGTCCTATTTCTATGGGGTTATCCAACGAGGACTTGACAAGGGGATTTCTTGTTGACTTTCCCTGTACTTTTATAAAAAAAAAACTGAAATAGTCATCTTATGTAATTTTCTCCCGCGAACTCGGATATGTTCAGCAAAAAACAATTGAACATCAAATAAAAGTGCTAGGAGTTACTTTGATATTTTTTTAAACCGTTTTCTCTGATCTTGTGCGGTTTAGATTTTAGAGCCTGTCTAAGTGTCAAAATACCCGACTTTCAACTGTCAATATTTGGTAAACAGCTAAAAATAGATATAGGATATCTATTATATTATATACAAAATGTGTTAAGATTTTTCTAAAGAGTCCAAAAATGTAGTAATATACAGGATGTTCCATTTAAAAAATATCAAAGTGACCCCTAGCTCTTTTATTTGATGTTCAATTGTGTTTTGCTGAACATATCCGATTCGGAGAAAATTACATAAGATGGCTATTTGTTTTTTTTTATAAAAGTACAGGGAAGGTGAAAAAAATCGCCTTATCTAGTCCTCGTTGGGAGACAAGACAAGGCGATTTTTTGACTTTCCCTGTACTTTTATAAAAAAACTGAAATAGCCATCTTATGTAATTTTCTCCCGCGATGTACAGTTGAAACATTAAGGAAGAAAAAGATGTCTTTAATGGCAACCTATAGAGGCTTGAAAAAAAGTTGTTGACTCAGAGAAATCTGGAGCAGACGTTGACCATATATATAGACGCGGTTCTGAGGAAAATAGGAAAGTGCGGATCTACAATTAATACTGATGTAATTATAATATAATCATTTTATTGAACACTACCATCTGTTCTCATGGGAACTGAACAGGGGCTTATTCTTTACTTTTCCTGTAAAAAAAAAACAAAATATCGATTCGATGCATTTATTCTATAGAATTTTAAAATTGTTACAGTAAAATGAACCCACAAGAAATGATAAACTTAATGAAAGATACAATTTTTGAATTCCACAGAAATTAATTACTTATAAAAATAATGATTTTTAATATACCACGTTTTTAAAACGCAATAAAAAGTATGAAATAATAAGTGGATATGAAAATACTTGTAAGATTTAAAACGGAAAACGTGAGGCGCAATACATCACAAAAGTTCATATGCATGCATCATTCCTGCGCCCCACGTTTTTCGTTTTAAATCTTACAAGTATTTTCATACCTAATATTTTATACTTTTTAGTGCGTTTTAAAAACGTGGTATATTAAAGAAAACAAAAATTAAATAACTATTTTCTGCTTTTTAGCCTCATGTGTGTAAATTATTATTTACCTCTCTTTTCTTCCCTTTATATTAACCCCCTTCCGCCCTCTCAACCGCCCCTCAAGTTAGATTTTCTCTCTAAAATTAGGTAACATTTGTAGGAACTGAAATCTGTAACTGCATATTTGTAGCAGTTTTGGTACAAAAGTTATGAATTTTATATATATTAATTCCCTCTCACCCTCCCAACGACCTCCCACCAACGTACATTTTTATAATATTGTCACCGAACCTACATAAGTAAGTATCCAAATATCATTGAAATCGGTTAAGGAAGGTAGTTTAAGATCTATTGAACAGACAGACAGAAGGATACGAAAGCGAGCTAATAAAAACGTGGTAAAAACATGGAATGGTAACAAAAAATGCAATAAGTCTCTGTTCAGTCCTCGTTGGATCGCTCTGTATATATACAATTAATAACCATATTATGTTTATAGATGTTGCCAAGATACTTCCCCATTTCTTGAAAAGTACTCGTCAAATTCCAGTCGAGTAGCTCTTCGTCCTAATCTTGAAAAAGGTGTGAGACAGTTGCTGCTTATGCCTTCGTTTCTCCACGTGCCCTTCACTATGAAAAGTTCCTGGTGGAGCATACAAATCTGATGAGCTATCACATTTTCGTAAAAAGTTGTGTAATAATACACACACAAGTCATAGTGATTGTAGCCACATTATCCAGTTGTAGCATCATAGGCTTCTAAATACACGAAAGACCGATACCATAATGCCAAAAGCATTTTCAACTATCCGCCTTGCTTGTAGAGACGGTAATTAAAAATTCGTTGGCTGCTTCCTTTTGGATGAAATCTTGGAAAGGGTTTCAATATATGGTTAGTCAACAGAAAAGCATCGTCTGCTACGAGCACATAGGGCACTGAAAGCCGTCTTCCATGTAGGAGTGCATCTGTTTGAGACAATTTTCTGATACAGTGATGTATTTTTGTAATCCCCTCCATCGCTTACCCTGCCCTGGCACCCCACATCTGCATATAGAAAGCAATAGTGGGCATCCACCAGGGCCATCAAAACAATATTGAACTGGAGCCTGTAATTTATAAATTCGGAGCCACTGTTAAAGGGCGACTGAATTAAGATGTATTTACCACCTAGGGCTTCCAAGCAATCGGAAAAATTCCATAGCGCATCAAAGACTCTCGCCACGTCTAGCCATTCCTCAGGCCTTTGTTTTAACTGGAAGCAAAGAAATAATAATATAATAGTCGTCAGTCATCTAAGTTCACGACCGCTTTATTCAAGTAAATGTTAATGAGTTAACACTTTTTTTCCAGAAGGACACAAACACACTAGCTACTACGGAACATTATGATAATGAAGGTGAAGCATCAGTGGCCGAGGAGAGTAATATTATCTTTAAATTGCAGATGATGCAGCAAGTACGGGAACAGTTAAGTCTAATCGGAAAAGAAAAGTCGACAGCAGTCTGGACGCTATAACTAGAAATAGTAGAACATACGCTGCTATTGCATCATCATCGGAGTCGGACTCAATTTTTTGTGTGACTTGTGTACGCTTGTACATTTGCCTTCACTTGCCTCGAAACAACTCGCAACGACAAAACATGTCGTATGTACGGTCGACTGTTCGCTAATATCAAGCCAAGACCAGCATTTCTACAAATGCTCGCTGGAACGTTGGCCAAGACTTGTCATGCCGTCTGTAGCCTGCTTAAGAATAACGACACATTTAAAAAAGGTACGGAAAATCATTAGAGTTTTATCGTGAATATTGGCATAAAGTGTTTTGTGCCAGTTTTCTTGCTAAGGTAAGCATCATATTGTTTTCCATTACAATAAAACAACGTCATGATTCGCAATGTGACACTTATTCTTCATATAGGTAAATAATTTAACCCTTAAATATAAATTCAATAGCGACCTTATACAAAATATGTCACTTTTCTTGAAAAACCTTATGCAAATTTGATATTAGATTTCGAATTGTGTCGTTATTCCAGATAATATGTTATGCTAAGAAGAGGATAATTTATTCTGTGACAGTTTTATTTTGTTAATGTGGTCATTGTTCCTGCAATAACCGAAATCTATTTCGTCGCATTTTGAAATGTGCCACTGCTCTTAAGGCATTTCAAAATTGCTTTATGTTACCTATAGGCATAATTATATATTAAAATGGTAATTCATTTATTAATTTATTAATAATGAATAGACTTTTACCAAACAAATTTAAAATAATTTTTAGTCGTAGGATGGGGGACTCTAGAATTCCTGTCATGAAATATCGCGGCGAATCAAGCAAAGTACTCCTATATCGAACATTTATAGTAGTCTTAGAAGTAAAAATGCCTACTTCTATGCAATCAACCAAAAAAAATCGCATCTGCAAAGTATGTTTTCGATCGACTTTAGGTATAACAGACCGCTCTACCAGAATGGTACTTTCCAAAACAAAAGAATCGTCAGGTGGCATTCTTTCTTTAGGCTTTCGTGGAAAATTTGGAAACCATGAAATGCTGGATCATCACATTAAAGATTGAATACGGCAGTACATTAACGATATTCCGAGAATTGACAGCCATTACTGTAGAGCTGACACCACAAGACAACGGGAAAATGGAAGCTATCCTCTATTTATTTCTGAGTTTAATCTGGCGTTTTTCCAGCCTAAGAAGGACCAGTGTGGGGATTGCACGGTCTTCTTCAATGCTAATGATGAAACCAAGCTGCAACTTTAGTCTGGTTACGATACCCATCGGTCTGAAAAACTTTTGACTCGACAGGAAAAGGAGAATGACAAGAATGATAAAAATAACTAGTTGCAATCTATGACCTGCAAGTGCGTTGCCATGTCCACGGGGAGATGTTTCAACTTATTATTGTGTATTGGGAGAATATTTTACTCTAGTTTCCGACACAAAGAAAAGCGGCTTGATAAATTTGGCTAAAAAAAATACAATTCCCAAATTTTACTAACTCTCTTTTTTATAATAGTTTGTAATATTGCATTTTGAAATTTTTATACGATGTTCGTACCTGTTCAACCTGTTGTAATTAGTTATAGTTTCTGTGCCAGTTTTCAGTTCCTGTATGCGTAACTTTTAAAACCCTTTAGTTCAAATGTAATGTTAATGTATTTTTAAATCTGTACTATTACATATTAAAATAAATAAAATATTTTATGCATATTTCATTTTATTTAAAAATTATAATGCGCTTTATCCAAATTTAAAGTCACTTACGCATGATTTTCTTTTAGGAATAATGACATAATATTTGGGTAATATTATATTTACAAAATAATAAATCAATATTTATTAAAAAAAGTATATTACTCTATGTATTGCAAATGAGAATGAGACTTTGATTTACCTAAATATAACTGAAATTGTTATAAGAAGACTTAAATGTATTATTGAGATATCAAAGATCAAGTCTTTATAAAAATTATAAATGCGTCTCCTGAAAAAACTCGTTTTTTGGAAAGTGTCACTATTCTCGAGAAGCAGCGATATATGTTAGTTTTGGGAATTCATGGTGAACGTTCAGGGACCGGGTAGTTTTCTCCCCGAATAAGATACGGACGTCCAGCCGGGGGTTTGAGCCCCGTGCATGCTAGAGATTTTTATGTTTGTGAACGTCCAGCCGGTGGTGTTCGAACCTTAAAACAAGCCGTGCATGTACAAGTCGGGGCCCCAGGGGTACATACTCGACATACTGGGTGCCCTAAAAATAGTATCTCTATCCATCAGGTGTAACTAATCTGGGATGGGTCGCCCCAGCTCTTACTAAGCCGGATAGAGGTCTTTTCTGGCTGAATTTTCGAAAGAAAAAGGCCAACAGAGAGTTGTACTACTACTACTACTATTTACTTTATTTGAAGTCTGTCCAACGTATTTTTCTGTTTTTATTTGTGATTGTTATCGCAGTTCAAAATGCCTGGACATCGGTACACTGTAAATGAGCAAGTCCTCATTTTAAAACTAATAGACTATTTTAATCGCGAAAAAGCAGCAGGAAAAACGCTTTTACCCGTGAGTGCAGTATATACCTAATGTAAGTTGATACAAAACTCCAGTTTTTACAATATATAAAGAGTAGGATTATATGTTGTAGAGAGTTTCTGATGCTTTAGGAATATCGTCAGCCACTGTGCAAAGAATGCATTGAAAAGCAGTCTAGAAACTTGTTGACTTTAAAACCAAGGCAAATGTTGCTATTATTTCCTCTCATGGAGAGCCTCTTCACAAAGTCCATGTCCATACTATAAGGATAGCATGTATGAGAAAGGTAATCTGCATTTAATTTTTCATTATTTTAAATAATTTATTCATTATTTCGGTTTTATTGTAGGCGAACATCTCACACTGCGTTCATTGCAAACGAATCTGATGAATATTGACATAGTGCAGATATCTACTGATCTGCTAATATAATCCTATTGAGATGGTAAGGTCAGAATGTAAGCGTTACTACAAGGCTTGTATCAGTTCACTACATGCTGTCACGAGTTCGATACATCCTGTCACAACTGTTTTAAATTTGTGGAATGACGCACTTCAAAAGGTAAGAATCTGGTCCAACTTTTAGTTATTGCTATTTTATAAGAGAATCTGTTCTAGATTACACCAAAAAAATGGAGAAATTATGTTCATCACACAAATGCTATAATACAATTAGCGAGGTCTGGAAAAAGGAGAGATGCTTTGTATATGTACAGTGTGTCCAAAAAAGTATGCAACATATGGGAAACTTTTTTATCATTGGTTTCTCAGAAAATTGTATTCTCGATAAAAGTTGGTGCTTGCCTTAAAACAGTAAACGAGTATTTCAAATTTTCTGTACTGCTTTTAGTTCGGGCGCAAATGTCACTTTTCCGAAATCGCGTCAAGAGTAAAGTACCTTAATTCATAAAGATACAGCAAAATCTTATAAGAAAAAGTTCTCCCAAATTAGAAAAGTAATCTACATATGAAATTTAAGTTAAGTACATCAACTTTTAATTTTTCTTTTTTTTTCTCGATTTTTTCTTAAACGTTATGCCACTGGAGAATGTTTTGTTCTTTTTTTATTAGTATACTTGCCAAATAACTTCAAAATTTATTTAAGATAGAAATTAGTTACATAGTTGGATAATGTTGCAGTTTTTCCAGAGATAATAGCCAGTTTAGGTATCAGTGTGTTGCAAACACATTTAAACACTTTTGATTCAAAATTTTTTCCAGTCAAAATCATGAATAGACCCAACTCTTTTCATTTCATGTAAAACAACTAATAATTTATTTATATTTTGCACCCGATGAGTAAAATATATCCAAGTATCCTAAAAAGTCATATAAAATGTTTGGTCTTGAAGAGTAGGCCATGCATTTGGAATAAAAACAAAAAAATAGCAATAATTTTACTTCGCTCTGACATATAAAATTAATTATTATTGAGTCAGTCATTCCAATTGTATTTTGTAATAATTATTGTGGACATTTATTTTGGACCAAAATTGTTTAAATGTGTTTGCAACACACTGATACCTAAACTGGCTTTTATCTCTGTAAAAACTGAAACATTATGCAATTATGTAATTAATGTCTACTTTAAATAAATTTCGAAGTTGCTTGGCAAGTATACTAATAACAAAAGAACAAAGCATTCACCAATGGCGTAACGTTTGAGAAAAAAATCGCGAAAACAAAGGAAATTAAAAATTGATGTACTTAACTCAAATTTCATATTTAGATTGCTTTTTTAATTTGGAAGAACTTTTCCTTATAAGATTTTGCTGTATCTTTATAAATTAAGGTACTTTACTCTTGACGCGATTTCGGAAAAATGACATTTGCGTCCGCACTAAAAGCAGTACGTAAAATTTGAAATAATCGTTTACTGTTTTAGGGCAAGCACCAACTTTCATGGAGAATAAAATTTTCTGAGAATCCAATAATAAAGAAGTTTCCCATATGTTGCATACTTTTTTGGACACACTGTATATTACCGGTCATTATCGATCTCAATTTTTGTCACTCGGATGATGATGATGATGAGATTTATTTTAGCGATAAGCAGGAAACAGTGTGCTCATAAGCCCAGAACATACTATGACCCCTTTCGTAAAACATGATACAAGAACCTTAAATTACAACATCTCTTTCCATCGATTGTGTGGTATGGTTTTTTATAATGAGTAAATTATTACTACTTATTATTCGTTCTTTGGAAATAAATTAGCATTGTTTTCGTTTTCTCTCATACTTGTTTTATTTTATGGTCTCAATCTACTCTATACTTTAGTTAGTTTTGGTTATAACTGAAGTACAACAGATTCAAATATAATATTATGCTATACCGTCGCCCATTTAATATATTTTATAGGAGATGTCAAATGTTAAAAATAGCATAAATATTATTTAAAGTTTGAACCAGAGTTGGTTTGTTATACTCTGGTTTGAACTAAGACCGTAATGGCGATATTTACAGCTACATAATAAGCAAAACTTGTACAAAAATTAAATAACCTTTTACGAATCTGAGCATTTGAACCATTGCATAACACAAATAAATTATAAACAAAACTTATTTACCTACATGTATAAAACTAAAGAAAAGCTACATGTTTGAGGCCTTTCAGTTTTATTAACTACAGAAACTGCTATAATGTGAAATGATTAATTAAATGATAAGACAACAAAAACCGTAGCTAACCGAAGAATAAAATTGCATTTAGAGTCAAATTTAAATATATGCCAAAGTTTACTGCAATGGTAAATTTCTCCTTTTATTAATTTGTTTACTGCACTTTACTGATGCTTACAAGTTCACAATCGTATGACTTGAGTTGAATGTTTCTTCAATTAACCACATATCACATGCATAATTACATAACTTTTCTCGTAGCAAAGATTCCACTTATTCGAAATTTCGCAGGTTTTAGATATGTTTTCATTCTCACAAGATAACAAGACCCCTGTATATCTAAGAATTTCTGCTGGAATTTTACTAGAACACTAGAATATTTCTGTTGGTATTGTGTTGTTAATTTAAGTTCCTATTGCAAACCTCACAAGACTTTTTTCCTTCACCTAAAACAAAGTAGATTGCATAAAATTAAAATATTCATATTGGAGATCCAAATATTATCTTACCAGAGTGAAAAAAGACATGTTTATCGGTGAGTTTCTTTAAATTAAATCTGTGAATCACGAGTTCATGATGTCGTTTGTTCTCTGATGAGTGATGATGATGATCCTAGACCAGAGACTATAATTTTTTCGTGTACTGTGTCCTAGACCCTCTTTACAGAGGGTTGAATGGCGCTGCTACGAGGCAATTTGCCAGCGCACCATTCGCCCGGCGCTTAGGGAGAGGTAGAGCTACCCTTCTACATCCGTTACACGTAAGTCCAGTTTGAAGGGCCTTGTATTCGGTGGGAAAGACCAGAAAGACGGGCCTGTGCCCATGGCGATTCCCGAGCTTTATACAACTATAAGCTAATGAAATGCACAACAGAGTTCCTATGCAAGGAGGCTTCGCACACTGTAGGTATAACCACTTTCTGTCAGATACTTCAAATCCCCGTAGGGAACACCCCCGACCGCCCACAGGCCACGCTACCATGCACGGAAATTCCCTGAAGTCCTAGTAGGAATCACCCCACACTACACGACCCACCCCTTACACTGTCCAGCCGGCACGACTTTCCAGACACCCCCCGAAGGATTGGAACACGTTATCTAAGCAAACAGCTTCCACTTCCCGTGCCGAATTCTGTAATCCGTTTCCAACGTGTTCGTCCTTCGACGGCTGGACCGGAAGTGTCGTTTGTTACGAAATGGATCATGCGCGAAGGGTAAGTTATGCTCCTCCCAAGACTCTTGTGAATCAATTCAGGACATGCTTCAAAACTGATCTGACGTCAGGATTTATGACGTAACGATCAACGCTCGGTTTACAGACTATAGCTACGTGAGGTCACGCATGTCTTCACAATGCAACCAGTCGCTTGTAAAGTCCATTCAAGGCAAATATATTATATATATTTGATTCAAGGCTATTGCGCTGTTACGTCAGAATTTCTAACGTCAAAAGAAAGATCCGTACATCTTAGATAGGCTCGTACGTTATTTTTTACACTAGCCAAAAGATGTCTCTGTACCTGTTTTCTATTCCGGAGCACGTTCCGTTTTTATCAATTTTACATATTTATAAACAAAGCTTATGACAATATTAGGTCTGTTCTAGCAGCGATTTCAAACGGTTTCAAACCGTCCGGAGTTTGCGCATAACGATATAAGCGTCGCTTATATGGCTATGCGCAAACTCCGTACGGTTTGGAACCGTTTGAAATCGCTGCTAGAACAAACCTATTGTTTTAAACGTCTGGGCATCTGAGTAATACTTTTATAATAATATGCTTTTTATCGTCTAAAATCCGTTTAAAAACGATTTTAAATGGCAAAATTGTATAAAAATCCGAAAATTCGGACTATTTTAGGCCGATAGCCATGGCTTAGGTCAGGATTAAGGAGGGTCTTTAAATCGCATGCATTCACAAGTGCACTACAAACTGAAATATCGTTGTCCGTTCCCATTTAAAATTTGTATAAAAACGTTTGTTGAAAAAATAATGTGATTGATTTGAGTTAACGATATAACAAGTTATTGAATATTTATTTAACATTTAGAGAGTGAAGTTATTACAAAAAGAAAATACAGCATCGTGCCGTTCGGCAGCAGTGGGGATGAGGCTCCCTACAGCGACGATACGCTACATTGGTTAAACTACGAAGGACTCTCTACAGCACAGCCCTCTATAGGGAAAAGTAGTGGGGCACGACTGTAAAATGTGTATACCAGTGGCCAGTGCAGGGCAAGTACATGATACAAAGAAAATTCTCTTTGTATCATGAGGCCAGTATTTATATACCATTGGGAAATTTGCGCGACGTTTCTTGCTCCGCAGGAGACGTTGGAACTACACCTTTTTAAATGGTAATTCAGAAAATCAAAGTTTAATTTCAGATAAGGCAACATGTATTTCAGAATAGGAACTGGTAATTCAGAAAAGAGAAATTGAATTGAAGAATCGTAAATTTAATTTCAGAATAGGGAAAATTAAATTTGAGCCCCTTGCAAGCATCATGTTTGTGAACGTCCAGCCGGTGGTGTTCGAACCTTAAAACAATTTAAAACAAGCCGTGCAAGTACAAGTCTGAGCCCCCAGGAGTACATACTCGACATACTGGTGGTTCTAAAAATAGTATCTCTATCCACCAAGGTGTAACCAATGTAGAAGGGTCGCTCTGCTCTACCTTTTGCTAAGCCTGGATAGGGGTATTTTCTGGCTGAATTTTCTCAAGAAAAAGGCCAATAGAGTGTTTACTACTACTACTACTATAACCTTAAAAAAAGTGTCCTGCCACCGACGGCAATCGAACGGGGGACGCCATATCGGAAACCCAAGATCCCATCACTAGACCACGAGGCCTTCTGGAAGCGCTTCTCTAGACCGTATAGACAAGGGTAAATAATGAAACTCGTATATTCGAATTATTGTTATTTTATTAAACAAAGTCATTAATAATCATTATTTAAAAGAAGTTTTCGTCCCACGGTACTTTTGAAACATATTCAACACGAAGCTGTTATATTTTAGAACCAAATAGAAATTACACTTGGCAACATCTACCCGTACAACAGCCAGCTGACCCGTGCTAAGCCAACCTATATAATCATGTTTTAAGAAATAGTCATTTTGAGGTTTATCTCATAAATATTATATTATGGTTTGAAAGAGCAAAAAAAACAGTTTTATTTGCAATTTGCATTAAAAGAAGCTTTATATTGTGTTTTCGTTAACCTTCTGCGATCATACCTTAGGACAAAGTGTACTGGAATTGTGTTTATTAGGAAAAAATTTATGTTAAATTTTAATTTTTATTTTCAATTTATTTTGAGAAAATGTGCTTCATCCGCAAATTGTTTTGCGTTAATGTGTCCCATTTGATGTAATCTTTCCATAGAACCCAAAAAATGCTTCAAAATCGACGGTGCTCATATGACACCAGAACCGATCCTGCAAATCTATGTAAAATTGCAACATAAATACAAACAACGGGCTACATTAGAAAATGTTGGAAGCATTTTTTTATATATCCCCGGCAAAGAGTACTTCCCGGTGTCGAATTGGCAGACAGTCACAAAATTCTTCCTTTTCTATATAATGGGTCACTAGCTACTCAAATTTTGTGTTGGCTATTACTGCCGTAACCCAGTCTTCTTTTAAAATTATCAGTTCCCTGTCCAGCAGCAACAATTTTTATAAGGCCCCCTTTCAATTTCAAGGACACGTCTATGTTTTTGTTTATGATTCGCGGAGAGGTGGCAGGTGACACTTTGACATATGATGCGTTTGATTACTTTGATTGACAGTCCTCCCAATTTTTTTCTCCAATGTACTTTTTGGAAAAATTGTGCAGAATATGTGTTCAAGCTGGTGCTCCTTTGGTAGACATAGATACTGTCGATTTCGACCTTATCAGGTTAAGTGAGAAGTTGGAAATCTGTGCAAATTTGGTAAATAAACGGAGTGATTTTTATGTTTAAAACTGTCTGACCTATTGATTTTCTCGTCACAGGTTGTTACACAGTGGTGTGCTAATTGTCATCTTTAAAATGGGTTTTAAGTAGTTACAGTTATTTATTCTGGTAGTTCCGGTTTTGAAATTTATTTCCTGATAGGTATACTTGCAAAAATTGTCTAGCAAAAAAGAAGAATTTCAAAATGTTATTAACAAGTACAAAGGAAGTTTTGGTCAACAGACTTCTGGGAAATATTCTTGGTCATTATTTACTTTGTGCACTTATTGGCTACCACAATAATAAAAATACTGACATTCTATGTTACTTCCCTTACCATCTTAACACATTAAATGTTGCACAAATGTTTCTACTTGTCATAAAAAATCACAAAGTTTACTCACTGCAGTTGTGTTAATTACTATCCGACGTGTTCCAATCCAAAGTTACACTATCTCTATTAACTTTTCCATGCAAAGGTTTCAGGCATGCATAATGACAAAACAAGAATAGGTACCTAATAGTAGGTCAAAAAGTTGTTTACCCACTCGTTTTCTTAAAAACCGCAAATACTGTTTTTGTTTGCACTTGAAAACGATAATATTTCTGGCGTCAACATGACACTATTTCTTAACTTATCCTACTGCCCTTGACCTGACAAATTTGGTGGTCAAAAAAATGTCTGAGTGGTGCAATATAAATCGACTTGTCTTAAACAGTAATAAAACACAATTACTACATTTTACAAATAAGTATTCATCGCAAGCCACCAACATAATTCTACCCCTAGGTGACAACAATTTTTTAGCAGAAAGTGAATCCATTAAGTTTCTGGGTGTCATGATGGAGAGGAATTTGAATTGGATTAAACAGGGTGATGTAATTTGTAAAAGACTAGCTTCGGCCCACTTTGCCATTATGAGATTGAAAGAAATAGTCTGACCAAATTCTTGATTATGTGACATATATGGCTTAATTCTATGAGAAAGTAATTTACCAACCATTAATAGAATATTTTTATTCCAAAAACGGGTAATTCGTACTATAGCAGGGGCATATTATTTGGAACATTGTTCTACAATTTTTATAAATCTTGGAATCATGACAGTCTTTGCTCTTTATCTTTTTAATATAAGCATGTTTGTTAGGGATAATATATCAGAGTTTAGTACAAATTTATCAGTCAGTTCTGAACTGTATTTTGTATTTTATGTTTTATATTTTATACTTTTTAAATTGTGTAATTCATGGGATTTATTGTATTGATTTGATTTGATTTATCTATCTAGGTTAGCTTGGCAAGGTTCAGCTGACATATGCATAGGTGTTGCAAAGTGTAATTTCTGTAAGTTCTAAAATACGGTATCTTGCTGGATACAGCCAGCCAATACTTTATAGATAGATGGTGATTCAGAAGTACATTGTGTTTATTTAAATGATAAATAATAATATTAATTCGTTAATTTGAGTTAAGACGCTCGTCTTTGACGACCAAAAGCAAGAGAGACAAATGCTCCCTTGTTTGGTTCATTTGGATTAGTCAAGAGAGTATCACACGTAGTGCGTTTGTTTTGTTACTTTGGGTAATTTTTTACTTTGTGATAGGCGGGGTTAATCAAGCGCATAGTGTGCTTGTCTCTTCTTTGGTTAATTACGGTTAGTTTTGGTTAGTATGGGTTAATTTCGGTTAGTATGGGTTAGTTTTGGTTAGTCTGGGTTGGCTTTGCGTAGTTTGGAATAGCAAAAAGACAAGTGCTTTACAAGACACTTTACTTTGGTTAATTAGGGTTAGTTTGAGTTAGTCTGGGTTAGTATACTGGCGTTATCACAAGCATGAGCCAGAACAGTGGTAAAAAAGTATGTACTTCTAAAATCAGAAAACTGCTTATTCTCTGCGACCAACAAGGTCGTAATATTGATAAACTGTTAGCATGTGTCTTGGATCGGACTCAAATTCAGACTATTATTAAGCCAGCAGCTTCCTTTTCTCATATACTGGAGGATATCTCCAATTTGTCGAAAGATTTGACCTTTAATGATTTAGTATTAGTTATAGGCGGATTAAACGATTTTAAAAATGGAAAAGTCCCATCTGTAATGGACATTTTTAATAGAGTTAGTAGCTGCATGAATACAAATATTGTTCTGATATCGGTTCCTTTTGGTAAATTTAATGAATTCGTAGAAAACAAAATTTTCAATTTTAATTTTTCTCTGAAGAATGCACTAATAAACAAGCAAAATGTATTTTTCTTAGAAACTAACATAAATAACTCTCAAGTGACAAAGCGACTTGTTGTAAATATGTTGATTAACGAAGTAATTGTTCCTCATTTCATTTTAAGTGGTAATATATCTAGCAGCACTGATGAGTGTCATAGTGTTGACGTGTTGAATTCAGTTTTATCAAGGGGTTCACGGTCAGGCATCACAGAGTCTGATTCATCTCTTTTGGATCAGGTTCAGTCTGTGATGGTCTTACCATAGTGCTGCTGAATATCCAGTCTTTTAGATCTAAGGGCGATGAATTGTTGTTGTTTTTGGAATCTTTAGAGTTTCCTTGTGCTGTTGTTTTGGTTGAGCACTGGTTAAAGCATACTGAACATGTTGATGTTTTTAATTATATACTTGTATCTAAATACTCGCGTGAGCAACACACTCATGGAGGTACTTTGATTATGGTGCGAAAAGATTTTTTATGTAATTTTGGGTTTGTGTTCGTTGATAGATTTGACCACCTCTTGGAGGAAAAAGTGTTTGAATTTTCTGTCGTTTTCTGTAGTAAACTTAATATTTATATTCTTGGAATTTACAGGTCACCTTCAGATAGTGTAGAGTCATTTCTTCAGAAACTTGAGATATTATTGAATGAAATTTCTGTTAAGGCCTCGCTAGTGTTGACTGGAGACCTAAATATAAACTTCCTGGACAAATGTAACAGGAATAATCAGTTACTAAGTGGTATGCTGCGCTCGTTTAACCTGACAATGCATGTCGATCAGCCAACTCGGTTTTCGGCGCTTTCGTCCTCTATTTTAGACTATGTGTGCACTAATTTCAGTAAGGATGAAGTTAAATGTACAACTGTTAATGCCGGGTTGTCTGATCATGAGGCTGTATCATGTTCCTTATAGATTGGCTCTGGTACTGGAGCGGGTAACGCAAGGCATGGTAGACTTTTCACCAAAAAGAACTTTAAAAGATTAAACATTGTTTTGCGGTCAGGCAGACTTGGATAGTGTTTTAGCTACAGAGAATCCCCTGGAAGAGTTCCATTCCGTCATTCAGGGCAAATTTAACATGGCCTTTCCGCTTGTAAAAATAAAGAAGAGAAAAAGGAGATCATGGTATACAAAGGCTTTGCGTGTTTCGGGAAAAAATATGCGTTGTCTTCACTATATAAGAAAGTTTGCAATAGGTAATGCTAATTTTGTCAGCTATTTTAATAAATACCGCAGCATTTACAGGAACACCATAAGGTTTGCCAAGAAGTCATATTTTCAGACTAGAATTTTGAAATCCTCCAATAAGTCAAAAGAATCCTGGAGAATTGTCAATCACCTACGAGGGAAAAATAAAACTACTCCCATTTCTAGCTCTTTAAATGCTAACGATCTCAATTCATTTTACTGTTCCATAGCCGCAAAATTATCGCAAGACATTTCTCAAAAGAACGATCCTAGGAACTATTTAAATCACATTTCAGTGGCTGAAACATTCTTTTTTACCCCTACCACTGCCCTTGAGATTCATGACACCTTTTCTAATATAAAGAGTAAGAATTCTTCTGGTTGGGACGGGATGTCCTTGAGGGTGTTTCTGGCTTTACCATTTGAGGTGCTGCAGGTTCTGGCTGAGGCCATAAATGCCTCCTTTTTTTCTGGCAGATTTCCGGCCTGTCTGAAGAAGGCTGTGATTGTACCTATTCATAAGGGTGGGGACCATGACAGTCCCTCAAACTTTCGTCCCATTGCACTGTTGCCTACCATGGCTAAAGTGGTCGAGAAGCTGGTTAAGGTGAGGATGGATTCTTTCATGAAGAGACATGGCCTTATGAGCACGCAACAGTTTGGCTTCCAAGAGCTGATGGGTACGAGCGATGCTATTTTCGACTTTCTCGAACATCTGTACATCCGGCTGAATTCTGGAGAGGTTGCTGCGGCAGTATTCTGTGATCTGTCCAAGGCATTTGATTGCGTGGATCACGGAATACTGTTGTTGAAACTAGAGATGTATGGATTTAGGGGTATGGCGTTGGAGTGGTTTCGATCGTATTTGTCTGAGCGTGTTCAGACGGTCGTGTTTGCTGGGGGCAGCTCGGATGAACTGAGTGTGAGGGCCGGCGTTCCCCAGGGCTCTGTCTTGGGGCCACTTCTGTTCCTGATTTATGTGAATGACCTTTCGCACCTTTCGATAGCGGGAAAATTCACCATGTTCGCCGATGATACCACCATACTCTGGCATGATTCGGATGTCCATCATCTCAGATCCAGTGTAAGGACAGATTTGGTGAAGATAAAGCGGTGGTGTGATGCAAACTCTTTATCATTTAATGTTTCCAAAACCAACATTTTAAATTTTAAGTGTGCTGTGGAGGATATTTATCTGGAGGGTCAACTGATTCCAACACCCAACATGAACAAATTTCTGGGCTTATCAATAGATAACTCTTTGAAGTTTGAAGATCATTTATTGAATGTTTCCAATAAGATCTCTTCTGGTTGTTATGCCCTCAGGGTAATTTCTAACAGTTTGGACTTCTCCATCGCTAGAAATTCTTATTTTGCTTTGGTCGAATCCCACCTTCGATATGGTATTTGTTTTTGGGGTTCATGTGCTCACTACTTGTTCAACTCTGTGTTTGTCTTGCAAAAGAGGGCAATCAGATATATGTGTGGTGCAAAGGTTCGCGATTCATGTCGTCCATTATTTGTAAGACATGCCATTTTGACTCTGTGTTGTATATTTGTTTTGGAGACGGTTTGTCTTATTTTTAAGAAATACAAGAGTGAGCTATCTATAGGTGGGCAATATAATATGCGTCACACTCACACCCTTGGGTTACCCATTCCACGCTCAGAGCTAGTTAGAAGCTCCATAATTTATGGAGGCAAGAAGATCTTTAATCATCTCCCCTTGCGGTTGAGAAGGCAACCATGCATTGAGCGGCTCCGAAAACAAACAAAACAAGTGTTATCGGAGAAGGCTTACTACAACCTAAATGAATTTTTTAGTGATAGGATTGATTGAAAAATGTTTGTGAAGATTGTTCTACTTTTTATATCGTCTTTTTTCTCTTTATTACTCTATGGACTGGTGTGTTTTTAGTATGTACTTAGGAATAAGTTTTATTGTAACTATCGACCTTTTAGATATTAGATATTGAGTAGGTATGGCTTTGTCAACAACTTTGTAAGTTTTTTTGACTTTGACTTTGACTATAGGTTAGTTTTTATGTCTTATTAAAAGTGACCCCCTCCTAGCATAACAACTAATTCTAGTAAATCATATATTCGAATTATTGCTATTATTTTACCAAACAAAGCCATTAAAAATCATTATTTATAAGAAGTTTTCGTCCCAAAGTACTTTTGAATCATCATCTGTAGAGTACAGGCAACACCTACCTGTACGACAGCAGAGCCATGCTAAGCCAACCTATAATGTAATCATAAATTAAGAAATAGTGTCGTGGTGACGTTTGCTTCAAAAATATTTTATATTATATTATCATTTTAAAGTGCAAAAAAAAAAACAGTTTTACTTGCAATTTTTAAGAAAAGACGCTTTATATTATGGTATTATTAACCTTCTGCGACCATACCTTAGGACAAAGTGTACTGGAATTGTGTTTATTAGCAAAAAGTGTACCTTAAATTTTACTCTCTATTTTGAATCCAAATGAAATGTGCTTCATCCGCAATTTTTTTTTGCTTTAATGTGTCCCATGTGTTCTTTCCATAGAACTCAAAAAAGCTTCAAAATTGACAGTGCTTATCTGACACTAGAACCGACATTTACTACCAGCATCATAATGAAGCTCATTATGGTACCGACGTTCAGTGGCGCCTTGCTTAATACACCAAGTGAATCAATCTTTCACCTTAGATTTTTCCAACTTATACTATTTTTCAATTACAATCACTAAAACATAGTATATTAACTTAAATCATAAACAAATCAACATAAAATTATAAAATGTTGAGTTGTTCAGTTGCTATGAATAGAAAAGTTAAATACAGAATAATTATTGTATATCGGTATATTGCTCAAAACGCGGCAACATTGTCAAAACGCGCGAGGTTTATTTCCATTCCATGTCGAATCGCCTTTCGCCTTGATTGAATCAACTCGCGTTACGATTTATAATGATACATTTGTTTAGGGTGGTTGCCTTGGCAACGCGTCGTATTGTCTGCATATTATAGATAAGCGCTTATGGGAATGACACCACCTCGAAAGCAAGAATCATTTCCGACTTGAGATAGCGGGTGTTTTTAATTCTTGTTTAACAGTGGTTGCGACGTTGCATTTGCGTATAGGTGCGTATATTACTTTTGAAATTTCTGTTTGTTGTTGGTTTTCGGTTTGGTTTTCGATAATAGAACTAAATAAAAATGACTTTACATTTTCCCGTTTATGATCTAGTGTGTGTTTTCCCCTCTTAAAACCTGTTCTGTAGGTAAAATTATGTAAAGTAAAATTTG
>MU183363.1:77242-87852 GCA_016904865.1 Pissodes strobi | reverse complement strand
GGGGGGGGGGTGAGAAGTAATTAAATTTGATTCACCAGTTCTTATTGTCACGAGCCGCCACTGCTGACGTTTCATTATTAAACTGGATTATAAACCAATTAAACTGGATTATAAACCAATTAAACTGGATTATAACCAATCAAAATCACAGTGATATTTGTTCAGTATCAAAGATAGCCATAATCATGACAGATTTAAAATTTTTACAGTTCAGAGACAATTTACTTAGTAAATTTTAAAAATTAAAGATTAATTTTCATTATTATACTTTAATTGATTTATTAGGTAGACATTTACTACCGGTATCATAATGAAGCTCATTATGATCCTGACGTTTCATTATTAAACTGAGTTATAACCAATCCAAATTACCACAGTGATATTTAATCAATATCAAAGACAGCCATGATCATGACAAATTTAAAATTTCTCAATTTTGACAGTTCAGAGAAAATTTACTTAGTAAATTTTAAACACTAAAGATTATTTTTCTTTAATATGATAATAGTGTATGCAACTCACATTTACTATTTATTTATTCATTTACGGGCTTTACCCATTGAAGTCACAATAAATCTTAAAAGTAATCCTCAGTTTAAATTAAACCAACATTACACTACGCACAAGAAATTTAGTGTTTATGTAAAATAAAAAAATATAAAATAAGAACAGTACAGATTGAATAACAGTAAGTAATATAAATCCACTATCCATAACAACAACAAATCAGAAATTGAATGGAATTGAATAAAATGCTATATAAAATGAAATGCTACAGAAGAAAGAATCTTCACATCCCACACGTCACATACTGACTGTTATATCACACTTATTTATTTATTTATTTATTACATACGTATCAACAGCACTGGTGCCAATTACAGATACATCTTAAATCTAGGTATAAAATCAAACAAAGAAAGCCAATCAAGCGAACTCAAATTAAAACACAAATAAACAAAAATACATCGATAAAACACTGTCCAGTCAAAGGGCTTTAACTTTATAAAACTGGGTACAGTACATATAACTAAGCTTACACAAGATTAGTCATTTGCAGCCAAAGTACAATACATATACAAATAAATAGGCATACTTAATACAACCACACAATGATCACAACACTGCAATTGAATCTTTCGTTTATTAATTGGTCGTTCTCAGCTTATCGCCGAGCAAATTTTTGAACTGACCAAGACTAGTTGTATCTACATCAATTTCAGATGCATCCAAATTAAAAAAGTGTCACATTTTGTAAATTGGAGAGTTCTTCTACAGGTTTATTCGAGGATGGGCCAGATAAAAACCATTTGAGGCTCGCGAGTTGACTCTATTGATAACAAATGGCAATTTACCAAGAATTTCGGGGCAGTCATTCTCACCTTTCAAAATTCTAAATAAAGTGCATAGTAATATTTTAATTCTTCTTTTTACTAACGAAAGCCTGCCAAAGACTCCTAAAAGGTATTCGTTGTCACACCCTTTCTGAGGATATACACCATTGGTCATAGCCAATAATATTATGATTCAATGTGAAAGACATACACGCACATTTACTTACATTCAAATTAAAGCTATTCGAATCACACCAGTCAGCCACGGCGCAAAAGTTATTCTGTAGGGTCTCACAATCCTCAACAGAATCAATTTGATAGAAACATTTAAAGTCATCTGCAAACAACAACCCCAGAGCATTCTTGATACCACCGGCCATACCGTTTACAGCTGCTAAAAACAAAAGAGGACCCAAGTTGGATCCCTGAGGAACTCCCTACGTACTCGCGAAAATATCCGACCTGCATCCTTTAACCTCAACGTACTGGAACCTACTATTCAAATAAGATTTAATCATATTTTGAAGATATAGAGAAACATTTAAATCAGGCAAAGATCTCAATATTCCACAATGCCTCACTCTGTCAAATGCCTTCTCCATGTCGGTGTATATAACATCCACCTGAGATTTGTTGTTGATAGCTTCGTGAACAAACTGACAGAAGGAGGCTAAGTTAGTAAATGTTGACTTTTTTAGGTAAAAAGCCATGTTGACATGTTGAGAGACAACCAATAAGAATATTCTTACTCAAATTGTCTTATGAGATAATCACAGCTTACACACAAAACGATTATAAATAATATTGAAGAAGTGTAGGTTATTTAACTGGTTTGCTAATTTCTTCACTCTAGGGATAAAAGAGTTAGACCGAAAATTGGTTCTATACAAGAGCAGATGAAATGTATTTGAAATTTTGTGGTGTTTCTTCCAGGAACCGTTAAACTTATTGATTGAAGAAATGATGGACAGTCAACATGAGAATGTATTATTTTAAACATCATCTTCAAGTCTCTAATCTCTTCTCGACTTTAAAGGGTCAATTTAAAATGTTTCATGAAGTACATCATAATTCTAATTAAAATTATCTCGGGAATCTATATTTCCTTTGAAAGCAATATATCTCAGGAACCTTCTCTGTATGTATGTGACATGCAATGCCATTTAATGTCTATTAGACCCTCTCATGCTCATGGCTTAATAGCCGTTGCATAGCATAATAGTTTTTTAACTTCGTTGATAAGAATGGTAAAACATGCGTACTATATATTTAACCCTGTCCCGTTCAATAATCTATTTTTGTCAGAGAAGGATAGGTGAGTTCGGCGCGGATGACTTGAAAGAGATGGTTGTTTTCAATTAATGTAGACGGGCTTTTCTTTTTTCGATTGCCTCGCCGTGTCACACATTTTATAAAGTTTTCATAACTCTTTCATGCTTACGCTCCAGGTATAGGGCAATTGCGCTAACACGAATGATATACCCTACTATACATTTTTATTTTATGCATATTCGCTGACACAAATGGTAGAACCTACTATACATTAAATCCCTGCTTGTTCAACGATCGTTTCTTGTCAGAGGAAGATAGGCAAGTTCGCCGCGGATGACGTGGAAGAGATGAAGATAAAAGATTATATGCTGTACTTGGTTTCAATTGTGGACGATCCGGAGAAAAACACGATCACCTCGCTCTGTCACTCTTTTCGTAGTGCATTCACTAGCTTGCTCTACTATCTCAAAAAAAATGATAATAAATTGATATTCAATGATCGACTTTTTGATTAATAGGCGTCGTAAAAATACAGCAATTGTCACAACACATTTACTGAATTCTACAAATAATCAGTTTAGGTAAGATTGAAAGTAAATAATTTATTGAAAGTAATTTAAAGTATCCCACATACATATAATTTACGGGTATAAATATTAATTCTAGCAATATTTCAAAAAAAGAACAGCTGTATGTGCCATAAAACAAAAATAAATAAGTCATTCAGTTATACAATGTAAGTAGTTCTACTCAAGGATTTAATATTAAATCTTGGGTTCTACTAATGCTAAAACGAATATCTTCGGTCACTTAACTTCTAAATACTAAATACGAATACCAAAAACCATATTTAAACATCAGATATATCACATTCACTCAGAGATATTCTTAAAGTGCTTAATATTTTAAAAAATATATTCTTTACATAATTCTTTAAACCTTTTTTCATGATTACAATCGAGCTCCGACAAGGCTTACAGGGAATATATCCGGCGTGCCGAGAAAAGCATAACTTCTGATCCCTCAAACTTCTGGTCTTTTATTCAAAGCAAGAGAGCTCAATCCCGCATTCCAGCCAATATGAAAGACTAATCACTCTTATCATGGACCCCAATGTGTCGTTTCGTCTTTTTCCAACTATTTCGAAAGTACAAAGACTCCCACCAGCCTGCAAATATTGATCTGTTGATGCAGTATTTCGACAGCATCGACATTCCGCCAATAACTACTGATGATATAGTTGTAGCAAGCAAAAAACTTAAAAACAAGATCACCTCTGGCCCAGACGACGTCCTAAGCTTCATTGTTAGAGACTGCTTCATCATTTTGTGCGAGGTCGTATCTTCAATCTGATCCTGCAACTGGGCATGCTTCCCGAAACCTGGAAGGTGCCTAGGGTCTGTCCCATTCATAAGCATCGATCCAACCATTATTGGGAATTATCGTCTTATCTCCATCCTATGTAACTTCTCCAAAATATTCGATATTATCCTGCACAAATTTATCTTCTCCAAGACCAAAAACATGCTTGCGTGTATTCCCTAACTTTGGCAACACCGCTCGAGTTGTTTCGCAGGCGTTTCAACAAGGACACCGGCTCTAGCTTAAGGTACGTTTAGGTCTGATTTTTCGCGGGCGTTGTACAGATTTGATGTCATGAGTTTTAAATGGCCGCCGGCCGGAATGAATTAGTTTCTGGTCGTTTGGTCATTGTCAATAATGGATTTATCGTTGGATTTATTTGTCCTGCCAGCAATACATGATATCATACGGCCTTAGGTACGTCTTATTGCATATTGAAGATGTTAGTAAATTTTGTGGTATTTTGCGTATGCCGCAGGGTAATGTAAAGCTGGCCTGTGGGTCGATTTTTTTCTGGATTTTTAACATTGAACTTTGCGTTCTAGGTGGTCGATCTTGGCTTGGCCTCGTTCTCTTTTCTGGTAAACCCTCCAAAGGAGAGGTAGTGCTGATAAAAAGTTTAAGAATTTCTAATTCACCCTAAGGGGGACCATACTTATTTCGGGCTAAAAAGTGGCATAGTTGCTGGGTTGCTGTAGTAAATTGCTTGACTGTAGATTGGTTGGATGCCTGAAGTCAAGATTTCTTTTGGTAACTTGCGACGTGCGGTGGATTCCGGAACAAAATAAGTCGTTTCCTTCCTCGATGAATACCTCTAGGAGAGAGCATTGCTCACAATTCGTCATCACCATCGAAAAACCCTACGTAGCTAGGTAAATAAATATATATATCGTACATTTTGTACATACTCGTTTATTTTCTGTACAGGGGGATTTCTTTTAGGGTGTAAGTTACTGTATTATTGTTTTCTAACGGGTCTCAGAGGGGATTGAAATACTGTACAATACTGCTATATGGAAAGTATTACTTTTGAAAATTTATTAATTCTTGTACTTATACCATGCAATATCATCAAACAAAATATAACTTGGGTCTGGAACAGGCATAACCAAGGGGCAAACCGCGCTCTGAAATCAGTGTACAAACCATTTGCAATCCATGAAATCACATTGCAATCTTGTAATCCTATTTTTAAATCACTTGAAATCTATTGTAATTATTTGAAATCTGTGAAATCTGTGTGCATTCCCTTGAAATCTGATTGCAATCCTGGAAATCTACCTGTATTCCTTGAAATCCATATTAAAATCAGTGCGCAATCTCTGTGTGTAACCTGTATTGAATATGTAATTTTTTGGCCACCTGGCAACATTGCGGGCCACTCGGCAGGCCTTCACAAAACGTATTAAAAATACCAGTATCGCCGGTAATTCCCCGAGTAATTCCCATACCCTGTTAAAGACAATTTAGTCCAGCTCTCGGTCCAGCTTTGTTATATTATACGAAGTGACTGTTATTGTGGTATTACGTTACTCGAGGCGTAACTTTTGTGTTGATTTGAATGAAGTTTTAATTATTTTATAGTGGTGACATCACATAAAAAGGTAAGAAATTTTTTAAAACTAAGTTTCACTTGGTATCAAAAGGAGGTTTCTATTTTAAGCTCGATTTTAAGTTATGATAACAATAGTAGGTATTACTATAAATTGTCTAAGACTTGGCTAAACATAAATATGTATTTATACCTAGGTCAATTTAAGCCTCGATTTAAGTATAGATAAAAACTCTGAAATGTTTTATTTACCCAATTTCTCAAGTCAAATTTGTGAAAAACAGTTCCGGATAGCCAGGTAATGACCTCTACCTATTCCACCGTGATCAATTTCAGTATCAAAGATTTTTTGCATAGGCTTACTAGAATTAGAACTTTAAACAACATAGTAAATGAAGTTCAAAATGACTTTGTGTTTCCTAGGGAAGAAAAAATATATATATAGACATCCAAAATCCAATAACGACATGGATCGAGATTTAGACAACCTGGATGTAGAAGTTTGTGTAGAAACAGCTCTAAAAGATGCACTTAATGAGGCTAACAAAATTGGTTTATTATCCACACAAACAGGATTGTTTATCTATCGACCTGGTACCAAAAAAGCCTGAGGAAATAATCAATATGGAAACTGAGTGCGAGAATGAGAGTGACACCAATAATGACATAATTGTAGAAAAACATGATTTTGAAACAACACACATTATTGGAACTGAAACTGCACAAGAAAATAGGGACGGGACGTTGGAACTAAATGATTTCTCAGCTAAAATTAAAGGCACTAATATTGATGAGAGTTCTCCTTACCTAAAAGTTACGTTAGACAATAAGGACGTTATAATTAAAAAAACCGCTCTTTGCTGGTTACTCGATGAAAATTCGGGAAGATTAAGCAATGATACTTAGATTAAGAAGATTTTTATGAAATAATAAAGGTTCGATTAAAGGTCATAAGAAAAAAAAACGTCCAATGCAAATTTAAGTTAATTACCTCGTTAATTACCTAAAAAAAATAAAGAAGATACAAAGAGGTACAAAAAAGAAAATGAATCTGACGACAGTTCGGATGAAGAAATAAGTTCACCTGAATTAAATGATTCGACAGACACGGAATCCTTCAATTCCGGCTGTAAGAGTGATGTAGATCTTTACTGAAGTTATCAGCAGGAAATTTTATTAGAAAGGTATTATGCTGTTATAATATGATCAGCAATGGTATATATAGGAAGAACAGCAAAAATTGGCTCAGACACATACAAGGTAAAATTTTTGAACTCACTTTAGATGCTTATGTTTGGCCCAAAAGGGATGTGGTCTCGTCAAAATTTATCTTTTATGGTCCAATAACTCTAATTGGAAATGGGCCTTTTATTTTGAATAGAGAAGAGCTTTTAAAAATTAAAAAAGAGTATAAATTAGCGAAACAAACACTAGGCCTCTCAGGTATTCCTATTTTTTACTCTTTGATGTATCAGTAGATATGTAGGTACATCTAAGCATATTTACATATTTCATATTATTGCAGATAGAGTCGTGACGAGAAAATTCTGGGACAAAAGGATATCCCTCGGAATATCCTGTCAGCACCTAGACTATTAGAAAAAAAAATCAAAAAAAAACTTAGTATCAGGTAATCTCTCGGGTAATCTAGTAACCTCTATTAAGGTATCACGAGAGGTGCAAAGTTTTTTTTAGTTGTCATAACTTGTCACCGTTTTACGAGCCGTTTTACGTTCACACTAGATATTTCCATGGTAATGACGTGAATTTTTCTAAATGTTTTCCTTGTAGACTGAGAGACGCTGGTCCCAGAATTTTCTCGGCACGACTGTATGTACATCTAAGCATCTTTTCATATTTTATATTATTGTATCTTATAATATATTATTGTCTAGATTATTCTTGTTACGAGTTGTTTTTACTTGGGATGATTTCATGTTATTTTGTTATGTATTTTTTTTCATTTATAGTTGCCATAGAAAATGTAACTTTTCTAATAGTGTGATTAAATTACTTTTTTAATAAGTTTTGGTTGTTAAGGACATATCATAAGTATCTGTAAAAAAACTGTCTAATTGGGATAATTAATAAACAGCTCTGAATAGTTTTTTGTTCTCTATTTTTGGGCTTAAAAAGATAGTATCTATTACTTTAAATAATAGCTTACCCTAAATGTTTAAACATCATTTTTGTTTTAAATTGCCAGTACCTATATCATATTATAAAATCAGAATATTTTTGTTTTATTCTTCTTTGCAATCCCTACATTCTTTCTGTAATCCGTGAATTCTCCTTGCAATCTAATTGAATTCTTTGCAATCCCCTTGAAATCAGTGTAATCCCAGCACAATCATTGTATTCTTTTGTGAAATCCGTGAAATGTCTATTATTTTGAAATCAGTGTACACATTTTGGACTGCGGTTTGCCCCTCGGGCATAACATAACTAATTATACTTATTACTTTTACAAGAAGTAATATTCTGGGGAAAGCAAGCGTATTGAATAATAGTTCATGATACTGTCCTCGGTATCATACTGAAGTCGAAGCACACATGTTGCGCTGGCCGCATCCTTAAGGATAGGAACCATCTTATTCATTATATCTTGCTAACACATTTAAAAGGGTTTTACGCGCAACAACGAATGTTGGGCTTTCTGATTAGAAATTGTAAACATTTTACCAGCATCTTTGTCACCAAACTGCTTTATTAGAACAAGGTTGGATTATGGGTCACTTGTATGGTGTCCATTGTATGATTGCCACATTGATTCGGTGGAGGCTGTGCAGAGGTCATTTCTCAAGTATCTTATGTTCAGAGAGGACAGTATCTACCCAGATAGAGGGTTTGATCATAACCAGCTTCAGGGAGGGAACTGTCACTGTCTACGCGCAGAGACTCACAATCGGTGACATAAGCTTCTCCATGATGTGATTGATTGTCCCTTTCGTTTGCAAAGCATACTAGACAGCAATCCGCGTTCACGTTGAGATTGGCGAGATCTAATGTTCTGTACCAGAGCTCCATTTACAACATGTGCAAAAATTTCAATCTTTTATCAAACGCCTGTGATATAGATACCAGCAACGTCATGAAACAACTGCGTGAAGCGTCTGGTTTCCCACCTTAACTGTATCTCCACATTCTTCATCTTCATTTTTCATCTGTATTTCCTTTGTTTTTATTTATTTCTTTATTTATTTATTAAGTACAGCATCAACAGCCAAAAAGCCAATTACTGACACCATATTCAAAGTATAAATATAAATATGTATTACCCTAATGCCCAACAAAAACTTATCAGTCCACGAAATAGATGCAAATACCACCATTACTCAGGCCTGAGTCTGAGAGGCATACAGTCTATATTTCATAAGTTTTGTATAAGCTTCTACATTAATTATAGCTAAATCTAAGTCACCAGCATAAATATTAAAATAATTACACATTTTGTAGATGGGGGAGTTTTTATACATGTTTGTCCTAGGGGAATCCAAATTGAAAGTTTTTCTTTATCTTGTGTTTCCAACATTTACAAAGAATGGAATCATTGAAAGTATTTCTGGAGAATTAACATTGTTTGTAAAAATTTTATAAATATATACCAGGCCAATTTTAATACGCCGATTTTCCAAAGATAATCTATTAAATTTCTCTAATAACAAGTTTTGATTGTAACCTTGTTTTGGATAATATCCAAATTTCCTAAAAAACATCATTCCTTTCTCCTTTGTTACTTCTTATTTTGGCATATTTTTATTTTTGATTAGTTTCCCTAACTTACTTTGCGTTATTCGTACAGTTCTTGATCGGTTTCGTTCTTCCACATTCCTTATTTTTAGTCTTAGTTTAATTTGCTAGTTTATTTCAATAATTAGAACTATTATTTATTTCATATTTTATTATTTTTCTTTGTATAACAATATTTTTTTGAATTACCTGTTCTTAATTTGTATGTGAATTTCCTGTAATTGGGCGTTTGCCGGTTGGAAATAAAGAGCTTATTATTAATTATTATTATTATTATTATTATTATTATTATCTCAGGTAACAAGTTAAATATCTTAGGACCTACATAACTTTTATATTTTAAATTTAAATTCTCCCCGTACCAAAATGCCATATCTAACTATCGAGTCCATAAATGCTTTATAAACAGTTAAATAGTTAAAAATTCTCTCAGTAAATAATTTATGAATTATTTTGCGAATCTTACCAGACAGATACTCAATATGAAGTTTCCACGTAACAAACTGGTCAATAGCAATGCCAAGATATTTAGTTTGGGGTATTTCTCTCAGCGAATGACCATCAATCGCCATACAATCAAATATGAGCCTATTTGCATTCGTAAGATAGAAAGCAATATAATTCGGATTTGTTAAATTTAAAGTTAATTTATTTATGTGTAGCCAATTTTTCACTATCCTTAAGACACTTACAGTTTTAACTCCTCCACTTTTCCAGCTGCTGCCCGAGAATACAAGAATTGCAGTATCATTAGCATAATAAATGCTTAACCCATCTATATTCAGCTCAACGAGTTTATATAAATGAACAGCAGCGGAGCCCCAAACTGAACGCCAATTTTTATATTTTGTTTTTCACTTAAGACCAGATTTAGCCTTACCATTTGATATCTATCCGATAGGTAACTCTGCTGCAATAATTTAAATGCATTCCCTCTCATGCCATTAGTATACAGAACATCCAGAAGTCTGCCGTGGGGTACAGTATCGAACGCTTTTGGCAAGGCCAAAAATACAGCTAGGCATTTCCTATCTAAATTCAAATTATCAACGAGCTCTGTTAAGGCTGATTTTCATATATAGGACTGTGCGCCTACCATGCTGCGGCCGTCGCGGGTATTCTACTTTTTCACAATAGGATTGAAGGTCGTAGCACAGTCCTATATGTGAAAATGAAAATAAGAGCTTCAGTGCGTTTTATATGTAACATACAATTTTTTGATTTACAGTGACAACGACACGGTAGGTGCACAGTCGGTGCGCAGTCCTATATATGAAAATCAGCCTTTATAAGTCTATGCATAGCGTCCGAAGTACTACACCCCCAACAAAGCCAAATTG
>MU183363.1:25409-67242 GCA_016904865.1 Pissodes strobi | reverse complement strand
TAGTTTTCGCACGCTATAAGCTATTTAAAAAATATATATGGTTAAGATGGCTAAGCGTAGTTTTTCTTATTGTACTGTTGATGACTGTTGTGTAATTACACGTGATCTCTCCCTCTTTTTCTTATGGAATTGGTAGAGAATTATTCAACTTTTATGAGA
Source organism: Pissodes strobi (assembly GCA_016904865.1). Taxonomy (NCBI): domain Eukaryota; kingdom Metazoa; phylum Arthropoda; class Insecta; order Coleoptera; family Curculionidae; genus Pissodes; species Pissodes strobi. Next base: position 67,083 of record MU183363.1, on the reverse strand, counting down.
CGAAGTGAAACTAACAGAGAGTTGATTAGACGATCAACCAAAACTAACCAAATGTATTAGAATTGATTATAACGTATCGGAACCGGTTCAAATGTTGAGACTAAGTGAATCCACAGATCTATATAGCTACGCAACAGATGCCTACTCCGGTATTAAAAGTGTTGCTCGCCAATAATGTAATAAACTTAAATATTTTCCTATTTAGACGTGTTTTGCCCCTACGTGTTGCCAAGTCGCGAACTGTAGTTTACCTTTCATATCACATGGTATTACTCATTTTCTTGACAATCGTATGATATATTATGTCAAATTAAAGTTCATTATCAGATTCAGTGAATGGTGTGCTTGAACATGGGCTAAAACTCACCTTAACTATCGGTGTAAAAGGTCATTACAAATTTTGTTAACTCATACTGTAATATCTCTTATTTGTATTAAGTAATAATATTATCACGCAGGTTTTTGTTTCGAAGATCAAAGGAATTTTTAAAACGTTTATCGACATGTCAAAGTACCATTTAATTTTGATTTAAACTATACTATCAATATTATAAATTTGTTCATTTAAGTTGCCGTTTCATTAATAAACTATCATACTTAATAAAAAATTTAAAAATCATATTTTTCTAAAAAAATATGTTTGTGTTGATACATAAATATTACTAATAAAACTGGATGATTTGAGCGAGCCAAAAAGTCAGCAGAAATATTTTTCGACGTGATAACCTGGCAACACCGACCCGTTCCTAGACGACTAGTTCACCCGCGAAAGCCGGTGAACATTTTTGGCCCCACGCAAAAAGCATTGGAAGAGGTATCTGTTGCGGAGCTTTATCGATCTGTGGTGAAACTAACCGAAAGTTGATTCGACGACTAACCCAAATCTATTAAAATTGATTATAACCTAGCGGAACCGGTTGAAATGACTGGAATAAGTCGAGACAAAGTGAAACTAACTGAAAGTTGATTCGGCGTCTAACCCAAACTAACTAAATATATTAAAATTGGTTATAGCGTATCGGAACCGGATCAAATGACTAAAATAAATTGAGACTAAGTGAAACTAACCGAAAGTTGATTCGACGACTAACCCAAACTAACCAAATCTTTTAAAATTGATTATAACCCAGCGGAACCGGTTGAAATGACTAAAATAAGTCGAGACAAAGTGAAACTAACTGAAAGTTGATTCGGCGACCAACCCAAACTAACCAAATCTATTAAAATTGGTTGTAACGTATTGGAACCAGATCAAATGACTAAAATAAGTTGAGACTAAGTGAAAATAACCGAAAGTTGATTAGACGACTAACCAAAACTAACCAAATCTATTAAAATTGATTATATCGTATCGGAACCGGCTCATATAAGTAAAATAAGTTGAAACTCGATAAAGAAGTATTCACTTCTATCACTCGGTGCTACTCGGTACGCGCGCATGTCTTCAGTATCCCGGATTGAGCAAAAATAATCGAAACTAACTAGTTAACCAAACAAGCGCATTGAGACGAGCGCGCTACTCGCTTGACCAACCCCGCCTAACACAAAACCGAAATTAACCCCAAATAACAAACAACCAAAAAAAAATAAATAGCAACTCTTGTCACCGACGGGAATCGAACCCGGGTCATAGTATCACAAGCATAGAAGCTGATCCTGAACCGCAACTGCGCATGATTGCAAATAGTTATACCGCAGAGGCTAGACGCTTGTATAAAATCGCAAGGAATATAAGGAAATAAAATATAATAATAATAATAATAATAATAATAATAATAATAAACGTTTATTAATCCATATATCAGTTGCATGAATTACAGTGCTGAAAAAGAAAGTTGCATGTACTAATTGGCATAGTTGAAGCATCCCAACCAAAGGTTGGGCGCTGTTGCAGTCAGCAAGAGAAATAATCATGTGCCTCAAATCCCCTTCCCGACCTTTGGTATATATCAATAAATAATATCAATTCTTATCAGCTTAATATCACTATCGCTTTGCCTTGCTGTAATAAGTTATATGAAATAATAATTCCAGGAAGAATAGATATTGGTTCAAAATCAGCCCAACAGAACTATTGACTAACATAAAATTGTCAAACAGAGAAATGTACCATTTTAATTTAAAGTCATAGAATTAAAGAATAAATTTGGCAACACAGCCTTTCTACAAACTTGCCCTGCGCCGTCTACGATATTTCAATAAAAACAAAACAATACATTGAAAGTCGGCAGACAAAAGTAGTAGCAATTACAGCAGATTTGTACAAGTTTTTAATGATTTTTTTTTAATAAAAAAAAGTAGCGAGTAGCACAGTATACGTGGTAGAAGTGAATACTTCGTTATCGAGTCTCAAATTATTTTACTTATTTGAGCCGGTTCCGATACGTAATAATCGATTTTAATAGATTTGGTTAGTTTTTGTTAGTCGTCAAATCAACTTTCGGTTATTTTCACTTAGTCTCAACTTATTTTAGTCATTTGAGTTGGTTCCAATACGTTATAATCAATTTTAATAGATTTGGTTAGTTTTGGTTAGTCGTCTAATCAACTTTCGGTTATTTTAACTTAGTCTCAACTTATTTTAGTCATTTGAGTCGGTTCCGATACGTTATAATCAATTTTAATAGATTTGGTTAGTCGTCGAATCAACTTCGGTGAGTTTCACTTAGTCTCAACTTGTTTTAGTCATTTGAAGCGGTTCCGATACGGGTTAGTTGGTATTTTCAATTTTTTTTTTGTTTAAGGCGATATCCACTTTCATATTAATAATAAATTGTAATAAGATATCGATAACTATCGACAGCCGAAAATATCAGGTTAACATTGTTCCATTGTCGCTATTTTTCTATTATATTTTGTAATTTGTGTTCGTGGTTAAACAATACCAGTTGTCTTTGGGTTTCGTATTAATTGTAGATACCTACTCGTATTTTTATCCATATCGTAGGTAATGTTTCGTTTATTATTTAGTATTTACTTATTTATTATAATACTAAATAACTATTACAAAGTAGGATAATTAATGAGCTATAAATTAGACAGAGAATGTCAATAATTGTTCATAAAAAGTTAATAGTACAAACATTAATAATCATATTCATATCATATATACTTAATAGAACGCTCCCCGTATAAAAGTAATCGAGCGTGAGTTGGATAATTCATATTGATCGTACGCGGTAGCTGCATACCTACCGTGGCCGAGTGTGTTCAAGGCCAACGGCGGTATTTTCCACGGCACGCTGGAGTGAGCGTACTTATTAGAATCTCTATAGACGATGATATTAGGGTTGGTTTATACCTGAAGTTTGATTAGTTTCGCATTTTTCAACAACCATGCCCAGAAATGAAAAAAATTACATTACTTTTAAACTTCTGGAACTGTAACTAGATAGTAGTTAGGACCCTGTTTTAGTTTAAAAATGAAAACACTACTCTTGACCAAATTTTTGTATATTTTAGCCAATTAGAAAGTAAATTGCTATCTCCTCTCAGCACCTCATGAAAAGCTGTATTTTTTTAATATTACTACGAGCTCTGTGGTTTTGTTCCAGTATTATTTGTAAAATTTTGTTTATTTTTAGATTGGTCTCAAGTTACCCTATTAGTTCGAGGAAGGTATTTTCAGCTAGCAACGTTCGTTGTAGAACGAGGGATCAACCCTACATCAACCCGATGTTGAAGAATCAGTTCCTTTACAGGAGCTTTAAGTGCGAAAGGTGTAATAGGTATTTTAAGAGTCAAGGCTATCTGAAAGCGCACACGTCCAAAGTCCATTAGAACGTTGTGTTTTGAGAATATATATTTTTCAGAATTTGGTGGGATGTCGTTTTAGCACCCTAGCCGTATTCATGGTTATTATTAAGTTTTATAAAGATAAAACTTCTGATAGTCGAAATGTTTAATTGAGTCCGACATTAGAAGGTTCCAAGAACAGTGCCGGAAATCTCAAAAACGCCGTTTTTACTCATGTATTACAGGGTTATCTGGTATTATAAAATGACAATTTTATTCCCTGCATTTAGTAGACGCTTCTACTAATAAAATGTTATCTGTATAACTATTGAAAAACTATAGTCTATCTAGAAAGTTTCTGGAAAATTAACGAAATTGACGATATGAGTATGATTATCAGTTCTACTTAAATTATTATTGGACCTTGTATGTCGTTCAGGGCTTTGGATATAATTCTTTACGTACCGCCCCAAGATTATCACGTCTGTTGTCATAAAAGTTTTCTTCTTGAAATCCTAATAAATTTAACTCATTCTTGCATTTGTTGTTTTTTTGTTTCATTGACAGTAGCAAGCGGATGGTTTGGGTACATACAGTCGGATCTATCGGGTTCATCAAATTATTATTATTATTATTATGTATTATGTATCTTACGTGATTGTATGCATTTTACGACTTCAGCGGTGTTTTCAAGTTTGGACAATGCCGGGATTTCGTTTGCCTTTTCAAAATGTCTTCAGAAGAAATATCCCATTAAATGTATGTTTTGCATATATTGCAATATTTTATTTATTTTGAAGAATTATTTCTTCGTCTAATTTCGTGCATTCTGGAGGTCCAATTCTGCACTACTTTTTGACACATCTCAAGTGGTATGTTTTCAATGGTGCGTTATATAGCGGGTTAGAAGAAGGGGGAAGACTTTTCTCCACAAATGTGCGTTATATGTTTGGGTTAAGGTCTTGAATTGTTTGGGGCTTATTTCTGTAAACTAGAGATTTCACATACTCCATAGAAAATAGTCAAGGTCGCATGACCTTGGTGGCCAGTTTACATCAGCATTTCTCGAAATCACGCGTCCAGGAAACTTTTCGTGCAATATAGTGATTGCCTCACAAGCAGGGTGGCAAGTGGCACCATCTTGTTACAAGAAAAATCATTACTTATGGCCCTATTGTCCACTACTGCTGGGCACAGCTGTTGACGTTTGATCTTAGCATGTCAAGCAGGCTTGCCACTATTACATTTAAAAGTTCTACGTCCTTATTGTAAATCTAGTATATGTATGTTGTATGGGTTCAACCAACATTAAATTTCAAAACAATTTGCAGAACTTGAGATATTTCAAGAATTTACTAGATGGACTATATAATATTAGAGTATCCTGTATACATGAATATATTGTTTAATTATTATTGTTTTTGAAGCAATACAAAAAGTTTCCTATTTGACTGTTTTCAATGAAAATGAATATATATTATATTTAGTCTAAGACTTCTCTGAATTTGCATCAGTTTAGATATAAGGTAAAAAGAGGGGTGTCACACATTACCAAGTGTAGAATATTTTCAGCAGTATTTTCGCGACGTTTGTAAGTACAGTAATATTAGCCTATTCATTTATATATGAAATAATTTCATATATAAATGAAAGGGCTACAGCAATTATTGGTAAAATGCATACATTTTACTATTTTTAAAGTTCTTTTTTCAAAATGTAATGAGCTATTTCCATAAAGGCGTTTCGTCGAATTACGACGTATCAGGACGCCTAACTTATGTAATTGAAGAAGATTTTCCCCTACTGTTTTGTGATTTTCAGAAAGTACATATGATAGATGGAGCATCATAAATTAAGGTGTTCAACATTAATCTGCAGTATTATTTAACACATTAATTTAAATATGAAATTGGTTTAATAACAAATCATGTTATTGTTTTTGCTGAAAACTGCTCCTCTTATTCTTGTATTATTTCTGTTTTTTTTTATTACAAGAGCAACGGTTTTGCCTTTGAAATTTAAGCAAGTGAATAACCTATACATATCGGAAGATTGTTATATGTTTATGGAAAAAGAATTTGATGTCATTTCAGTTGCACGTACGTTAGCGCAGCAATCGCCTTTTTTTATCGGGTGATATTGCTATGATGACTTGAACTGAACTTTGATCTGTTCTTCTATGAGTGCATTGTAATTGAAATTTAATTTATTTGCTCTTGGATCATAAGCTTCGTCACTAAAGTTAAAGTCTAGATAAAACTAAAACAGAATAAACTGTAGGTCAGTATGTGCAGAGTACCCCCAGACTAAGAATGTAGAGGAAAGCTGAGAGGCAAAACAACCATGATAAGCCTGTAGTAGTGTACTTCTATAAACACATCTTGATAGGTTCCTGACAAGAAAAATAGTGGTATAGAATCTGTCACATAGCCCATTTATATGTTCAGCCCAAGTCATACCGGGATTGAGGCAGACCCCAGTTTCTGTATTTAAGGACAATTTGTTGGCTACAAACCTGGATTCCACTCTATTATAGATGTTGGAGACAATACTATCAATCTTCAAGTCGTGTCTATATGTGAAGTAAATGGTCGTGTCATCGGCAAAGAGCAACAATTTTACATCAGGCACAGCACTGACAAGGTCTTTTACATAAATAAGAAAAAGAGTAGGTCCGAGCCCTGAGGAACTCAATGCTTTACCTGTCTTGTTGTTGATTTATGACCATTAAAAGATACATACTGGGCTCTACCATCCAGATATGACTCAGGCATCTTGACGCTGTCAGGGTGAAATTTGTAAAACTTAAGCTTCTCTAAGAGAATAGGATGTGAAACGCAGTCAAAGGCTTTTGTTAGGTCAAAAAATGAAGTAAGTGTCGCAGTTTTTCTCAAATCCTTCAAGAATATGTGTGTGTTTGTGGCAAGAGTGGTGTAGGCCTATCAACCCGAAAACCAAACTGGTTTTGAAAAAATAGATTATTAGATTCAAAGTATTCCTAGATTTGTTAATTAAGTATTTTCTCCAATATCTTAGAGAATATAGGCCTATAGTGTGTTGGTTCATTCCTGGAGCCTTAACTCTTATAGATGGGAATTACCTTTGCAGTCTTCAAAATGGCTGGGAATATCCCAGCATTAATACACGAGTTTATAATCTTTGTCAAAGGGTAAATGATCATATTTTTTAGAGATTTGACTATTTTAATGTTTATTTCAAAGTTATCTTTACTTTTTGTGTTTTTGTTTTATCATTAATGCTTTTAACATCATTGTAGCTAACTGTACTAAAAGCAAAACTGAGATCCTATCTGGGGGGCTGCATTAGGAATTCAGAGAAACATCTTGACCCAGCAGGGAGGGTTGAAATCACTTCTTCCGCAGTGCGAACAAAACAATCATTCAGGGAATGAGAAGTTTCAAAAGAAGAATTACGTTTATTACTATTGATGATTTGCCATATTGCTTTTTGAGAGTTGAGAGATTGGGTTATAAAATTATCATGGTCTTGTTTTTTGGCTTGAGAAATTTCCTGGCGATAACGGTTCGTATATTCTCTGATCATGTTCCCCGTAATGAGTTTCGGGTTAGTTTTATTGATTGCCACCAGAGTTGCCAGCCTATCACGCATATTGTGGAGATTATCATTAAACCAATTCAAACACATGGACCTCCCCTAGAGGCCAGTTTTGTCTTTAAAGGAAATGATCTATCTACAGCCACCTGAACAGTCTCCAAAAGGATTTCAAACTTCCCTTCCGGGTCAATAAATTGATCAGCAACAAACTCCCACTCAGCATTCTCCATCATGTCATAAAGTTGAAGAAAACCAAAGTCAGAAGTGGGCCTATACACTATTCTGGACTTAGTGGAGATGGGTTTGCTGTCGAACTCAATAATTATGCCATCATGGTCTGAGAAGGCTGAACAGTTTCAGTGCTGGACCCGAAAACCTGGAGAAAAAATGTCAAGACAGGGACCCTGTCGAGTAGCAAAATTTACCGTCTTCACTAGACCAAATGACAAGAACACATTCAAAAGATCTGTAACCCGTCTAGCACTAGTAGAAAAATGGACATTAAAGTCCTCCGTGACAGTGATTCTTTGGTTGGGATTAAGTTTATCAAGGGCACAACATCTCCAAAAATAATTCAAAATTTCAATCTGGTGATTTATACACCGTTAAAATATGTGTATCGATGGTTTTAATGACCATGCCACTGATTTCACAGTGGAGTTCCCGTGAGAGATTAGAGATGCTATGTATAGCCACCATATCAGTGCTACCAAACATTGCAACACCACCATGACCAAACATCGACCTGCAAAAACCAGAAACAAACTGGAAGTCATTTATCTTAGTAATTTGAGTTCGTCTTGCGCCATCCAGTGCTCGCTGATGCACAAGCAGTCAAAAAACTTATCCTTCAGGCACATCTCAAACTCCAAGATCTTATTTCTTAAACATTGAAAGTTAGCATAAACTATTTTAAAATTCCTAACATTAGTTTTTACAGTTTTAAAGGTTTTGATAACAGAATTTACAAAACTAACCATTGGAGATCTGTTGAGACCTCCGTCTGGGTCTGCCGGCGTTGAAGGTTGACAAAATGGTGGATAGTAATGCCCACTGGCGAAAGGTTAGCATTCATAACCTCGTCACTGTAGGCCATGGGCACACCCAGCTTAAATGCACTCCAACGAGTTTCCCTCATCCTCATCTTCTCACACACACACAATCATTGCCAATATTGTGCTACCTTCGTTCTTCAATCTTCATGGTTGACGAGAATCCAGACAGAAATATCCAGTATCCGCTTTGCTCTGCTCACCGATACTTCCAGCATTGGAGTTCGAACCCTTGATTGGAGTTGGTCTGTTTGACTTTGTAGCAGGACACTTATGGTGTTGTATTGAAAAAAGAAGGGGCAAACTAACCCAAATGGGTGGGAATTTATATAACAAATAGGACATTGTTTACAATTGCGAAGAAAAAGCCTGTTGAAAGGGCTTGCTTATATATACAAAGCTTTGGAAGCCAATTCGCATGCTGAGAAGTTTACAACGATATATAATAATATAATATAAACCTTGCAGAAAGAAATATCGTAGATTTTCTATTATTCTATTAATTTTCAGTTTTCAAAACTCTGGCACACATTATAATTTGTTTGGTCCTCGAATACTAAAATCGACAAAAGGTCAACAGTTGCTTCTTCTGATGGTTTAAAATAGGTTTTATAAATATGTTATTCGCTTACTCAAATTCCGCAAATAAAACTGTAGTTAGCTGTAAATTACTAGAATTTGGTAATGTTGGCACCCATGACACTATTGATGCAAATTCGCAAATATGTTATGACTAAGATTAAAAATCTCTACTTATTGGCATTAAATAAGTGTTGTGAAAGTAATGTTTAAACCAATGTGATTCTATATGCGTCCTACGTAAGAGTTAACTATTTAAAGGGCACTGAAAATGTGACGTTGCAATGTAAAAAATCTGAAAGTTTTCATAAGTATTTAAATAATTAATTTTAAGAATTTTTTTAAAAGCATTCATGATAATTTTTCCTGATTTTATTTCGTGTTTTTCATATAAATTAAAAAGGCATTTCTGGAACCTATAAAAATACAACCAGCTGCACGCTGGGGCCTACTTTTATTTAGAGTGAACATTACTTCTCTATTTCGAAGAGCAACAAGTAAAAAAAAAGTCTAAAGGATGAGTTTCTTTCAAGAAGTTATTCAAATCCCAATTTAAACATTTATTTTCTTTAGACAACCATTATGAATATGAAACATGAAATTCTTAAAACTTTAGACTGAAGTTAGACTAACATGCAGGTACAGGTTCGTTTATATTTTGCACCATACCTGGACATGTAATTATAGGTGTTAGAACTTTCGGTAGAATTCAGAAATGTAATAATGTTTGTTTGAAAAACAAAATATGAGTTACGTTGCTGATTTGTTTGCCCCGATATTTTTTATAAGATAACACGTGAAAAATCCTCCACATTTTGAGTTTAATATTTTTGTAACACCTGTTATTATCTCTCCAGATATCGTGGGAAATATGAAAAAACGTGTACAGAGTGATCAATCGAGGACGGACCAAGCCAGATTTTTAACTATACCTGTATTTAAAAAAAAAAGTGAAATAGTCATCTGGCATAATTTTTTCCGTGGAATCAAAAAATGACAAGTGAAATCTAATTGAACATCAAATAAAATAGCCATGGCCTAATTTGACATTTTTTTCAAATGGAATGCCATCTTTTTGACATGATTTCTTAATTCCTCGTATATTTTTTTATATATTTGTTTTAAAAATGTTTAAATTCTCTTGTCAAATAAAGCTCTTAAAAGAACTTAACTAATTATGTGAAATTATGTTACCTTTATTATGTCACTATCTAGGCCCTATCATTGGTTGCTAAAAGTTGTTTTAAAAGTTTATTTTTCAATTTTTGCCATAAGGCTTTCTTTAGAAATGTGGATGCAAATAATAAAAACATATTGTCAGTTGGCCAGAAAAATAAAGACGACCCATCAAACATTTGATCATATGGGCTAGGAATCAGAAACGACAGAGGAGAAATGCTGTTGGAATACCTCCAACATCAAAATCTATATTGCTTGAACACCTTTTATAAGAAACCCTCCCAAAGAAAATGGACTTGGAGAAGCCGGAACGGACAAATAAAAAACGAAATAGACTACATAATCTCCAACAGACGAGACATATGTCAGGACGTGTCTGTTCTGAACCATTTTGATACAGGCAGCGATCACCGATTGGTCCGAGCAAGGGTGATTATTAACACTAAAGGGAATTATCCAACTACAGAAATCCTGATGTCAAGAGCAGAAGAATACCAAACTATTCTAGACTCAAAACTGCACAACTTGAATTGCCTGAAGCAAATGGAATTGCAACAAAGAAAGTCTGCTGTAAGCACAAAACGGGAAAAACACCCAAACTAAGCTTAAACACACTGAATCTGATGGAGCAAAGGAAAAATACGAGCAGAGATTCAAATCAGTACAGAGAGTTATGTAAAACAATAAACAAAGAAAGTCGAAAAGACCTGAGATCTTATAATAATCAGTTAATGCAAAGAACTATTGAAAACAACTCAAACATGAAAGTACTTAGGTCACACATATCTAGAGGAAGGAAAAACTTTTTAAAATAAAAGATAAGAACGGGGAAACTGTTACAGACAAAAAAGGTGTAATAAATGTCATCCAAGGCTTTTACAAGGACTTGTATACATCAACTCTGCCTAAATCAGACAGCGTCAGGCAAGAAATTCGGAATGTGGGATGGGAGGATGTACCAGAAGTAAACAGGAGCGAACTAAGAAAGGCCCTTAAGCAGATGAAAAATAGAAAAACACCGGGAGAAGACCGTATTACCGCCGAAATGCTGAAAATGGGAGGAACAACGCTTGAACATGCCCTTTGTGTCCTTCTGAACAAATGTATTAACGAAGAGAAAATACCAAAACCTTGGCAAAACGCTGAAGTTATTTTAATCTTCAAAAAGGGCGACAACACCAATATTGCAAACTACCGACCGATCAGCCTTCTCTCACACCTGTAGAAGCTCTTCACAAAAATTTTTGACCAACCGGCCGACAAATAAGCTCGATTTCTACCAGCCAGTCGAGCAAGCAGGATTGAGAAAAGAATATAGTACAAGTGACCATCTACAAACCGTCCATACTCTAATAGAGAAATGCGTCGAGTATAACGTACCCCTAAATCTGCCCTTCGTCGATTACGAGAAGGCTTTCGACTCGGTAGAGACCTGGGCTGTTCTGAACGCAATGGACGAGGCAAGAATGGACACAAGATGATAAAACACATTTACGAAAACGCTACACTACAAGTAGCCATTGACGAAGAGACATCAACAGATAAGGTCAAAATAGAAAAGGGGGTCCGCCAAGGGGATACCATATCCCCTAAACTATTCACATTGGCATTGGAAAGCGCCTTTAAAAATCTGCCCTGGGAAAACAAAGGTATCAATATAGATGGAACTCGACTAAATAACCTCCGTTTTGCTGATGATATTGTTGTCATTAGTACTGACATCAATGAGCTGTGAGCCATGGAACGCGCCATGTTAGGAATCAGCCTAAGAGATCCGATAAGAAATGATGAGATTCGAAGAAGAACAAGGGTGACGGATGTTATGAGAAGAGTAGCCGAACTAAAGTGGAGATGGGCAGGTCATATTGCAAGACAGAATCCATCTAGGTGGACTAACAAAATAAGGCAGTGGCGCCCAAGAGCCACAAAAAGAAATGCAGGGAGCCTCCCCAAAGCGATGGCGGGATGACATCCAAAAAATAGCAGGGATAAACTGGTTTCAAACTGCCCTCGATAGACGGACATGGAAACTATTGGAAGAGGCCTACATTCAGGAGTGGATGGACATGGGCTAAGGAGGAGGAGGATTATCAGTGCGGAGAAAACGCCCAAGAAACCAGACGAAGATATCTGCGTTTATATGGAAGAAATGTCTCACTGAATGCCATTTTACGAACAACAATTTTATATGAGCAAACAAAGTAATTACAAGGAATACTCCGAGGAAAATAAAACGGGATCGTGCAATAATGATCATTATTTTGGACAAAATGCTAAAAGATCAATCAGGGATGCAGTCCGAGATGATATTCCACGCTATCCAGTGCAACGTCTAGGTTATGGAACTGCCCAAAGAACATTAAAATACTTTCAATAGAAGCCTTTCCATATACTTCCTGTGTAGCACCTGACAGCTCAACAAAAAGAAGCTCGTTTTCAGTTCGTTTCTCAAGTAATAATTCGACATCAAGATAATGACCCGAATTTTTTTAAAAATATGCTGTAGACGGATGAGGCAACTTTCACCACATCAAGCATGTTCAATCGACATAATGCCCATTACTGTGCTGTTGAAAATCCTAGGAAAACCGAAACAATAATACCAAGGAAGAGAAACTCTCTTCACGTCTGGTGTGGTATGCAAAACAACCGTATTATTGGGCCAATATTCTACCATGGATCCCTAACGGGGTAGAGATATCTTCAATTTCTAGAACATGACCTCGAGAGGATATATTAGAAGATTTGCGGCTAAGGGCATATCAGAACATTTTGTAATAACAAGACGGAGCTCCTCCGCATGCATTACGGGACATTGTTCACTTTTTAAATCAGGGTTACCAAGAATGATTTGGAAGAAACAGAACAATTTCGTGGCCACCCATTGTCCGCATCTTTCACTTCCGGATTCATTGTTTTGGGGACATCTTAAAACTATCACATATAGAGAAATAAATGCAAATACCAAATAAATTCAGAACAAAATTATTAATGAAATTAATCGTTTAAACCAACAACATTATAACTGCAAGTTTGAAGAGACTGCAAAGGGGTTACCCAAGCTGTTTCGAAAATAATGGGGGCATATAAAACATTTAGATTATTAATATTAAATTTGTCCTGCGACATATGCCGTTATTGTTAAATTATTTATTTATTATTGTTGAGCAAAATTGTAATAATTCTGGGAGACTTCACCCTTTTACACTACAAACCTTCCTCCCAATGCTAAACACAGACTTCTGACTGGATTCAGTGAAGTACTTAACCTTCGCCAATGTAATAATATACCTAACATAAGCAACTGTCGTTTGGATCTTGTTTTTGCCAATTTTAAAACTTTCCTGCAAAAATAGTTATTTGTTTTACTAGGCAGCAAAGTAGTAGATTGACTGCCCCGGCCGATAGTTCAGTTAGTAGGAATTCAGCTAAGACAGTCAATCTACTTTGCTGTCGAGTTGAACATATAATTTTTTCTCCGATTGTTTATAATGATATATGTATATTGTATATTTGCAAATTATTACAATTCCCACAATCTTTTTGTTTTTCCTGTAGGGATAAATTAAAACAAAATTTGATAGAAATCGCAATTGTTGGACCGGTTGGTTGCTATGGAAATGTATATGTCCATAATAATTATAGTTTGACAACTTATGTCGAGACTAATCATTTTGCTGCCTAGGCAGCAAAGTACTCACTTTGCTGCCAAGGCAGGCAAAGTAATACTTTGCTGATTGATATGTGTCTGCAAAATTAATATTTGCTGTCAATCGGAGAAAAAATTATGTACCACTTGTTAATGAAGATCCAAATCACCCATCCTTATTGATCAATTTTCTAGCGGCCCTCTCTCACATAGTCAGCTTTCCTGTAAACAATGATGATCTACCCCAATATAATTACAGAAAAGCCAATTTCTCAGCTATGTATGAGCTAATGTCGAACACTGACTGGCCGCGTGTTTTCAATTGCACAGATGTCGGTAACTCATGTCAGAGTATGACATTCTAAATACCATATTCGCTCCCTGTGCACCATTCAAGGTGCCGCGGCGCGGCGTAGGCGCTTTCCTCCATGGTTTACCAAGGAAATCATTGACAATGTATTCAAAAAAGGAAAGGTCTATCGTGACTTTAAAACTCGTAAATCTCCATTTACCTCACCAGGCACAAATCTTTGCGCAGCTTAATTAAATCGAGCTCCGACAAGGCTTGCAGGGAATATATTCGGCGTGCCGAGACAAGCATAACTTCTGATCCCTCAAACTTCTGGTCTTTTATTCAAAGCAAGAGAGCTCAATCCCGCATTCCAGCCACTATGAAAGACACTAATCGTCTTTCGTCTTTTTTCAACTATTTCCAAAGTGTGTACAAAGACTCCCACCAGCCTGCAAATATTGATCTGTTGATGCAATATTCCGACAGCATCGACATTCCGCCAATAACTACTGATGATATAAAGGGTTTTTCAATAAGGGAGGGTCGATGTTGAAATGGAATAAAACAAGCTGTGTGTAAGGAATTAACGAAATTCTATTTTTAGTTAAAAGACCTATGTATGCCATTATGTATGGAATATGACATCGTTTAAATGTCCGCCGCTGCTTCTCACGGTGGCACGGATCCGAGTGGTCCAATTTTCAATGACTCCGCCGCACAGATAGGGCTGAATTTGAGCGATGTCCTGGGTTATGTTGACTTTAAGGGTATCGGTCGATTGCGGCTTATTGGCATAGACCTGCGACTTCAGAAAACCCCACAAGAAATAGTCTAACTGGGTCAATCGCACTATCTTGGTGGCCAATTCACGTCACCTCTGAGAGAGCTAATCTTACCCTCAAATTGTCCACGCAGAATGTTCATCATGGCGGCTGCTGTGTTGCACGTAGCGCCGTCCTGCTGGAACCACATGTCATTCATATCCATATTGTTCAATCTGGGCCAAAGGAAATCGGATATCATCATTCTGTAGCGGTCGCCGCTGACGGTGATGGCCTCACCAACGTGGTTTTCGAAAAAGTACGGACCGGCCGCCGCCGCTCCAAAATCCACACCAACCGGTAACTTTTTATGGATGCATTGCCACCTAGTGAACCTCGTGTGGGCTGGCGTCGTCCATATGGCAATTTTCTTGTTTAGATAGCCATTCATCTAAAAATGTGCCTTATCGCTAAATATGATTTTTCGGCCAAAATTGGAGTCCTCACTTTGATAATAAAGTTTTGTCATTTGGACGTACTGCTCAATCGTGTAACTTGCCATGATGATTTGGCACTAGTGGCTCAATAATAAGCACCAATTTAAACAAACACCGCCAAAACAACATGGCCGCCACAGGCTGCCTACTTCGACCCGTCCCAATTGAAAAACCCTTTAGTTGTAGCGAGCAAAAAACTTCAAAACAAGATCACCTCTGGTTGTTAGAGATTGTTCCATCGTTTTCTGCGAGCCAGTGTGTCATATCGTCAATATCTAATCCTGCAACTGGGCATGTTTCTCGAAGCCTGGAAGGTGGCTATTGTCTGTCCCATTTATAAGAAGGGCGATCCAACAGTTATTGAGAATTATCGCCCTATCTTCATCCTACGTAACTGCTCCAAAATATTCGAGATTATCCTGCTTAAATGTATCTTCTTCAAGATCAAAAATAGGCTTTCGGTCGAGCAACACGGATTTTTCTCAAAAAGGTCGTGTATCTCTAATATGTGTTCTCTCTCGCACTGTGTCTGCGAGGCTTTCAATGATAGGAGCCAAGTCGACGTAATCTACACGGACTTCCGCAAAGCGTTTGATCAGATTGATCATTATGTATTATTACAAAAGACATACAGTCTATTTGGTTTTTCAGGCGGTCTCATCGCACTCCGAAAATCATATATTTTCGAAGGCAGTTTGTCGAGATTGAGGGCTTTAGATCTGACACATTTATCCAAACCTCGGGAGTACCTCAGGGCTCCAACCTTGGGCCCTGCTATTCAATATATTTGTTGACCATCTAATTCGCAAGATTGACTGTTTCAAGCTGGCCTACGCTGACGATCTTAAAGTCTTCAACCTCGTTGACACCTTTGCAGACTGCCTTCTCTTGCAGGCTAATTTTGACGCTGTTAGCGAGTGATGCGCAACCAGCAGACTTGATCTGAATGTCCCAAAATGTAGTGTCATTACCTATCATAGAATAAAAAGTCCCATCGTCTTCAACTATCCCATTAGCGGCACTGTCTTGGATAGATCGTCAACTGTCAGGGATCTTGACATAGTGTTTGACGAAAAATTTAAATATATTCCTCATATAGAGCAGATGGAGGCTGGTGCGTCACGGATGTTGGGCTTCCTGATTAGAAATTGTAAACAGTTTACCAACATCTTTGGCATCAAACTCCTTTATTACTCCTTCGCTAGAACAAGGCTGGATTATGGGTCACTTGTATGGTGTCCGTTGTATGATTGCCACATTGATTCGGTGGAGGCTGTGCAGAGGCGGTTTCTCAAGTATCTTATATTCAGAGAGGACGGTGCCTACCCAGACAGAGGGTTTGATCATAACCTTTTGTTGTCCAGATTCGGGGAACTGTCACTGTCTGCGCGCAGAGACTCACAATCGGTGACATTCCTTTATAAGCTTCTCTATGATATGATCGATTGTTCCTTTCTTTTGGAAAGTATACGATTTCATGTACCGCGTTTAGGAGCTAGACAGCCACCCGCGTTCACGCTGAGATTGGCGAGATCTAATATTCTGTACCAGAGCCCCATTCACAACATGTGCAAACATTTCAATCTTGTATCAAACTTTTGTGATATACATACCAGCAGCTTGTTTAATGTCGTGAAACACCTGCGTGAGGCGACTGGTTTCATACCTTAACTGTATCTCCTACCTAACTCTCCATTCTTCATCTTCATTTTCGTCTGTATTTCCCTTGTTTTCATTTTCTTCTTCTTTCTCACTTCTTATTTTGGCTTATTTTATTATATTTTCTGTAACTTTACTTTTTTTAAGTTCTTTTAAGAACTCTTTTTTTGTCAAAAATAGATTTTTTTTTTAAATAAACAGATATATTAAAAAATATACGAGGAATCGAGAAATCATGTCAAAAAAAATGTCAAATCAAGTCGTGGCTGTTTTATTTGATGTTCAATTAGTTTTCACTTGCCATTTTCAGATTCTATTTCAGGTTTTTTTTTTAAAGTACAGATATAGTCAAAAAATTGTCTTGTTCCATCCTCCATGGATCACCCTGTACATTCACCCACAGTAATCATACAAATTCAAAAAGCAAACGTTATGAAGAATTGAAACTCTGAAAAGCTTTTGGAATTATTTTATCGTAGTTCCTATCTTTTATATTTGAGCACTTAGTTATACATGTTTCAAATTTAAATTAGTTGTCAATATTGACATATCCTTAAGGTGGCTGCATTCCAAATCTGGCAATCTTTAGAATCAAAATTAGTTTTCAGTGCCCTTCTTACTTGATAGGTTTATTACAAAATATTGTTTTTGATTTGTTATGAAGTTAAGTGTGTAACTAGGGTTGCCACCAGGCAAAATTGTTTGAATTGTTTATTTTTTTAACAATATAGTATATTGTCCTTTTCACACTGGTCAAACCAGGAAAATAATTGAGTTGGAAACCTATTCTTTTATTTACTTTTATACGGCGTTTATATATTTTTTACTTATTTAAAATACCATTCTTCTTAAGGAATATTTTGAATTTCTATTACCAAATTATTATAAAACAAGAAAGTTAATAAAAGTCTCGATATACATGAACATTATCTATGTAGCACATTATTATCAATTAAATTTTTCTCAAAAATAAGAGCTAAATTACGCTGTAAGGTCTACGTTTGCTACCTGGTTCAATTTACAAACAGTATATGCCACTACATTACCTGGTAATTATTGAAGTGAAACTTCTTACGCACAGTAGGGTAAGTTTCATGCGAGTTGCTATGTAACGAAAACATGCAACGCTACGTAGTCGAGTTAGTAGTGGGGATCGCTTGAGCCGTGAGCATGCTTCAGAAGTTTCACTTCAGTAGCATATTATACGATTACACGTTAATTTTTTTTTTGTTCGTTTTTAATAGCTTACGGAAAGTTTGGCCCGTAGAAATCGAGGGTTAACCCTGAGCCCGGAGATTCGTTATTGAAATCCACAAACACCGGGTGACAAACGGAGAGGTGGTAACCCTATAATGTAACTAAGATTGCAAATCTTTAAGCCCTCTACTCTTGTTCAATCCGAATTTATACAATAAGTAGTACTTAGTACGCGTTTAATATTTGTACCTTATCTGAATCATAAAAATGTATTATATATTATATTATTGTACCTATATAGTAGCATGTTTTTATTTTGTTATGATTATTTTAAATAAATTCTTTAAAAAAAATTATTTTTATTTCGGTTTAAATTTCGAGAGGCGACAATAAGTCGGTCCCACGAAATTATCACCATGTAATAGTCGGGACAGGGTACCCGATTTAATTGAAGAAATGTTTCAACAAATTGTTTAACAAAAAGATAAGTAATACTTTTAATTTAATTTTAATCGTTCAAAAATTAAATCTCGAAACAAAACCCAGGGAGAAAACGTTCAAATAAAATAATAAGTTTATCTTAATTAAAAAAAAAATCCTAAACAAATTGGAGTTTATTAACTTTCATGAAGTAAGACCGAACGAACGAAAACAAAAAGAAAATGAGGCGTAAACCAAAAGCACTTAAACTCGTTCAATACAAAATAAAAAATAAATATTAAAAAAGCCACTTACCATGGGAATATATTTCAATGAGCGGCATGGTGAATAACTACACAAGATTGGGAACCGATTTGAAATCGCGGTGACTTATACTTAAGATTTATTTTAGAACGCGGCACAAAAGGAATTAAAAAAGAGATCAACTGCGGTCAAAACGAATTCTTATGCTGGTTCCTAAAACCTTGCTCTAAAGAGAACCTCATTGGTCAGAGCGGTTCTAATTTCCAGTCCAGCGAATTAAAATGAAAGAAAGACGAGATTACCTTATAAGGATCGAACGTTTAGAACACCTGTGTTAACAAAAATTTCAAGCTCGGTATGGAAAAATACCGAAAGCTTCAGAGAGATGGAAAATTAAAACCAATTAGAACTCGAATAGTGTTTTCGCCGAAATCAGGGCAAATGACGAAACAACGCACGTGAACCGCTGCATAAAAATCCCGCTATAAACAAGCATGACCTTATCGAAGAAAAATCAGTCTTATTCTCAAATCCAGTTGCAGTGGATCCTTATGGCCAAATTCAAAATTTTATAAGAAATATCTGTTGTAGCTGGTCGCTATGCCAAAATTTAGTTAAAAAGTTTAAAAATTTAAAATCTTAATCTTCTAGTCGATAATATGGTCTTAGTTGTGACCAAACCGAAAGTAGTCCCTTTCAGTTTAAGGGCTCGTGGAAATAAGTAAGTAAATAAGTAAATTCATGTCGTCGGTTCAAAAAGTAGTGTAAAGAAACGTCGCTGGCTATTCGTCAGCCGTCGAGAAAAAGTGGTCGAACAGACGCAATGAAGGTTTCAGTAGCAAGTTCCGGGTGAACATTAGGCGTTAGCCAGTAAGTTTAGTTTTAAGACATAATGTGTAGATTACTTGTATATTTGAAACATTTAACGTTGCCTGTTAGCAAGAAATTCATGGGTATTTCAGTGAAACATTTCAGTACTCGAGTTAGACAGTAAATTTAGTCTTAAAGCATAATGTGTAGATTGCTTGTATATTTGAAACATTTAACGTTGCCTGTTGGCAAGAAATTCATGAGTATTTCAGTAAAAACATTCAGTGCCCAAGTTAGATAGTAAGTTTAATTTAAATGATGAGGCGTAGAGTGCCTGTAGATTGGGAAACATTTATTGCTGCAGTATCCTCTGGTATTATCCTCACCTAAAAAGGCCTAGTCACAATACGGCTCCCATGTGAAGACGAATGAGGTGAAGAGAGAGAGAGAGAGAGAGAGAGACGGTGAGAGAGAGAGAGAGAGAGAGATGGTTGACACGGTTCTTGAATAGTTAGGTTGTAATTAGGAGGAAACTGATACCCTGGGAGTGAGTTCCACAGTGATGCAGTGCGCCAGACAAAGGAGTTCTTGTAAAGTGATGTTCTAGTTTTTTCCAGTTGTACGACGAAGTGGTGCGCTCTTGCCGTCTGTCGTGAATGTCTGACACGCGTTGCCAGAGGTGGGATGAGGCGGGCCAAATCCTGGGAACATCTGCCGTGAAAGTATCTGTAAAACAGATACTTCTCGGCCACATGTCTGCGGTGTTCCAGACTATCCAGATTCCCGGTCAACTCTGGGCCACCAACGAGACGCACAGCTCTCTTCTGAATGGAATCCAGCAGCTTTAGGGTGTGCTTTGGTGCGGCACCCCAGATGTGTGAGCAATATTCTAAGCACGGTTTTATTTGCGCTGACCCAAGATGTGAATAATGAGGACTACTACCTTGAGGACTGAACAGATCAAGAATTTTGGCCAGACAACGTTGCAGTGGCTGCTGGAATTATTTAATACTTGTAACACTAGCCTTAGAACACCAAAAATGTGAAAAAAGCAAGAGTAATTGCTTTTCTTCACATTTTTATCGAGGATGACTTGGAGGAAAGACAGATCACGGGTGTGGTATTTATTGACCTCACAACAGCATATGATACAGTAAATCACAGAAAGCTGCTGACGAAAGTGTATCAGGTAACACGGGACTTCCACCTGACACGGATGATTGGCACTTTGCTCCAGAATAGACGGTTCCATATCAGTCTCATGGTGAAAAGCAGCAGGTGGAGAAATCAAAAAACCGGACTGCCTCAGGGAAGTGTGCTGGCCCCATCACTATATAATATATATACCAATTACCAACCTATGTCGGATGGTACCAGACGGTACATCTATGCGGACGACACGGCCGTGGCTGCTCGGGGCAAAAGTTTTGAGGTGGAGGCCAAATTGTCAGGGGCTTTTTCGGAACTGTCTGCTTACTACGACTCCAATCATCTTAGATCAAATCCTAGCAAGACACAGGAAGTAACAGTAATATAGGTACTGAAAACAAATAGCTTCATTGTGGATTATAAATATATACTTTTGACTTCTTAGAACTGAAAGAATAAAAACAGGCAAGGAGAGAGTTGAACATTGTTTGGCGTGAAACCCAGTTGCAACATTTCCAGACACGAAAATACCTAGGCATTACACTGGACCGTACACTAAGTTTCAAGCAGCGCTGTATAAATACAAAGGCCAAAGTAAGCGCTCGAAACAACATTCTTAGGAAACTAACAAATAGATATTGTAGAGCCGATCCATAAACCTTGAGAATATCCGCCCTGGCCTTGTGTATAACAGCTTCCGAATCTGCAGCTCCGGTCTGAAACGCTTCAAGACATGCAAAACGCGTTGACACGGCCATCAATAAGACCGCACGGATAGTGACTGGATGCCTTTAATCCACCCCTGTTCAAAAACTTTACCCTATAATTGGAATTGCCCCACCTCATATTCGACGTGAGGTTGCTGCCCACATTGAAAGGAAAAAGCAACAATACAACCCAAGACACTCGCTGCACGGCCACCAACCACCGAACAAACGTCTCAGGTCTAGAAAAACTTATCTTTTTTGAACCAAGGCACTGGAGGGTTCACCGGCGTGAAATCGCGTTGAGCGGTGGAGGGAGGAACTCGGTCAGAACAATGCAGAAATAGTAAAAGAGGAACTTGCTTCCGGAAGCCAATGCTCTTACCATATGTGGAGGCTCTGAACCGAATGAGAGTTAGAGTTCCGAGATGCAAAACGAATATGGCGAGATGGGGGCTACTCCCGGACAACGAGGACATGGTGCAATTCAGGATCCGAATCATCTTTTGGTCTGCCCAATGCTTGAGCAGCCCTGCAGGGTGGAGGACTTGTTTCTTGGAAATGACAAGGCCATCGCGGCCGCTTATTATTGGAAAATGAGGGTCTGAACCGGGCACGATAAGTGTATGTGGGTAAAGTAAAGAAAGGAACGGAGACAGAAAAAATAAAGCATTTCCTGGAGAGTCGTTTTCCAAACAACCAGTTCACAGTGGAGAAGTTACTATCTACACATAAAGAAGTGGCCAGTGATTCTTTCAGGGTATGTGCTGATTTCTCTCTATTAGAGGAATTAAATAATCCTAGAATATGGCCCAGAGACGTTATAATTAAAAAGTTCAAGTTTTTTCGAGCCGCAGGCACTAAATCAAGAACAGAATTTTAAAATAGTATGTGCAAATGTACAGGGTATTTCTAATAAGTTAACGAATTTAGAACTATTAGTCAATGATGAAGAACCAACTGTGATCTGTGTAACAGAACATTGGTGTAATATTGAATCAATGTGTATGGCAACTTTACCTGGCTATAAAGTTGCAACCTATTTTTGTAGGAAAAATGCTATACATGGAGGGTCTGCCATTTATGTTCGGCAGGATACATGTGCAACGCAAATTACGTGTGATAGTGACTCTGAAGAACTACATATTGAGATATGTGTTTGTTTAATAAAATCAAAAGACAAAAATATATATGTAATCTGTCTATATCGTCCACCGAGAGGTGACTTAAATATTTTTTTAAAAAAATGCCATAACACATTGTCAAAATTCTGTAAAAATGACAATTTGGTTTTTCTTTGTGGTGATCTTAATATCAATTTTTTAGTAAACTCAAAAGATAAATCTCTTTTATTAGATCTCTTCAGTAGTTTTAGATTAAGAGTAACATCGACAGCACCTACCAGAATACAAATAAATAAAAATAATAGCGTAACAGAGACCAAAATTGATTATATTGTGACAAATGGTTGTGGCATCTCTAGTATTCATACTAAAACCGACCACCTGTCACTCTCCAGTGAATGTGACATAAATGTAGATATGTGTAATGATAATGTAATATCTAGTTATCTATATAGGAGTTTGTCTGACTCTAATCTTAATATGTTAAAGTCTTTTATATCTAATGTTGACTTTAGTGATGTTTATATTGATGTTGGTGTTGACGAAGCCTATGATGAATTTCTAAATATATTAAATTTTGCTATTGAGGCAAATTGCCCCCTAAAATATAGTAACCACAAAACTAAAAGGCGTGACAACAGGTGGGTAACACCTGCAGTTGTAAAAAGTAGCCAGGAACTTAAAAATTTGTTTTGGTTATCTAAACAAATACAAGAATGCAATGTGAATGAAATTTATAAATGTAAGAAAAAAGAACATAACATGTTGATAAAACAATGTAAAAAGAAATATAATGGTAAAATCATAAGTGATAGTAAAAACAAACAAAAAGCAGTATGGGGTATTGTAAATAAAACTTTAGGTAAAAGTAAAAAGTCAGGTAGAGTGGCTCTGAGAGTGGATGATATTCTTGTGGAGGACTGTGGACGGGTGGCAGAGACATTTGCAAAATACTTTTCCACCGTCGCCCATGACTGCTTAAGAGCTAAATTTGGAGGGAATATCTCGGCGTCCTGTACGCTGCCAGTGATTCAAGCACCAAACAGTTTTGTTTGGAAACAAGTTGAATGTCAGGAAATAATTACCATAATAAAAAATATAAAACCAAAGAACAGTGTGGGGATGGACGGTGTTTCCATAAAAATTGTAAAGATGTTAAAAAATAACTTATGCGAACCTCTTGCATATATTGCTAATTTAATGTTCACTCAAGGCCATTTTCCAACCCAGTTAAAAAATGGTGTAATTTCGCCCATATATAAAAAGTTAGATCCTACAAATCCGGCTAATTACAGGCCGGTAACAGTGTTAAATGTTATATCAAAAATTTTTGAAAAGATTATTCATAATAGGATTAATGATTTTTTACATCGTTTCAAAATTATAAACCCCGCACAACATGGCTTTCGTGTGGGCAGATCAACGGAGAGCGCGGCTGCTGGGTTTTTGGAGTCAGTGTATAAAAAACTTGACGAGGGATTCCTAGTGGCCGGGCTCTTTGTTGATCTGTCCCGAGCCTTTGATACCATAAATATAGGTTTTCTCTTGGACAAACTATGTGCAAGTGGTCTGCGTGGACCCGTCCTTGACCTGCTGGCAGCGTACTTGACCGATAGAAAGTTCTGTGTTAAGGTGGGTTGTGAAGTGTCAGAAATGAATAGCATAGATATTGGAGTGCCCCAGGGGTCGGTGCTGGGACCATTGCTGTTTTTAATTTTCGTAAATGAAATTACAGATTATGTTAACGGGGGAGCTCTCACGATGTTCGCCGACGATACAACAGTGATGGTCTCAGCAGGGACGCCCGAGGAGCTCAGGTTGGGGCTTAAATCTGTCTTGGACCAGTTCGATGGGTGGTGTCGGACAAACAGACTGGTACTTAATTTGGAAAAGACTGTATACATGCACTTTAGAACTCGCTCAAATATCCCAGTAGTTGGAATAGATTACTTAAACCATTCAAAGACTACTAAGTTTTTGGGCTTGTGTGTGGATGAAACACTTTCCTGGCATGCCCATGTTAACTATGTGGTCGGAAAAATTAATTCTGGTTTTTTTGCTATTAATAGATTAAGAGACACCTTGGAAACTAAAGAACTTCTATCTATATACTATGCATTAATATACTCCCACTTAAGCTATAATGTAATATTTTGGGGAGATTCTGTAGAAAGTAATCGAATTTTTATAGCTCAAAAAAGAGTGATCAGACTGTTGTTTGATGTGCCATTATTGTCTAGTTGCAGACCTTACTTTGTGGCCAAAAATATTTTAACATTTCCTTGTTTATATATTTTTAAGACCTTATTATATATCAAACATAATGAGAACACTCATCCAATTGGGTAAGATTTTCACTCTTATAACACAAGAATGAATGATCTTATGGTAACTGATCTGCACCGGCTTACTAAGTTTGAGAAGTGTCCAACATATGTGGGCAGGAAATTGTTTAATAAATTACCAAGGGAGGTTAGAAAACTGCCATTTATTAGGTTTAAACGCAAAATTAGGCAAATCTTGTTGACTGAGGCTTTTTACTCGGTTTCTGAATTTATGACTTATACTTTGAATAGTGCATAGATTTTATTTTTAATGTGATATATGTGGTCTGTTGTACTACAATGTATCTGTTAACTAATATTTTAGGTCTGTTTTAAACATTGTATGTAGGTATATGCCATTGTATATATACCAGTTTGACGTGTACACCCTTCAACTGTAAGGCTAAAGTATTAATAAAGAGTATTTCAGTAAAAGTAAAGTACTTAAGATTTGTGCTTTGTAGAGCAAGAGCAACTGCTGCGGTGTATACAGTTTTTTGTTGCGAAATAGCGCTTCTGGGAGGCTGATTATGCGATGTTAGCAACGTGATCATGCCAGGACATATTGCTGTTGACCCAGACACCCAGTAGTCTGATTAACGAGGATGAAGGGATGGTCGATCCTGCCATAATGATGTCAGGGCCCGCCGTATTGGCCCGCTTGGTAAACTTGGCTGCTTGGGTCTTTGCTGCATTGAACTGTACCAAATTTCTGTCGCCCCAAGTTTGAACTTTCTCCACGTCTTGATTAGTTGCTGTAATCTGCACCTTTCTGCGGTGATAAGTCTCAGTAGCTGTTAAAGGTTTTTCTAATTTAAATTGGGAAACAAGGGTACTGTCATCTGCAAAACTGTAAACAGGATTATTCGTTGCGGTCGGCAGGTCATTAATATAGATGAGGAACAGAGTTGGTGAAAGTATTGCGCCCTGAGGCTCGCCCGCGTTAATGGTGAATGTGTCTGAGATGTGTCGATCAGCTGCAACGTGCAGAGATCGGTTTTTAAGGAAACTGGCAAGCCAGCTGCAGAGATAGAGGCTGGCAGTCCGAATGACGGCAGTTTGTTGAGCAATCCGTCATGCAAAACTCTGTCGACTGCCTTCGAAATATTCAACGCAATCGCTCGATACTCTCCGTAGTTCTCAATTGCCCTACTCCATATATGGGTGACATAGGCCAATATATCTCCTGTCGATATCTCTTTGCGAAAGCCGTATTGGTTATCGCTGATTATTCTATTGTCCTCGAGGTACTTAAGTAGTTGCCGATTGACTACACGTTCCATGACTATTGGAAGCAAGGCAATTGGGCAATAGTTTAAGCGCGTGGTTTTCTTGCCTTTTTTGGGAATAGGTTGCACTCGAGCGACTTTCCAAGAAGATGGGTAAATCCCTTTTCGGTACGACAGAGAAAAAAGTTTGGAAAAAAACGGGTCTTAGTTCGTTGGCGCAGTTCTTTAACATGATAGTAGGTATTCCCTCCGATCCTAATACCTTTTGCGTATCTAGTTCTTTAAGGCTTTTACGAATGTCACGGTAATGAAACTTGACTTCCACCATGGTAGTGTTGATGTTCGATATGGTGGGGAGAGCCTTGTCTTGGAGGACGTCTAAGGTAGAGTGCGATGAAATCATTTTGGCGAGCATGTTTGCTTTTTCCTTGGTTGTAGTCGCCGTGATACCACGTTCGTCTGTCAAAGGTGGGAGAGACGTTTTTGTAAAGTTATTACTTACTGCCTTTGCTACTGACCAGAAATTTCTGGAGCCACAGGGGAATTGCAAAAGATTTTTCCTGATCCTTTGATTGTGTTTGTCCTTAGTTTCGTCGATCACACTTTTGCATTCATTTCTCGCTTCGACAAGATAATTGCGATTTTCAGCGGTCTGATTTTGCTGCCAGTACTTGTAGGCTAGCTGTATCCTACCAACAGCTCTTTCGCATCTTTTGTCGGAACAGGGCTTTCCCTTTGATGGTAACTTGATGGAATTTGGGATGCATATGCTCTCATTCCGCAAGTAGCGTAATCTCTTCGCAGAAGACTGACAGCTTGTCAGTACCAAAGCAGACCTCGAGCCAGGGAAAATCTATGTACAACTCCCTTAGATCGTCCCAGTTTGCAGAATTGTAATGCCAGCTTTTGCGAGGCAATGGTGGATCCTTCTGTAGAAGTGACAATTCACAAACCGTGGTAATAAGTTTGTGGTCGGAAGTACCTAATGGCGGACTAAATGTAACATTCGAGTTGGTTCGTCTAGAAGTTGAGTAAGCCCTCAGCTTCTCTGCCGTCATACCTTTACATAAAAAGGGCGATAAAAGCCATTTGGACAAAATTAGACCAATTTCCATCCCATCTGGGTGGGAATGTGTCAGTTATACAGTTTGCCGATGATATGTCTGTTGTGCTATGTTATGGAGAGTCAAATCTAGCCAATCTGACTGCTGAACGAATACATGACTGATGTAGAAAGAACATACTCTTATTAAATAGAGATAAAACACATTTTATCAAATTTAGAAACAAAAATAAAATAAACAACCGACAATATGTAATTCCATAAACCCATAAAAAAAGTTGAAACCCTAAAATTTCTTGGGGTTGAACTAGATAATAGCCTAAATTGGCTTGAGCATTGTGAGGCAACATATATGTAAGAAACTTTCATTGGCAAGCTATGGTATTTTTAAACTAAGGGATAATGTTAACCATGATTCCCTGTTGTCATTCTATTATGCATTTGTTCATTTCCGCCTGCTATGCGGTGTTTTATTTTGGGGAGCCCAAATCCAGGTGATGAGCCGTATTTTTGAATTGCAGAAGCGCATTATGAATGGTGTGTAGAGCTGGCTTCCTAGACAGCTCAGACAGCTGTGTATCGCTCTTCAGTAAACTACACATCGACAGTTTATTCAGCGTACTTGTATAGTATGTGTTGTAATGTATATAGGCATAGGGACAAATTTGTGAGTAATGGTGCAATGGATGGTAGTGGTGTGAAACAAGGAATGGGGCTAACGGAAGTGTGCCTAAACATGCAACAATTTTGTATGACAAAGGACTCTACTACATGGGTATAAATAAAGGTGTTTAACTGTCTTCCAAGAAGCAAAGTTCTTTAGTTCACATCCAATTTACAGCATTCACGGGTTTCTTATGCACCGTTGGGACATTGCGGGAGGGATGGACTGTGTATACTGCTAGCATCTGATAATATTCGTTTTATTGGGCCATAATATTGATCTCATGTGCCCATATGTGTGTGTTTTTTTTATGAGTATATGCGTTTTGAATTTTATACCTTGACGTTTGTTTGTCTGTTAGTTGTTTGAATCCTGGTAAAATGTCTTTCTTTAAAGTATAGTTCTCTATGTAGCAAGATGTTTTTTTTTTATTAGAATAGGAAAGTGTAACAAGCAACAAGGCAATGAATGAATTTGAAAACGTTATGTGATAGAAAGTTTTGATAAGGCATGTCTTGTGCAAGTGAAGGGTGACCGACAAGCCAGTCCTGAAAATTAGGCAGGTAATTAAAAGCATGGCAGCATTACTTTTCGGTATTTAATACCTTTTAGATGTTTTTGAACATCCAAAAAAGATGCATCAGGTATATGGTTAAGGTTAAATCAACAGGTAGTTAACGATAATATTAGACAGAATTCTCAATTTTTCGCACAAAAAATTATAAGCTTCCGTCTATCTGCAGGCTATTCTTTTTTCAGCTGAAAAGTCTGCCTATTTTTATAACGCACTCCAAATTTGTGATCCATGAATATTTTATACTCTAAACAGGTAATTATTATTAACAATGAAGTATTTTGAAATGACGTTATGTACGCAAGAAATGGGGCAGTTTATTGTAACTTAGATTGGCAATAAACAATTAATTAATATAAATGGTTTGCCTGCAATTTGAATTTGAATATATTTTTGTTACGCCCATGTGTACATCCAGATTTTCACAGTTGAGAAAAAAATTGCAGATTTCATTAGAACATCAATCCAGTAGCAACACGCACAACCAATAGAATGCTTCAAATCCGATTTTTGACGTTTGATCGACTGGCACTTTACACCCCCACTCCCCAAGAAAACAAAAACTAAACTGAAAACAGTGCGGTGCGAAAATACGGGTTTCGTTTCGTGTTCGAATAGATAAACATTTTTTTTTTTAAATAGACCGTGGAAAAAGAAAATGGAAATCGCAAACGCGGTGGGAACCAGTTCGGGGGTTCCAAGGAATACTAGAATAACAGAGGGCGTCGGGGCCAGGGTAATCAGGGGTCCCGATTGGAAATGGGGCAAACAGGTTTGTAGAGGTTATGTTATGATATTCGAAAAGAGCCTTTAATTGGTGTTTTGGTACTTATGGAGCAAGCCTGGAAAGGTTTGTGAGATGACAAGCTTTCTTTAGACTCAGCAGATTAATTTTTATTAAAAAATTTGTTCAAACTTCTCTTTAATGAAGCAGTGTTGATAAGTAAAAGTACTTCGATGGCTGGCTTTGAAGGAGACTTTTTATATGTCTTAAAGTTCTTTAAGTTGATACCTAATCATAGTCGTAAACTAAACGTTGATTCTGGTCGTTAAATTATCTGTTTTTTTTTAACCAAATGGTTTCACAAGCTGGTTGCTGAGCGGGAGCGCTTTTTGTTAAAAGAAGTCAATCTATCTGTTGTACCCAATTTAAATGCATTTATTGCTCTAGCTCTATATAAAAAAAATCCTATCAGCATTGTCAATTTACTTGTAATTTACTGAAGCAAAACTCTTAAACTCAAAATGCCTTATCGTATAAAGAATGAATTCTTATTGACAAAGCTCGAGTAGCATAAAATATGTAAATATTAAAAATTTAAACTTAGAATTAAAATTAAAACTAAACTTATGGAAGACAATCAAACATATGCAAGCTAAAATCAATCTTCAAGGAACTCATTTACATCATAGTAGGCTCTGGCAACAAGCAGTTTTTTTGACTTGCTTAAATTTGGTTCTATTAAATATTTGCCTTGTATTTTGAGGAAGATGGTTAAATAATTGTCTGCTACCGTGGATTAGAGAGTTTCTCACTATAGAAGTTGAGTGGATTGAGAGTTAATAAGCTACAAACAGCTAAAAAACAAAATGAACTTAAAAGAACCCAGCGACCAGAACCAATTAGGGGAAATAAGGTACATGATGGTACAGAGACTATATCTGGATATGGACCTCAGGTAATACCGGTTGACTTAGCAAATTATCTTAAAACTTCACTAAAAATTGAGGGAACCAGTGAAAAACTAAGAACAAAAAAAGGCGATTCAAAAAGCTCCTTCAAGGTAACTGTATGCAGGGAGCAGAAGGATATTATCTTAAATCCTAATGCCTGGCCAATAGGTGTTATAGTCAATCATTTTCTCAACTTAAGACGACGTTGTCACTAGAGAATCGAAAAACATTTGGCGGAAACAAAAGCACAACAGAGCTGAGTGTCATGTACCTGAACATACGCTCTCTAAGGAATAAAATTAAAGAGTTGGAAGTGTCTATGAAAATCCATCAATCGACCAAAGATTACAATGTGTTATGTCTTTGCGAACATCATCTTAACAACCAGGAAATTTGAAAATTGAAAACTTTAACGTTGCTTCTTTTTTTGCTAAAAGCCGTAAGGGACATGGGGGTACCCTCATACTGACAAAGCATGGAGTGCGTTACCAGAACGTTGAACAATTAGTGAATATGTCCATAGAATATCATTTGGAGTTGTCAGCGGCTGAATTTAAAGGTCTGAATATTCTTGTTTTAACTGTATATAGAGCTCTCGAGGGAGATTTTAATTTGTTTTTGGATAGATTTATGAATGTCTTAAGTTTTATTCATGAAAATAGCCGTAGATTTAGGTTTTTGATAGTAAACGGTGACTTTAACTTTT
The DNA here is from genome assembly GCA_016904865.1 of Pissodes strobi. Lineage (NCBI taxonomy): Eukaryota > Metazoa > Arthropoda > Insecta > Coleoptera > Curculionidae > Pissodes > Pissodes strobi. The sequence continues at coordinate 36,202 of MU183363.1, read as the reverse complement.
AATACAAATAACCAAAGAAAGAAAGATTTTATTGAACTGCTTGAGGGCTTTAATTTGTATCAACAAATTTTTCAAAACAAATGGAAAAAATTGTATAGATAAAATTTTTGTAAATTTTAGAAATATTTTAGAATATAGTACCTCTGCGTACGACCCTTTTCTGTCTGATCATTTGACCGAGGACATATTGGTGAAAATGACGGGGGATAACTCAGAAACAAAACAAAATGCACATCAACCTATCACTCAAAAGGGTCTTAACATGATGTATGAATGTTTGGAGCAACAGGATTGAAGTTTTGTTATCTACCAGGAAGAAAATGTTGACAGCCTATTTAACAAACTGTTAATCCTGCTTAAAACTGTTATAAGTAATTCATTTCCAAACAAACAAACAATAGGTAATAAAAATAATAATAAGAATATAGTCTGGTTTAATCAAGACATAAAAAACATGAGGGAAAGTTAAAAATTGTTACACGAGCTAAATAAGATAAGGCCCTCAGCCGAACTCAACCAAACAATTAAAACTTTTAGGAAAAAGTATAAAAGTAAAATTCAAGAAGCAAAAAAATCTGCTTACTCAAATTATATTCTGAGTTCAAGAAATGCTGTAAGAACTTCCTGGGAGGTGGTAAACTCTTTTAGAGGTGTAAGCGAAAGAATGAATAATGAAGCGAGTCTCTCAGCTGAGGATTTTAATGAATTTTTTAGTAGTATTGCAGCATAGGTCCTGGCAGTGATTCCAGAAGGGGGAGGAAATCTAGGGAAATACTTAAATGACCTTGTGACGGACCAGAGCTTTAGTTTTGTGCAGGTCAGGGATGCAATAGATGCAATGAAGGTCAAGCACAGCAAGGATATCTATGAAATGAATATTCCAATGCTAAGATCTATGAAAGATGTGTTAATCATTCCCTTAACTAAATTAATAAACATAAGCATAAGAAATAAAGTTTTTCCTGCTTGTTTAAAAATTCAAAAGTAGTTCCAATCCACAAAAAAGGAGATAAAAATTACCCCAATAGTTACCACCCTATATATCATTAATTCCTGTTTTGTCTAAAATCTATGAATATTTATTGAAAGAACAGCTGTACAACTATTTTGAAAGGAATGGCTATAGGGCCAAAAACTCCACTACTCTTGCTGTGCTGGACTTGCTAGGATTCATAGCGGATGCTTTTGAGGAGGGGCAGTACTCCTGTGCTGCCTTCTGCGATCTCCCAAAGGCCTTTGATTGTGTTTCTCATAGTGTACTGATAAATAAGCTTAAACATTATGGCGTGGATGCAGGGAGTGTGTGCTTGCTTGAAAGTTACCTTAGAAATAGACAACAAAAGATTGTATACAATGGAAAAGCCTCAGAAAACTGGGCAATTGTTGAACATGGAGTGCCACAGGGCTCAATATTGGGGCAACTGCTCTTTAATATATATCAATGATATAAACAAGGCCTCCCCAAACAGGAAAAGCTTACTTTTTGCAGACGACACGTCTCTTATAGCCAGAGATGAAAACATTTACAGGCTGAATGAAAAGATGACTGAAGGAATGAATGATCGATGTACCTCGATCCTGACTTAAAATTTGAAAAGCATGCTGAGTATGTAGCTGGCCGACTGACTAAAGCGGTATATTTTAATGCAAAATACGAGTTTCTTACCATGCTGTAACTCATCTCCTCATCAGCATGTTTTGGGTAATAGGTTCGATCATTTATTGAATGAAAAATAATTCGAATTCCCTGCTGTGTTTTGTAGTTAGTTGAATATATATGTCTTAAAGATCCTCTTTAGGTAGAGTAGAATTATTTTTAGATAAGATGGAAATGTTGTTGAGTGAAATTCCAGTTGATGCCACTTTGGTCTTACTGGCGATTTGAATGTAAATTTCTTGAACAAATCCAATAGATGTAATTGGTCACTGTGTGGTCTGTTGAACTCATTTAATCTTGAAATGCGCGTGGATGGGCCAACTCAGTTTTCAGCATTATTTTCTTTAACTTTAGATTATGTATGTACAGGGTGGCCCGTTTAAGAGGGGCCTATACCTTATCTCGAAAACTACGGGGGTTGGAAAAAAATTTAAATACAAAAGTTATTCCTAGTAAAATGATCTTTATTTTTTTTGTATTGTTTTAATCGTCACTTTTTTATATACAGGATGGTCAAAGAAAGTTACACTTTTTTAAATGAAACACCCTATATTTTATTACATTTTTGGATTTTACTTAAAACTCTAAGTGTATTTGATGTATGATGTTATACCTCTAGAGTTAGTAGTTTCACAGCTATAAACAGTTGAAAATCAATACTCTGACTACTTTTCACCTTGGTAGCAAGAATACCATTAGAGATGGAGTAAAATGAATTCCACATTCCTATCTTAACTTTACAAGAGCTATCTGATGGTGCTAACTGATGGTACCTACGGAGGTACCAGATTTGGTACCCATGGTACCACCTGCCAGTTAACACCGTCAGATAGCTCTTGAAAAGTTAAGATAGGAATGTGGAATTCATTTTACTCCATCTCTGATGGTCTTCTTGCTACCAAGGTGAAAAGTAGTCAAAGTACCGATTTTCAACTGTTTATAGCTGTGAAATCACTAACTCTAGAGGTATAACATCATACATCAAATATGCTTAGAATTTGAAGTAGAATCCAAAAATGTAATAAAATATAGGGTGTTTCATTTAAAAAGTGTAACTTTCTTTGATCATCCTGTATATAAAAAAGTGACGATTAAAACAATAAAAAAAATAAAGATCATTTTACTAGGAATAACTTTTGTATTTAAATTTTTTTTCCAACCCCCGTAGTTTTTGAGATAAGGTATAGGCCCCTCTTAAACGGGCCACCCTGTACAAATTTCAGTCAAGATCAAGTTAAATGCACGACCATTAATGCCAGATTGTCTGATCATGTTCATGAGGCCCTACTTTGTTCTCAGCTACCACCGTTAATGCCTCTGCATCTAATGTAAGACGGGGTAGACTTTATACTGGTAAAAATTTTAGGAAAGGTGTATTGTTGTGTAGCCAGACACACTGGAACAGTGTTTCAGCCATGCGACAAAGAAGATTTAAAGATTAACTTGAGGATTATATCGAATAACTTAGACATCTCCATTGCCAGTGCTGCATACTTTGCTCTAATTGAGTCCCACCTTCAATATGGCATTTGTTTTTGGGGCTCTTGTTCTGATTACCTTTTCAATTCAGTGTTTGTGTTGCAAAAAAGAGCAATTCGATATTTATCGGGAGCCAAGGTTCGTGATTCGTGCCGCCCCTTATTTTTGAGACATGCAATCTTGACATTGTGTTGCCTGTCTATTTTGGAAACAGTCTGTCTAATCTTTAGGAAATATAGAAGCGAGTTGTCTGAATGGTCCAATCCAATACAATACCCGCCAGACTTATACTCTCAGATTGCCTATCCCGCATTCGGAACAAATTAAAAGTTCCATTATATATGGAGGTAAAAAACTTTTTAATCATCTTCCTATAAGGTTAAGAGGGCTGCAATGTGATGAAGGGTTCAGGAGGCAAACAAAGAAGTTTTTGGCTCATAAGGCGAATATTACAGTTTCAGAAAATTTTATAATGACTCTTTAAATTAAATGTAATTTTGTCTTGTTTGTCTTTATCTGTTCCATTTGTACTTTTGTCTCTTTTCTTATTTTTGTTGCTTTATGAAGTCGTTTTATCCTCCTAATCTAGTTTTAGTTTAGCTTAATCTTAATCTTAATTTTAAATTTAATAAATTTTATGAACTTTATATTCTTAGTGACTTTAAATTCCATTTTTCTTAATGGCTTTATCAACACCTATATATTGTTATTATGACATTAAAGTTATCTTTTGACTTTGACTTGCAATCATACGCAGTGCATAATAACTTGACGACAATTTAGTTGATGTGCGAGTCAAATTTCTAACTATCATCAATGAAAATTCCCAGAAATTTTGTACTTTGTATGATATTTACAACATTTTGTTCAATATATGCATTGTCTAATTCACACTGAAAACACATTACATCAGTTTTTTGTTTTTTTTTCTAGATTAAACATTCAGGGCATTAGGATTCTGGTTACTCCAGAATATTATCGCATCATCCGCAAAAAGAGTACATTTTCCTTCCATTTCCAAGTCCTAAATATCATTAAAATATATTAAAAGTAGAATTGAGACTTGTGGAACACCGCTGCTCACCCTTTGTAGCTCTGACACGCTATCATTAAAGATGACTGATTGAAGCCTTTCTCCCAAATAGGACCGAAACCTGTTCAACTAGTTCCCCTAAACCCATAAGACGACATTTCTGCAGCAAAATTTCGTGACTCATGCAATCCAAAGCTTTTGACAAGTCACAAAAAAACATTAATTGCTATTGCATCCAAGTCTGATCAGAAACGAGGGTGGTGTTTGAGCTCAAAAACAAACAGCAAACGCAAATGAAGAAAATAAGACGTCTTTTTATTTATTCTGTATTTCAATTTCAGTTGAGAAACTCAAAATTTATCTTCGGGGATCAAATTTTGTTAATAAAATGGTTTTGACTAAGCTGTGTTTTAGAACCTTCGGCAAAATGCAGTTTTACCCACAACACCGAAACATAATTTTTCGCTAATCACAGGAGATGATGAAAACTTAACTCCTTATAATGCTAATATGGCTAGAGTGCAAAAATTCGGTTTCGATATTGTAGATAAACCTGTCACCAAACATTAACAAGAGACTAGAAGGTCCACTCTCAGTCGGCACTTTTGATGTAGCGCTTACAAAGGCGAGACGCCAGACTTTAGACGAAACGGAGTGAAACGTGGCACGAGAGGCCTGAGCAGTTAACCAGCATTGCACCAGGTTTCGAGACGGGGCAAGGAGGGGAATGATGGGGGCGGGGCTTAGAGTGAACCTTCTAGTCTATTGTTAATTTTCGGTGCCTGTATTGTAAGTATTTTTTAAATAATACCAAAGAGAAGGCTTGAGCAGTAAACATGTGTAAATCTGGAACTAGCAAATAAATACTACTAAACAACTAATAATTATAAAGATTAACCAGGTAACTTGAAGATTCAAATATAACAAACAGTAACAAAGCTCACAAATGGGCCTGAAAAGGAGCAAAACCCAATAATCAACTAAACTTAAAGACTCAAGACACTGATTAAAATTATAATGTTTGTAAAACAATTAAAATGTTAAATTATACTAAAATAAATCAAGGACAGATTAGTGAAAATGTCTAAACTCTTATTTTCGGTTCATAAGGTATCCCCTAATTCTAAAATTTAATGACTAGTCGGGTTCATGGCTTTTTCTGACAAAAAATGCTTGCAGAAAAATATGAGATATGAGCCAAGATGCCTGATGGCAAGTTTTGTCAGTCAATTTAATTGGCAGCCTGGAGATAAAAATGAGTCTCACCTTACTAGTATAGGCGCCAGCTATGGACACCTGTGCAATGAAATGTACCATCAGTTTGACTTTAGAGCGTTTTTATATACCCATCCGAGAACGAAACGTGGGTGGTCACATGATCGAAGTCACGTGTCTTTGGTCGCCATCTTGAATTTATTGTTAATGTTAGCCTATTTTTAAAACGACCATATCTCGGTTAATTTTCGACCGATTTTATTTTTTTTAACGATGGAAAGGCCTTTTTATTGAGTTTTTATGTTTAGTTCATATTTTACAAAGTTATGATATTTTTGTATTAAAATGAAAAAAAAAAAAATTTTTTACAAATTCAGTAATATAAGGTGTGTGCCAAGCTTAGATAAAAATTCTAAATCTTTTTGTGGAAAGTGAAAATTTAGAAATTTTCGATATTTTAAAATCTTTCCAAAGATGTTTATTAGATTTTCGTTTTTTTTTTTTAACATTTATTCAGTTTCAAGTTCTAATACAGTTCATATTATTTAGTACTATTGTATCACAATTTTTCGCTTAAACTGAATACCGAATAAGGTCACCAAAGCAGCAAATAGCTGGTACCGGGACTTTATACTATACATAGAATGACAAAATCTACACTATGTATTATTTTACTTGATTTTTACTCACACATCTCATACCTTTTATTATATCACAATTTTACGCAAATTTTACACGTTAAACATATACTATACTTATACACTATACATTATACATATCATTAACAATTTGAATTAGTCATGGTTTGTAAAGAAGTAAAATACCTCATTATAGTAACGTTATATTCCGAGAAACTTCAAAGATATAGAACTAGTTTATGTGACAGAAATATTTAATTTGGGATATTACAATCATTTTCCTTAAAGCACTAATGTGTTACACGGACTAGGAAAATCTGGTGGCATGGTAGGCTCCTCAATAATCTTATCAGTTACTTTGAGGAAAGGGAATACTTTTCTGAAGGTCAATTTGGCTTCAGAAGGGGCAAAAACACTGTATTAGCTATTTTAGACCTTGTTCAATACTGTCCTGTTGTGCGATCTCAGCAATGCCTTCGACTGTGTTGACCACGGCATCCTCCTGAAGAAACTTGATAATTACAACTTTAGTCTTGAGAGTGTCAATCTAATGCAGTCTTACCTGTCAAACAGGAGACAAAGGGTGAGGGTATCTGGGGTGGTGTCAGCAGAGAGAGTGTCTAACATTGGGGTACCTCAGGGCTCTGTCCTGGGACCCATACTCTTTCTGATATATGTTAATGATTTGCCGGCCATAGAAGACAGTGCCAGGTACACGCTCTTTGCTGACGACACCACAGTGTCTTTCTCTTCAAGTACTCTTGAGGGGGCGCTGGAGGGTGCCTTGGGCGCACGGGAGAGGGCTGAGGAGTGGTTCAGGATGAATAAATTGCTTCTGAATGCAAATAAAACACAGCAGGTGGTGGGATGTTGGGGATGTGGGCGGGGATGTTGAGGAGGTTGGGCTTCTTGGTGTCCGGATGGACCTGAAACTGCAGTGGGGACCGCACATTGATAGTTTGTGCACTAGGCTGAGTAGATCATTATTTGCACTGCGAAATCTGGGAGATTGTGTATCACGGGATGTCATGAAGGTCGCATATTTTTCCTTGTTCCACTCTCATCTTTCATATGCAATACTTGCTTGGGGCCATTCTGCGGAGACATACCGACCATTCAGACTGCAGAGGCGCGCAGTGAGAATTTTGTTTGGGCTAGGTTACCGGGACGATTGCAGACAAGCGTTTAGGGACCTTAGGATCCTTACCTTGCCGTCCCAATTTATCTTGGATGCTGTTTGTTACATAAAGACCAATCTGAGCAGCTTCCCTTCCCACGAGCTTGTACATTACTACAATACCAGACACAAGGGTGACATTATTCCAGCATACTGGAGGCTAAAAAGGTGTCAGACTGGCACAGGTTACTGGGCAAGTAAGTTCTATAATTTGCTTCCTGAAAGCGTCAAGGGACTTGATTTTAAAAATTTTAAACGTATTGTTAAGGAAATTTTAATCGGGAATGTATTCTATAGTGTTAATGAGTATATGTCCCATAGTTTTAGAAATAATGACATCTGAGATGAGTGCGGTAGTATTATAGCATTTTGTCATGTGCATTATATTGTATTTTATAGTATTTTATAACCATTTAATAGGTATACTGCCTTATAATGATTTTATATTAATTAATTAATCTGACCAGCATTCTATTTGGATTTTTATATCTTGACGTGTGTGAGCATTTTTATTGTACTAACATGAATAAAGAATTTGAATTTGAATTTGATAATCTTAGAAACCAGAATTCCGTCGTTTTCTATCCATTCATAATCTAAAGGATTAGGAGTTCGCTTGTTAATATGTAGAATTTATCCAAATGTAACACTGAAAGTAACTTCTTTATATATGCAGACGAAGAGAACTTGAAGTTGGAGGCAGATTCTGATAATATCGTATTTTATCTTGATGATATAATGACTCTGCCTTCATGGAAGAAGTATGGGATCCACCAAGACCCTTAACCAAAAATTGCTCTGCTCTGATCATGTCTTCACTTATGGGTTCTTTTCTAAAATCGAACAACAATTATTCAGCACATGTCTGCATATTTTAATGCTGATATTTTGGTACCGACTTTGCTGCTGGTATCATATCCTGTCAAGGAATGAATGGCTGATAAATTCAACAAAGTGCCAGGAGAGCAAATGCTTGTATCAGCAAGACGCTGTAGAGCCAGGTATCGAAGGGTTCTCCCTACTTCAAATGCCATCTAAAGCTCGTCAAGGCATGCAGTTTTCCATGAAGTATAAAAATGGTAAAGTGAGTTACTAAAAACATCAGTGTCTGTGGAACATATAAGAAATTGACGAGGTTTACATGTAGCTATAATGTGATTAATATGAAGCAACATGAGGTCGTCTGCCTCATCGTGGTCTACAGCTAAAGAGAGTTCCTCTGTAACTGTTCCTTTTTCCAAAACGTGACAAACCCCTTTTCCATTTTGCAACACACCTCCTAAATAAATGATACAGGAGCTATGAATGGTATTGTGTTCGACAAGCCCATTTGCAAAAAATGATTGTAGGCAAGCTTTATTTTTAGGATAAGCCCAGTAGTTTTCAATATCTACGGGAAGGGGAGTTTGAAGCTTTGGTGCACCATACTCCACAGCAGATTTTTTAGATCGACTGAGCCTTTCATAATTCTACTATTGTCCTTATAAGTGTCGAACACTATATCAATGCGACCACTTTTGTAGCAAGCCTGATAGATACTTTTCCAGATGACATTTGCAAGATGTTTGAATCTTCCTTTAACTGGAACTTTTCTGGCAAAAGCCATGAAATCTATTACAGACGCTTTCTTTTCAGACTGAGGTGGTTTCCTTTGTTTGGTTTCGCCAACAATTCTTCCCTGGTTATGATCAGTGAGGTTGATGTTAATTCATATTTGAAAAGTTCAGTTAATGAATATCCTCTACCTCTTGCTACGTTAATAGCTCTTAGTGCAATAGCGGTTTGTTTTTCAGCATTAACCTTCATGGAATCCTTACTATTCTTTACCGTCTGGCTACGCTTGATGGGATGTAATTTCCTGGAACCTCTCTTTGACAAAATTTTCATACCCTTGTGTACCAAGGTACAGTCTAATATCCTGTTACTCTGTTAATATAATTTTTGTCAAATATTTCTTTGGTAATTATATTAAATATTAATTTTAAGTTAATCTGTGGGTCTGGGTATTACAAGAAATTGTAAAAAAATGCAGATTTTCCCTTGCCACAATAAATTGTTAAAATTTTAATCTCGGTTTTAATACAGCTTTGATAACAATGAAATTTTAAAAAAATTCAAATTTTTAATTTTAGTACAAAAATATTAGAGTTTCGTAAAATAATGCGTGAACATAAAAAAGACGAATAAAAGAAAATTTGAATTGGTTGAAACTTAACCGAGATATGGTCGTTATAAAACACGGTAATATTAACAATAAATTCAAGAAGCCACGTGAGTGGGAATATAAAAAGACTCAGAAGTCAAACTGAGGGTACATTTCATTGCACCCGTGACCACAGCTGGCACCTAGACTATATGCATACATTGCCCATCCCAAGCTCACCCTCAAGCTCTTGAAGAGACCAAAAAACATCAGTTAAAAATTGATTTATTGTAGGAAAAAAACTTATTCTTATCTATAAGGGACAACTAGGCATATAAATATTGCTAAATAAGCAAATATTTTAATTAGTAATATCTTGTTATAGGACGGTGGAGAAGGCCACGTAGGCACAGTCCGAAACTTCGAATCACCAGACGAAGTTGTGGTCGTGTGGGACAATGGTACCGCCGCAAACTACCGTTGTTCCGGTCAGTACGATCTGCGCATTCTAGACAGCGCCCCAACGGGGATTAAACATGAGGGTACGATGTGCGACACATGCCGCCAGCAACCGATCTTCGGCATTCGATGGAAGTGCGCGGAATGCGGCAACTATGATTTGTGTTCTGTTTGTTACCATGGGGACAAGCACCATTTAAGGCATAGGTAAGAAGATTTTTTGCAAAATATATTTACATTTTTTGAGGTGGACATACTGCCTTTAAATATAAATTATTAAGTTAACCCGCAGGCACGTTGCGTACACCTCTCCTTGTGTATTCCGCTCACGATTTTCAAACTGGAGAGAAAACACACAGCCTTTTGTCCGTCTTGCATCTAATATTGTGTGTGTAATTTTGACTTAGGTATTTCAGTAGTTACATAATAGACAGTGCCCAAATATTGCAGAGAAAAATAATTTCATAAATTACTAATAATATTCTTATATGAATGTACCCTGAATTAAAATATAAGAACAAGAATACCTACAGAAAATATGTAACTCATAGAAATAAAACAGTTGTATAATCAAAATTGCAAATGGGTCTTTATTCTGTCGACGATCTTCAACATTATTTAGAGATATTCTATTCCTAACAATTTTTTTTATCTAATTATGGAGCAGCATAGTCCATTTCTACTGGGTTAGACACCTAATTTGATTTTGGTGACTATTACGCCCAACGCCAGTTCTGCTGGGGTTCACAAAAAAGAGGTTTTTCTGGGATAATGTCTCCTTACGATACATGTGCGGGATCTGAAATTGAGAAACCAACTCCCAACAATTTGTAAAGTTGTTAAGAATTGTATACATGCAATCCAAGAAAAATAAATTCATAAATTACTAATCATATTCTTATATAAAAGTACTCTAAAGCAAAATATAAGAACAAGAATACGTACACTGAACAAATGACTCATTGAAATATTAGAGTAAAATAATCAAAATT
>MU183363.1:0-10200 GCA_016904865.1 Pissodes strobi | reverse complement strand
TGGCGTTGGGCGTAATAGTCACCAAAATCAAATTAGGTGTCTAACCCCGTAGAAATGGACTATGCTGCTCCATAATTAGATAAAAAAAATTGTTAGGAATAGAATATCTCTAAATAATGTTGAAGATCGTCGACAGAATAAAGACCCATTTGCAATTTTGATTATACAACTGTAATATTTCTATGAGTTATATATTTTCTGTAGGTATTCTTGTTCTGATATTTTAATTCAGGGTACATTCATATAAGAATATTATTAGTAATTTATGAAATTATTTTTCTCTGCAATATTTGGGCACTGCCTATTATGTAACTACTGAAATACCTAAGTCAAAATTACACACACAATATTAGACGCAAGACGGACAAAAGGCTGTGTGTTTTCTCTCCAGTTTGAAAATCATGAGCGGAACACACAAGGAGAGGTGTACTCAACGTGCCTGCGGGTTAACTTAATAATTTATTTTTAAAGTCAGTATGTCCACCTCAAAAAATGTAAATATATTTTGCAAAAAATCTTCTTACCTATGCCTTAAATGATGCTTGTCCCCATGGTAACAAACAGAACACAGATCATAGTTGCCGCATTCCGCGCACTTCCATCGAATGCCGAAGATCGGTTGCTGGCGGCATGTGTCGCACATCGTACCCTCATGTTTAATCCCCGTTGGGGCGCTGTCTAGAATGCGCAGATCGTACTGACCGGAACAACGGTAGTTTGCGGCGGTACCATTGTCCCACACGACCACAACTTCGTCTGGTGATTCGAAGTTTCGGACTGTGCCTACGTGGCCTTCTCCACCGTCCTATAACAAGATATTACTAATTAAAATATTTGCTTATTTAGCAATATGTATATGCCTAGTTGTCCCTTATAGATAAGAATAAGTTTTTTTCGTACAATAAATCAATTTTTAACTGATGTTTTTTGGTCTCTTCAAGAGCTTGAGGGTAAGCTTGGGATGGGCAATTTATGCGTATAGTCTAGGTGCCAGCTGTGGTCACGGGTGCAATGAAATGTCCCCTTAGTTTGACTTCTGAGTCTTTTTATATTCCCACTCACGTGGCTTCTTGAATTTATTGTTAATATTACCATGTTTTATAACGACCATATCTCGGTTAAGTTTCAACCAATTAAAATTTTCTTTTATTCGTCTGTTTTATGTTCACACATTATTTTACGAAACTGTAATATTTTTGTACTAAAATTAAAAATTTGAATTTTTTTAAAATTTCATTGTTATCAAAGCTGTATTAAAACCGAGATTAAAATTTTAACAATTTATTGTGGCAAGGGAAAATCTGCAATTTTTTACAATTTCTTGTAATACCCAGACCCACAGATTAACTTAAAATTAATATTTAATATAATTACCAAAGAAAAATTTGACAAAAATTATATTAACAGAGTAACAGGATATTAGACTGTACCTTGGTACACAAGGGTATGAAAATTTTGTCAAAGAGAGGTTCCAGGAAACTACACCCCATCAAGCGTAGCCAGACGGTAAAGAATAGTAAGGATTTCATGAAGGTTAATGCTGAAAAACAAACCGCTAATGCACTAAGAGCTATTAACGTAGCAAGAGGTAGAGGATATTCATTAACTGAACTTTTCAAATATGAATTAACATCAACCTCACTGTTCTTAACCAGGGAAGAATTGTTGGCGAAACCAAACAAAGGAAACCACCTCAGTCTGAAAAGAAAGCGTCTGTAATAGATTTCATGGCTTTTGCCAGAAAAGTTCCAGTTAAAGAAAGATTCAAACATCTTGCAAATGTCATCTGGAAAAGTATCTATCAGGCTAGATATTGAAAACTACTGGGCTTCTCCTAAAAATAAAGCTTGCCTACAATAATTTTTTGCAAATGGGCTTGTCGAACACAATACCATTCATAGCTCCTGTATCATTTATTTAGGAGGTGTGTTGCAAAATGGAAAAGGGGTTTGTCACGTTTTGGAAAAAGGAACTGTTACAGAGGAACTCTCTTTAGCGGTAGACCACGATGAGGCAGACGACCGCATGTTGTTTCATATTCATCACATTATAACTACTTCTAAACCTCATCAATTTCTTATATATTTCACAGACACTGATGTTTTTAGTAACTCGCTTTACCATTTTTATACTTCATGGAAAACTGCCGGACTTGACGAACTTTGGATGGCATTTGGAGTAGGGAGAACCCTTCGATACCTGCCTCTACATCGTCTTGCTGATACAAGCATTTGCTAACCTGGCACTTTGTTGAATTTACCAGCCATTCATTCCTTCGCAGGATGTGATACCAGCAACAAAGTCGGTACCAAAATATCAGCATTAAAATATGCAGAGATCTGTGCTGAATAATTGTTGTTCGATTTTAGAAAAGAACCCATAAGTGAAGATGTGATCAGAGCAGAGCAATTTTGTGAGCTTTGTTACTGTTGTTACTGTAAATGATTTCAAGAGACCACACAGTGACCAACTACATTTATTGGATTTGTCCAAGAAATTTACATTCAAATCGCTAGTCAAGACCAAAGTGGCATCAACTGGAATTTCGCTTAACATTTCCAATTTTTCTAAAAATAATTTTACGCTACCTAAAGAGGATTTATATATCTTTAAGACATATATAGTAAACTTACTACAAAACACAGCAGGGAATTCAAATTATTTTTCATTCAATAAATGATCGAACCTATTAACCAAAACATGCTGCTCAGGAGATGGGTTACAGCATGGTAAGAAACTCGTATTTTGCATTAATAGAATCCTATTTGACATAAGGAGTTTGTTTGCATGTGCTGGATACCTATTTCATGGTGCCTTTGTTTTGCAAGAGCGAGCCCTGCATTATGTTTGTGGTATGAGAGAAAAATATTCATGCAAACCCTTTTTTTTTAAGAAACAAATTTTAACTTTGATTCTGCTATATATATGGGAGACTCTATGTCTTCTTCATAAAAAGTTTAGATGCAATATTCGGAACTCGGATCCTACTGCATATAATATTCATCAGTGTTTTTATATTAAACTCTCAATCCACTCAACTTCTATAGCGAGAAACTCTTTAATCCACGGTAGCCGACAATTATTTAACCATCTTCCTCAAAATACAAGGCAAATATTTAATAGAACCAAATTTAAGCAAGTCAAAAAAACTGCTTATTGCCAGAGCCTACTGTGATGTAAATGAGTTCCTTGAAGATTGATTTTAGCTTGCATATGTTTGATTGTCTTCCATAAGTTTAGTTTTAATTTTAATTCTAATTTTAAATTTTTAATATTTACATATTTTATGCTACTCGAGCTTTGTCAATAAAAATTCATTCTTCAGTTCAGTTTTGCTTCAGTAAATTACAAGTAAATTGACAATGCTGATAGGATTTTTTTTATATAGAGCTAGAGCAATAAATGCATTTAAATTGGATACAACAGATAGATTGACTTCCTTTGACAAAAAGCGCTCAGCAACCAGCTTGTGAAACCATTTGGTTAAAAAAAAAACAGATAATTTAACGACCAGAGTTAACGTTTAGTTTACGACTATGATTAGGTTTCAACTTAAAGAACTTTAAGGCATATAAAAAGTCTCCTTCAAAGCCAGCCATCGAAGTACTTTTACTTATCAACACTGCTTCATTAAAGAGAAGTTTGAGCAAATTTTTTAATAAAAATTAATCTGCTGAGTCTAAAGAAAGCTTGTCATCTCACAAACCTTTCCAGGCTTGCTCCATAAGTACCAAAACACCAATTAAAGGCTCTTTTCGAATATCATAACATAACCTCTACAAACCTGTTTGCCCCATTTCCAATCGGGACCCCTGATTACCCTGGCCCCGACGCCCTCTGTTATTCTAGTATTCCTTGGAACCCCCGAACTGGTTCCCACCGCGTTTGCGATTTCCATCTTCTTTTTCCACGGTCTATTTAAAAAAAAAAAATGTTTATCTATTCGAACACGAAACGAAACCCGTATTTTCGCACCGCACTGTTTTCAGTTTAGTTTCTGTTTTCTTGGGGAGTGGGGGTGTAAAGTGCCAGTCGATCAAACGTCGAAAATCGGATTTGAAGCATTCTATTGGTTGTTAGTGTTGCTACTGGATTGATGTTCTAATGAAATCTGCAATTTTTTTCTCAACTGTGAAAATCTGGATGTACACATAGGCGTAACAAAAATATATTCAAATTCAAATTGCAGGCAAACCATTTATATTAATCGTAATATAAATTAATTATTGTTTATTGCCAGTCTAAGTTACAATAAACTGCCCCATTTCTTGCGTACACAACCTCATTTCAAAATACTTTATTGTTAATAATAATTACCTGTCTAGAATATAAAATATTCATGGATCACAAATTTGGAGTGCGTTATAAAAATAGGCAGACTTTTCAGCTGAAAAAAGAATAGCCTGCAGATAGACGGAAGCTTATACTTTTTTGTGCGAAAAATTGAGAATTCTGTCTAATATTATCGTTAACTACCTGTTGATTTAACCATACTTATACGTGATGCATCTTTTTTGGATGTTCAAAAACATCTAAAAGGTATTAAATGCCGAAAAGTAATGCTGCCATGCTTTTAATTACCTGCCTAATTTTCGGGACTGGCTTGTCGGTCACCCTTCACTCGCACAAGACATGCCTTATCAAAACTTTCTATCACATAACGTTTTCAAATTCATTCATTGCGATTTTGATTGTTACACTTTCCTATTCTAATAAAAAAAAGACATCTTGCTACATACATAGAGAACTATACTTTAAAGAATGACATTTTACTAGGATTCAAACAACTAACAGACAAACAAAGATATAAAATTCAAAAGGCATATAATCATAAAAAAAAACACACACATATGGGCACATGAGATCAATATTATGGCCCAATAAAACGAATATTATCAGATGCTAGCAGTATACACAGTCCATCCCTCCCGCAATGTCCCAACGGTGCACAAGAAACCCGTGAGTGCTGTAAATTGGATGTGAACTAAAGAACTTTGCCTGTTGGAAGACAGTTAAACACCTTTATACCCATATAGTAGAGTCCTTTGTCATACAAAATTGTTGCATGTTTAGGCACACTTCGGTTAGCCCCATTCCTTGTTTCACACCACTATCATCCATTGTACCATTACTCACAAATTTGTCCCTATGCCTATATACATAACAACACATACTATACAAGTACGCTGAATAAACTGTCGATGTGAAGTTTATTGAAGAGCGATACACAGCTGTCTAGGAAGCCAGCTCTACACACCATTCTTATAATGCGCTTCTGCAATGCAAAAATACGGGACATCACCTGGATTTGGGCTCCCCAAAATAAAACACCGCATAGCAGGGGGAAATTAATAAAGGCATAGTAGAATGACAACAGGGAATCATGGTTAACAATATCCCTTAGTTTACAAATACCATAGTTTGCCAATGGAAGTTTCTTAAATATATGTTGCCTTACAATGCTCAAGCCAATTTAGGCTATTATTTAGTTCACCACCAAAAAATGTTAGGGTTTCAACTTTTTTATGGGTGATTATTTATACGAATTACATATTGTCGGTTGTCTATTTTATTTTTGTTTCTAAATTTGATAAAATTTGTTGTATCTGTATTTAATAAGAGCATGTTCTTTCTACACCAGTCATGTATTCGTTCAACAGTCAGATTGGCTATCTGATAAGCTAGATTTGACTCCCCATAAGATAGCACAACAGACATATCATCAGCACACTGTATAGCTGACACATTCTCACTACCCAGACCAACATTTAAGCCGTTACAAAATATAAGAAACAGAAGAGGAGAAACAGAGACCCCTGAGGTGCTCTTGTGGATGTACAGACAACAGAGGATTGATAGGAATGATTAGCCAAACCGCCCTTTCATCCCTTAATGTGTACTGTTTGTATGCGATCTTGTAAAAACGATTTAATCCAGTTCAGACTACCCTTTCAAGCTTTTCAAATAAAATGTTATGATACATTAAGTCAAAAGCTTTGCTTAAGTCGAAGTAAATGCTAATTGTTGTATTGCTGCCATCAAGGGAATTCGTTGTGGCTAATATATGTTCAAAAAGAGCTGTCTGAGTAGATCGATTTTGTAAAAAACCATGTTGCCTAGTACTGAAAAATTAAAAGGTATATAGGAAGTTTATCAGCTATTGTAGAATGTCCTTTCAATGACTTTTGAAAAAGCAGATGGGATGGCAATTGGTCTATAATTTTCCAAATGGCTTTTATCGCCCTTTTTATGTAAAGGTATGGCGGTAGACAAGCTGAAGCATTTGCCATTAACTGCGGGCTTACTCAACTTGTAGAAGAACCAACACGAATCTCAGAGAGGGGCAAATTCGCCGCCCGTCTGCCTCCTGGACCTTTTTCTGACCACCAATCCTGGACCAGTACATAATTAAGGTTGGTCCGCCATTAGGTACTCCCGACCACAAACTTATAACAACGGTTTGTGAATAGCCACTTCTACAGAAGGATCCACCATTGCCTCGCAAAATCTGGCATTACAATTCTGCAAACTGGGACGATCTAAGGGAGTTCTACACAGATTTTCGCTGTGTAAAGGATCAAGAATTAGGCATATTGCTTAAATATTTTATTATATGTTATACATTTGCATAATAACCATTATTGCATATCGATAAGACCTAGTTTTAGAGGTTCATCGCTCTGTACGAAATATGCAATTAACCTAAGTAAGCATATTGTATCAACACCTATACTGTACTACTTTTTGGCCATTCACTAAATAGAAGTATTAAACGAAACTTGTTTTACTGGCTATGATCCCATTTCTTTACACCTGGCTCGAGGTCTGCGTTGGCACTGACGACCCGTCAGTCATCTGCGAAGAGATTACGCAAGTAATCTCCTCGGGAATGGAAGCATACATCCCAAATTCCATCAAGTTATCATCAAAAGGAAAGCTCTGGTTCGACAAAAGATGCGAAAGAGCTGTTGGTAGGAAACAGCAAGCCTACAACTACTGGCAGCAAAATCAGACCGCTGAAAATCGCAATTATTTTGTCGAAGCGAGGAATGAATGCAAACGTGTGATCCACGAAACTAAGGACAAACACAATCAAAGGGTCATGAATAAACTTTTGCAATGCCCGAGTGGCTCCAGGAATTTCTGGTTAGTAGCAAAGGCAGTAAGTAATAACTTTACAAAAACCAGATACGCAAAAGGCATTAGGACCGGACGGAATACCTGCCATCATGTTCTGCGCCAACGAACTGACGCCCGTTTTTTCTAAACTTTTTTCTCCGTCGTAACGAAAAGGGATTTACCCATCTTCTTGAAAAGTCGCTCCAGTGCCACCTATTCAAAAAAGGCGAGAAAACCACGCCCTCAAACTATTGCCCAATTGCCTTGCTTCCAATAATCTCCGAAGTCATGGAGTGTGTAGTCAATCCGCAACTACTCAAGTACCTCGAGAACAACAGAATAATCAGCGACAACCAATACGGCTTTCGCAAAGAGAGATCGACAGGAGATATATTGACATATGCCACCCATATATGGAGTAGGACAATTGAGAACTACGGAGAGTCTCGAGCGATTGCGTTGGATATTTCGAAGATATTGGACAGAGTTTGGCATGACGGATTGCTCAACAAAGTGTCGTCCTTTGGACTGCCAGCCTCTCTCAGCAGCTGGCTTGCCAGTTTCCTTAAAAACCGATCTCTGCACGTTGCAGTTGATGCACACATCCCAGACACATTCACCATTAACGCGGGCGTGCCTCAGCGCAATACTTTCACCAACTCTGGTCCTCATCGACCTCATCTATAATAATGACCTGCTGACCGAAACGAATAATCCTGTTTACAGTTTTGCAGATGACAGTAAACTTGTCTCCCAAATTTGGCTGAGAAAAAGCTTTAAGAGCGACTAAGACTTATCACCGCAGACAGGAGCAGATTACAGCAACTAATCAAGACTTGGAGGAAGTTCAAACTTGGGGGCGACAGAAATTTGGTACAGTTCATGCAATGCAGCAAAGACCCAAGCAGCCACGTTTACCAAGAAGGCCAATACCGCGAGCCCTGACATCATTATGGCACGATCGACCATTCCTTCGTCCTCGTCAATCGGACTAGTGGGTGTCTCAGTCAACAGCAATATGTCCTGGCATGATCACGTTGCTAACATCGCAAAATCAGCCTCCCAGAAGCACTATTTCGCAACAAAAAACTGTATACACCGCAGCAGTTGGTCTTGCTCTAGAAAGCGCAAATCTTACTTTATTTTATATTTTGTGTCCGGTTCAGACCCTCACTTTCCAATAATTAGCGGCCGCGATGGCCTTGTCATTTCCAAGAAACAAGTCCTCCATCCTGCAGGACTGCTCAAGCATAGGGCAGACCAAAAGATGATTCGGATCCTGAATTGCACCACACTCGCATCCCATGTCCTCGTTGTCTGGGAGTAGTCCCATCTCGCCATATTTGTTTTGCATCTCGGAACTCCAACTATCATTCGATTCAGAGTCCTCCACATAGGGTAAGGGCATTGGCTTCCGGAAGCAAGTTCCTCTTTTACTACTTCTGCATTGTTCTGACTGAGTTCCTCCCTCCACCTCTCAACGCGATTTCACGCCGGTGAACCCTCCAGTGCCTTGGTTCGAAAAAGAAAAGTTTTTCTAGACCTGAGACGTTTGTTCTGTGGTTGGTGGCCGTGCAGAGAGTGTCTTGGGTTGTATTGTTGCTTTTTCCTTTCAATGTGGGCAGCAACCTCACGTCGAATATGAGGTGGGGCAATTCCAATTATAGGGTAAAGTTTTTGAACAGGGGTGGGTTAAAGGCATCCAGTCACTATCCGTGCGGTCTCATTGATGGCCGTGTCAACGCGTTTTGCATGTCTTGAAGCGTTTCAGACCGGAGCTGCAGATTCGGAAGCTGTTATACACAAGGCCAGGGCGGATATTCTCAAGGTTAATGGATCGGCTCTCCAATATCTATTTGTTAGTTAACTAAGAATATTGTTTCGAGCGTTTACTTTGGCCTTTGTATTTATACAGTGCTGCTTCAAACTTAGTGTACGGTCCAGTGTAACGCCTAGGTATTTTGGTGTCTGGAAATGTTGCAACTGGGTTTCACGCCAAACAATGTTCAACTCTCTCCTTGCCTGTTTGTTGTTGAGATGAAAAGCACAGACCTGCGTCTTGCTAGGATTTGATCTAAGATGAATGGAGTCGTAGTAAGCAGACAGTTCATCCAAAGCCTCTGACAATTTGGCCTCCACCTCCTCAAAACTTTTGCCCCGAGCATACACGGCCGTGTCGTCCGCATAGATGAATCGTCTGGTACCATCCGACATAGGTTGGTCATTGGCATATATATTATATAGTGATGGTGCCAGCACATTTCCCTGAGGCAGTCCGTTTTTTTTTGGTTTCTCCACCTGCTGCTTTTCCCCATCAGACTGACATGGAACCGTCTATTCTGGAGCAAAATGCCAATCATCCGTGCAGGTGGAGGAAGTTCCGTGTTACCTCATACACTCTCGTCAGCAGCTTTTTGTGATTTACTGTATCATATGCTGTTGTGAGGTCAATAAATATCGCACCAGTGATCTGCCTTTCCTCCAAGCCATCCTCGATAAAAATGTGGAGAAAAGCAGTTACTCTGGCTTTTCTTCACATTTTTGGTATTCTAAGGCTAATGTTACAAGTATTAAATAATTCCAGCAGCCACTGCAACGTTGTCTCGCCAAAATTCTTAACCTGTTCAGTCCTCAAGTCGTCGATACCAGGTGCTTTATTAATTGATCTTCATGTCATTCATCGCCGTATTGGCTCGTCTCTAGAAAAGGGTTCGCGGAGGTAGTAGTCCTCATTATTCACATCTTGGGTGAGCGCAAATAAAACCGCGCTTAGAATATTGCTCACACATCTGGAGTGCCGCATCAAAGCACACCCTAAATCTGCTGGATTCCATTCAAAAGGGAGCTGTGCGTCTCGTTGGTGACCCAGAGTTGACCGGGAATCTGGATAGTCTGGAACACCGCAGACATGTGGCCGAGAAGTCTCTGTTTTACAGATACTTTCACGGCAGATGTTCCCAGAATTTGGCCCGCCTCATCCCACCTCTGGCAACGCGTGTCAGACAGTTACGACAGACGGCAAGAGCGCACCAGTTCGTACAACTGGAAAAAACTAGAACATCACTTTACAAGAACTCCTTT
>MU183362.1:135415-206857 GCA_016904865.1 Pissodes strobi | reverse complement strand
AAAAAAATGTGTGACCGAAGGTCACACAAACGAGGCCCGAAGGGCCTCGCGCGTGCCGCAGGCACGAGTGGCCACGCCACTTGTTAGAAAGCCCTTATCTATAATATAGGGCTTTCTATAGGGCTTTATAACGGACTTTTTGTGTGTGTGTGTGTATGTGATGGGATCGACTACAGGTCGCAATTTTGAAGATAGCGACTTGAAATTTGGCATAGAGGTAGAGGTTCACGAACCCTCGGAACCTATTGATTTTGGTTACGATCGGTAAATATACAGGGTGTGAAAACAGGACAAGTTACCGTTTTTTGGCATTTTTGACCGTGCAAACAAGGACCAACTTTTCTTTTTTTTTATGTCAAATGAAAGTATTCGGTATGACACGTATTTTCTCTATTTGCTCTTTGCTCGAATTGTTATACAGGGTGTGAAAACAGGACAAGTTGCCGTTTTTTGGCATTTACAGGTCGCAATTTTCAAGATAGCAACTTGAAATTCGGCACAGAGGTAGAGCTCCACAAACCCTCGGAACATATTGATTTTCGTTACGATCGGTTGATATACAGGGTGTGAAAACAGGACAAGTTGCCGTTTTTTGGCATTTTTGTCCGTGTAAATAAGAATAAAATTCTTTTTTTTACGTCAAATAAAAGTATTCGGTAAGACACGTATTTTTGTCCCTTTGCTCTTTTGCTCTAATTGTTATACAGGGTGTGAAAACAGGACAAGTTACCGTTTTTTGGCATTTACAGGTCGCAATTTTGAAGATATCGATCTGAAATTTGGCATAGAGGTAGAGGTCAACAAACCCTCGAAGCCTAATGATTTTGGTTACGATCGGTTAATATACAGGGTGTGAAAACACGACAAGATACGGTTTTTTGGCATTTACAGGTCGCAATTTTGAAGAAAGCGACTTGAAATTTGGCATAAAGGTAGAGGTTCACAAACCCTCGAATCTTATTGATTTTGGTTACGACCGGTTAATATTCAGGGTGTGAAAACAGGAAAAGTTACCGTTTTTTTTGCATTTACAGGTCGCAATTTTGAAGATAGCGACTTGACATTTGGCATAGAGGTAGAGGTTCACAAACCCTCGAAGCCTATTAATATTGGTTCCGATCGGTTAATGTACAGGGTGTGAAAACAGGACAAGTTACGGTTTATAGGCATTTACAGGTCGCAATTTTGAAGATAGCGACTTGAAATTTGGCATATAGATAGAGGTCCAAGAACCATCGAAGTCTATTGATTTTGGTTACGATGTGTTAATATACAGGGTGTGAAAACAGGACAAGTTAACGTTTTTTGGCATTTTGTACGTGTAAACAAGGACCAACTTTTCTTTTATCGATGTCAATTTATAAGTAGAGGTGAAAGTATGTTAGCATTTTTTGTTGACAACATGGTTACCATAGCAACCAATTAATGATATGTATATCACTAATAAAAGATATAGTATGGTACTTAGCATTGCTTATGAAGCCTAATTTGATACTAAAAAATTGGTTGCTATGGAAACCAAAAAAAGTAAAAAATCGTCATAATTCGTCAATCGTACGATTTAGAGATTTGATATTTGGTATTTATGTAAAGATTTAAAAAAATTAACGATTGACGTTGACAAGTCGGTTACCATATAAACCAATTAGTAATATGTACATCACTAATAAAACATATAGTATGGTACTTAGGATTGTTTATGAAGCTTAATGTGATACTAAAAAATTGGTTGCTATGGTAACCAAAAAAAAAGTAAAAAATCGTCATAATTCGTCAATCGTTCGATTTAGAGATTTGATATTTGGTATTTAGGTAAAGATTTAAAAAAAAATAACGATTGACATTGACAAGTCGGTGACCATGGCAACCAATTAGTAATATGTATTAATATGCAGGGTGTGAAAACAGGACAAGTTCACGTTTTTTGGCATTTTTGTCCGTGTAAACACGAACCAACTTTTTTTTTTTCGATGTCAATTTATAAGTAGAGGTGAAAGTATGTTAGCATTTTTTGTCGACAACATGGTTACCATAGCGATCAATTAACAATATGTACATCACTAATAAAACATATAGTAAGATACTTAGGATTGTTTATGAAGCCTAATTTGATACTAAAAAATTGGTTGCTATGGTAACCAAAAAAAGTAAAAAATTCTCATAATTCGTCATTCGTACGACATAGAGATTTGATATTTGGTATTTAGGTTAAGATTAAAAAAAATTAACGATTGACGTTGACAAGTCGGTTACCATGGCAACCAATTAATATTATGTATATCACTAATAAAACATATAGTATGGTACTTAGGATTGTTTATGAAGCCTAATTTGATACTAAATAACTGGTTGCTATGGTAACCAAAAAAAAGTAAAAAATCGTCATGATTCGTCAATCGTACGACTTAGAGATTTAATATTTGGTATTTAGATAAAGATTTTAAAAATTAACTATTGACGTTGACAAGTCGGTTACCATGGCAACCAATTAGAAATTTATCACGGTAAAATTAGACTAGCGATTGGTAAGTATAATTATAAGGGCTTTCTAATTATAGGTCACGGTACGGATAGGAGCGTGGCAATAATGTGTGATCGAAGGTCACACAAACGAGGCCCGAAGGGCCTCGCGCGTGCCGCAGGCACAGGCGGCCACGCCGCTTGTTTTCTAGCATCCATTATTTGCTGGGGAGGGGAGGGGTTCATTTTTTTAGGCAATCATCTAAATGATAATTTGGGGATTTTGTTTAAAAGGAGGGGGTGGGTTAGTTTGGGTTAGTGGGGATTTTTTTTTTAAATATCGAGTCGTATGATTTTTCAAGGTTTTTTTTACAAGGATTTCAAACATAATAATATTTTTTATTTATTTTTACCTAAATTAAAAATATCAACTGATAATTTCTGGAGTTAAACATCAAATGTATAGTAGTGGTTTGACTGCAAAGTAATGATTCATATGATGCTTAGACATATCAGAAAAAGTTAGCAAAACGAGACGAAAAAAAGGAACAAAATGTTGGTAATCTGACAAGATTACCAACAACCAGTAAGCAAAATTATTGATGTGAGGTGCTAACTAAAAATCAACATTTTTCTAACTTTGAAGAATGATCGATATCTGATTTCATCGCGAAGGTACAGTACTCTGCTGCTAATTGATTCTCTTATACCTGATGTATAAGCCTTGACTTTCCATAAATCCTATAGGCTGAAAAATTCCATACCTAGGTGTCTAATAAATCTAACGATAGTTTTTCACGTCAAAGTTAGATGTTAATTTGTCTCGGAAATATATAAATTATGTAAGCCATTGAGCCGCCCGAATGTACTTATTTTTAAAGCGTTATTTTAATGACCCAATAATTTTATTTTATTAATATTTCCCATACTTACCAAATGGATATTTCCCATACCGACGATTATAAACAATTTATCTATATCTGCCGCCTCGTGTGAATCAAAACACTTGTGCACACAAAGGGTTAGTCATCTATATGTATATGTATTTCAAAAATTCATCTTTAATATTTTCAATTTTTTCCTCGACATGTAACTAGTCGTGGATAGATATAGGGCAAACTAATTTAGCACCCATCGAAAGGAAAGTAATTTGTAATTTGTATCTAATTACCATTAGCTGCAAAGCTAATCAGGAACCCCATTGTTGTTTTTGAAGTGTGTTTTCTTAAATTATTAATGCTAATAATTTGTTTTTGCAGTGAATATTTGATAGATATTTATACCTAAACTTAGGCATTTTGCATAATTTGCATGTTTTCTGCAGTTTTTGTAAATTACAGAAAAAATTGAGTAAATATGCAAAAACATCGTTTTCAAACAAATTTTCTCGGTTCCCAATATTTAATGTCACAGGGAATATGTGCTTTAATAAACCTGTATGGTTTTATAGTCCGATAATAAAAACCAGTACCAAATGGCCGGAGAATAACAATCACGTCAGGAAATGCCCAAAATTGTAAATGGTTAGGATAAAAAGGTTGGCAGAATATCTTCAATTATTGTTTTCAACAACCTGAATGGGAAGCAACGCGTACTTATAGGTTTGTTTCCCTTTCAACCAAGACGTATTTTGCTTTAGTGAAAAACGTCAAGAACAAATAAAATTGTCTAAGAGAAGTGGTGATTTAAACTGGATTAAACTATACAAATGAATTTGTATGTATTTTGTAATTGCAAGTTAAAATTTCTTTCGTATTTAAATGTATTCATATAACTAATACATGTTTAAAAATAAAAGCGAATTCTTTAAATAAATTTGTGCACATTGAAATACTTCGTTAAACTAATTTTATTTAAAAATTTAAAAAGAAGGGGGGCGATGGAATTTGTAAATGTAAATTAAACCTTGAAGATTTCTTTTCTCTGATCTATTGTAGATAGCACGTGATAAAAACTTTGAAATAGACCAACATGTGAAAATTGCAACCGAAAAAAGATAAAACAAAGGTTCCTGGCGAAAAATTTTAAGAATCACTGCAATGGTTTTCCAAACAGTTTCTAAAAACATTACAGAATAAGATGCATTCGACCAACATTTAGGTATATGAAGCCGATAATTATTTTCAATACTATCTTAAAAGTATTATAAGTTTAACATTCCAAATGATAGAACTTTAATGTTGATTTTTTTATATTTAGGCGTTATAAAAATTAGATCTGAAATAGGAAATAATTATTTTTACGTTTGTGTGGATGGAACCACTGATTCGTTCGGTCGGTACATAGCTCATATAATGATTGGAATGCTTAAGAATAAATTACCTAAGGCGTACTTAATAGGTTCAAAACAAATAAAAAAGGTTAACTCATTGAGAATATCACGTTTTATTTGAGATGAATTGTCAAAATTGTTTCTTTTCGTTGCTCTGCCACACGAAAAGCTTTTAATCTTTTTGGCAGGTGTTTCTTCCTACATGCTTAAGGCTGGAAATAATTTGAAGATATTCGAATTTAATTCATGTGACATGTTTAGCCCATGCTGAGAGAATCCGAATTTAATTTCCTTATGCCAACGTGAAAAAACTTTTTCTCAAAGTAGGTACCACTAAGATTCCAGCCTAATCATGACCATAGCCAGTAGCCAGTTTTAACTAAATGGAGAACTTGGCTAGAGGCTGTTTTTTTTATACGCAGCAGTTAGAATAGAAATATCAAAAAATTTAAAACATAATTGGAAAAAAAACGTGGGTTCAAACCCCTGGTCAAAGCAACAAGGGTTTTGAATTAAAATTTTCAGAAAATCTAAAAATGGAACCAGATATTTTAATATATTTTTTTTAAATTGTCATGTTACATCCGTTGACATTGCGCGCAGCTCTTCGGTATACGGATAGAAAACATGAATTTTTAATTGAAAATATTTAAAAAATATTTAATTACATATAGTTTTAATAATAGGTAATTCCAATATATAGGTATAGGTGTAGAGTAGTTTCAAATTCAGAATTAAGAATAAAACTCTATTAAAAAAAAGTAAAAAAAAACATTGCCGGTGTGTTAGTTTAGAGTTTGTCTAGCGACGTAAGTCACAGAGGTAGTCTCTTAATTGCATCTCTAACTCCCAACTAATGCGCAGACAACCGCCAATTTTAACTCTTAAACTCAAAACTAATATTTTTTTAATTCTGACTATGAAACTAATTAAGAGATTGGATCAGAACTAAGCTAAAATTCTTATTTCTGAACCGAAGGTTAAATTTCTAGTTTCGAAATATGAATTGAAATTTAATGAAATTTCAAATTCAGAACTACGTATAAAATCTTAATAGAAATAAAAAAAAACTTATTTCGAATTTGAAAGACATTATTTGAGAGACATTATTTGAGATTGCCTGTACTTTAGTTTGGCGTTAGTTAATCGTCGGTAGTATCTTAATTGCATTAACAACGCTGAATTAATGTACAGACAACCGTTAATTTTAACTGCCAAAATAAAAATGACGAATTTTTTAATTCTGACTTCGAAACTAGGATTTGAGTCTAATAAAGGGTTTAAAACGCGGAACTGGGCTGAAATTCTTATTTCTGAACTGAAGGTTAATTTGGATATATTTCTGGATTTTATGTCAGATTTAAGTGCAATCTTTAATTTCTGGTTTCCAAATCAGAATTAAAGTTTAATCGAAGTTTCAAATTTAGAATTAAGTAAAAAATCTTAATAGGAATAAAAAAAACCTTAATTTCAAGATTGATTAATTATTAGAGATTGCCTATGCTTTAGTTTGGAGTTAGTTCAGCCACCGTAGTCTCTTAATTGCATTAAAAACTCTGAATTAATGCATAGGCAACCGTTAATTTTAACTGTCTAACTAAAAATTAACAATTTCTTAATTCTGATTTTGTTACTAGGATTTGAACCTAATTACGGGTTTAAAACGCGGTATCTAGCTGAAATCCCTATTTCTGAACTGAAGGTTAATTTCGATTTAATTCTGGACTTTCTGTCAAATTTAAGTGGAATCTTTAATTTCTAGTTTCAAAATCAAAATTAAACTTTAATCGAAGTTTCAAATTTAGAATTAAGTAAAAAATCTTAAGAGGAATTTAAAAAAAGGCCTTAATTTCCACTTTGAAAGTCATTTATCAGGGATTGCTTGTGCTTTAGTTTGGCGTTAGTTTAGCAACGGTAGTCTCTTAATTGCATTAACGACGCTGAATTAATGCACAGGCTACCGTTAATTTTGACTCTCAAGCTAGAAATGAAGAATTTCTTAATTCTGACTTTGAAACTGGGATTTGAACCTAAATAAGGGTTTAAAACCCTAACTTACCCAAACTAAGCTGAAATCCTTAACTTAATGTTAATTTGGATATAATTCTGGGTTTTATGTCAGATTTAAGTGGAATCTTTAATTTCTCGTATCAAAATCAGAATTGAACTTTAATCGAAGTTTCAAATTAAGAATTAAGGAAACATTTTTAATAGGAATTTAAAAAACCTTAATTTCGAGATTTAATCATTATTAGAAATTGCCTGTGCTTTATAGTTTGGAAATAATTCAGCAATGGTAGTATCTTAATTCCATTACCAACTCTGAATTAATGCATAGGCAACCGTTAATTGTAACTCCCAAGCTAAAAATGTTTTTTTTTTATTCTGACTTTAAACTAGTATTTGAATCTAATTAAGTATTTGAAACGCTGAACTAAGCTAAAATCCTTAATTCTAGAGTGAAAGTTAAATTGGATTTAATCCTGAGTTTTGTGTCAGATTTAAGTGAAAACTTGAATTCCTAGTTTCAAATTCAAGATTAAGCATTATTCGGAGCTCCACGTTTACAATAAAGAAAAAATATTAAGGAGAATTAAAAAAACCTTAATTTTAGTTTAAAAATTAGCTTAAGTATTGCATACTTGTTAGTTTAGAGTTAGCGCAGCGACGTTAGTTACAGAAGTAGGTAGTCTCTTAATTGCATCGAACACTTATTACTGATGCATCGGCAATCGGTAATTTTGATTTTCAAACTTAATATTAACATCGACCATAATTGGTCGATGATATTAAGGATTGTTTTAACTGTGACTTTAATTAAGAAATAGGATTTCAGAACTAAGCTGAAATTCTTAATTTTGAAGTAGAAGTTAATTTGGATTTAATTCTGAGTTTTATGTGAGATTTAAGTGGAAACTTTAATTCCTAATATCAAATTCAAGATTAAACATTATTCGGAGTTCCAAATTCACAATTAAGAAAAAAATATGAATAAAAAAAAAAGTTAATTTTGAGTTTAAAAGTTTGTATTAAGTATTGCCCCCTTTGAAACTCAAAATTAAGGATTTTTATAACTGTAACTGCAAATTAAGAACTAAGTTAAAATTCTTAAATCTGGACTAAAGGTTAATTTGGACTTAATTCTGGGTTTTATGTCAGATTTAAGTGAAACCTTTAACTCCTACTTTCAAACTCAATATTAAACAATATTCTGAGTTTAACATTCACAACTAAGAAAAAAATATTAATAGGAATTAAAAAAAGCCTCAATTTTAAGTATAAAAGTTAGTATTAAGTATTGCTTGCTTGTTAGCTTAGAGTTAGTCCAGCGACGTTAGTTGCAGAAGTAGTCCCTTAATTGCATCGAAAACTCCTAACTAACCTTCAAACTAAAAATTCAAGATTAAGCAATACTCGGAGTTCCACATTTACAATTAAGAAAAAATATTAAGGGGGAATTAAAAAAAACCTTCATTTTGAGTATTGCCTACTTGTTAGTTTAGAGTTAGTTCAGCGACGTCAGTTACAGAAGTAGTATCTTAATTGCATCGAATACTCATTACTTATGCAATGGCAATGGTCAATTTTGATTTTCAAACTTAAAATTACGGATTGTTTTAACTGTGACTTCAATTAAGAAATAGGATTTCAGAACTAAACTGAAATCCTTAATTCTGAAGTAGAAGTTAATTTGGATTTAATTCTTGAGTTTTATGTCAGATTTAAGTGAAAAATTCCTAATATCAAATTCAAGATTAAACATTATTCGGAGTTCCGCATTCACAATTAAGAAAAAAAAAATTAAAAAAACTTAATTCTGAGTTTAAGTTAGTATTAAGTATTGCCTGCTTGTTAATTTAGACCTAGTCCACCGACATTAGTAACAGAAGTAGTCTCTTATTTGCATCGAAAACTTATAACTGATGCACCGGCAATCGTTAATTTTCAAACTTGAAATTAAGGATTGCTTTAACTCTGACTTCAATTAAGAAAAAGGATTTCAGAACTAAACTGAAATCCTTAATTAAGTCTGAGTTTTATGTCAGATTTAAGTGAAAACTTAAGTATTGCCTGCTTGCTAATTTAGACTTAGTTCGTCGACACTAGTTACAGAAGTAGTTTCTTAATTGCATCGAAAACTCATAACTAACGCAATCTCAATCGCTAATTTTGATTTTCAAATTAAGGATTTTTTTAACTGTTACTTCTATTAAGAAATAGGGTTTTAGAACTAAGCTGAAACTCTTAAGTCTGAAATAAAAGTTAATTTGGATTTAATTCTAGGGTTTTTAATTTTTTACATCAGATTTGGGTGGTCTTTAATTTCGAGTTTCTAAATCAGAATTAAACTTTATTCGGAGTTTCCAATTCAGAATATAAAAGAAAAACCTTAATAGGCATTCAAAAAATCTGAATTTTGAGTTTAAAGGGCAATATTAAGGATTTCTATTCGTTAGTTTAGGAATACTACAGCGACGATAGGCATATAGGAAGTTTCTTAACTTCTAGACTGAATGTTAGAATTAAGGACTACCTGTGCGTTAGTTTAGAGTTGGGTAATTCAGCGAAGGTAATCAGAAAGGTATTCTCTTAATTGAGCAAAGCCATCCTTTATTCTGACTTAGAAACAAGAATATGTTTGTAAAAGTTTGAAATTCAGAACTAAGTTGAAGTCTTTAATTTTGAACTGAAAATTCATTTGGGTTTAAGTTAAGTTACAGTTAAGTGAAATATTTAATTATGAGTTTGAGGATAAGAATAATTAACCTTTATTCAATTTCAAGTTCAGAATAGAGGTCTGGATTCCTATGTTACATTTAAGTGAAATATGCATTTAATTATAAGTTTCAAGATAAGAATAATTAACCTTTATTCAGTTTCAAGTTCAGAATAAAGAAAAAATCTTAATTCTGAATTTGGAAAAATGAATGCAGCATCAGATTTAAGTGAAATATGTATGTAGGAGTTTCAAAGTCAGAATTATGAAAAAATTGTTAATTCTGAATTTAAAAATCATAATTAGGGTCAATTTCTAGTGCTAAAGTCGGATTAAAAATTTCTCAATTTCGAGCTTGATAGACAGAATTAAGGAGAAATTTGTGTCAGCCACTCACATAACAGATCACCACTCTGAATTGCGTTTATGTAACTCTAAATTAATGCACAGGCAATCCTTAATCCCGACTTTAAAACTTGAAATCATTTTTTTTATTCTGACTTTGACTGACTTTGAAACTAGAGTTTAAACCTAATTCTGATCTGCAAATCCAGAATTGAGAATTTGTCCTTAATTATTTTCTAAAGTTAAATTCTGATTTTGAAACTCGGGATTATAAACTTAATTAATCTTACATCGAAACGCAGAATTAAGACCAAAAATTATTTCAGCTAAGGTCTGAGTTTGAAACTCGGAGTTAAGCTTAATTCAAGCTCTAAAGCTCGGATAATCGGAGCTTGCTCAACGCTGACTCCGAATTAAACCTAATTTTGGCTTTCAAATTTACACCTATAGATTGTTGCTTAAAATCTAGTACATAATGTACTTTGTTAATTAGCTATGAAAATGTGGGTTATGGAAACCAAATACCATATAATAGATGGTAAAGACGAGTAGAGAGATAAAATTATTAATTTATGTGTGAACAGCCGAAATCATCGATGCAGCTTAAAACATTCAGCCAATTTGAAGGTGGTATAGCACATTTATTATATTACTATTCTTTAAAAATAAAACATTGCTCGATAATCAAAAAAGCACGATAATAAACCTAATCACAAGTCACTTATTTCCCTGCAAGGATGCAATGCAATCGGCCTGGAATCTTCCTGATTTTACCCATTCAGGCTGTTATAACAACATAATAAGCTGTATATTAATTTGTTTTGTGTGCATTTATTTATTCACCATTCTTACTACCGTTTTAATTCTGAAGACTTACCTTTGGGTGTTTTGATTCTCGGTGTTTCGACAAATACGCCATTGTCTTTATCTGCGCTTTCTTCTTTAATGCCTTTCGGTTCTACGCCCTGAAAATGACCTCTCATTAAATCCAAATTCTAAATTCTACTTCTATAAGTTAGATGTTTTATCCGAATTTGCTATAATAACGTGCTTAAAGGAAGTTTCCTATTTCGAACAAACTTGGATAAAGCGTATAACTTTACTTGTATTTGTGCATACGTATAATTATATGTATGTATGTATGTTCGCTCTGTTTATGTACATATTGAAAGTGCAAAATTTTTATTTAACGTTACCGCTAAATAAAACCCCTTCGTGCTGCCCAAATTACGTTTTATATTTCCGTCTCTCAGCAGCAGCAGCATCTGCAAATTCGAGTCGGGGCTCGCTGTGCCAATTTCGTAGAAAGGTTAAACAGGTGCGATCGGTCCGCCCCAATATATCCCCCGCTGCGGTCGGGCGAGACCACACACCTGCGTTGGGGGGAAGTTTTTCAACTCCCAAATACCCCCTTGAAACTGGAGCAATTGAATTTATAGATACGTGCAGCAGTTAATCTAATTTTAAATACCTCTAACGTTCCTAATCCAAACGGCTGTTAAAACTAATAATAGTATCTAGTAGTGGTCCTTATTAGCAAAAGTAGAGGCAGATTGGTTTATTTTTGCTAGACTTGAAAGGTCGTTTAACAACCCCTGACCATTTTTCTACCCATCATCAGGATGGTGCACAGTGCGGAGGAATTCTAGCGGGACCAAAACAAGCTAGGAAAGTGTACTCATAAGTATAGGTAGTAGAAGCTCAAATTAAGACAAAAGTAGATTTTTTGGTCGTGTATATTTTTGGTATTTTGAAACTGTTTTGTCAGCCAAATTTAGTACCGTTTTCTGCTCGGCAAGGCAGAGGTAATAAAATAACAAAAATTCACAAGTATGCATACGTTCCCTTCCAAAACCAAATTATGTTGCCGTTTACCAAAAGTATGTGTTTTGATACTGTACGTAGGTATATTGTCACGCAACGTCTTTATCCCGTGACGCCACGCCTTGATTAGCGTGCAGGATAGTAGCTCAAAGCCGGAATCGCTCTACGTCAGGTGAGAAGAGATAATAAAGGAAGCACTTCGGATAAACAATAACAAGGTATATTGGTCAATCTTAACAAGAAAATATTAACAATGTTTATCGGTCAGAAATGTTGATAAGATTATATTATACCCAAGTACTAAGGTGCGCATGCTTTCTCGATTGAGGTATATTTATGAATTGTTTATAAGTCTTTGGTCACTGTTTTATAAATATAGTTTTTCTTAAGAGTTTGTGTTGTGTTTAATTTATAGTTAGCTTGAGTTAGAATCACGTTAAATTTCCACTTAGAGTATGCACTTAAACTTTGCACTTGAACTTTACTGATTTTTACTTTGAAAATTATCTTTTAATAAATCTCCTGTAGATTCGACTTGTAATACTGAGGCCCAGATAAACCCACACCAGATGCGAAACCTCCTGCCTAACGCATGAAACAAAAATTCGTTTAAAGCTCCGCCTCCTTGGGATGGCCAGCCATCCCAAGAAATAGTCAGGGCAAGCTCTAGTGTGATTCTAAACGCGAGCCACGCGAGTCGTTTGGTTTAGTCCGAAAGCGTTACAAAAAGTAATTAATCTTTATTTTATTTTCTTAAATATGCCTGGTTATAAGTGTCTTTATTTGAATTGTTCTACTAGAAGCGGTGGCGAAAAATCATTATTTAAATTACCCCGCGATCCTGAAAGGTATGTATAAATGTTGTTTAACGCACATTTCAGCACATTTATTTTCAAAATTATTCCATAATCTAAAATCGAATGAGCACGAAATTCAATTAAATATGAAAACTGGCAGATACAATGTTATAGTTAAATCTTATTTAAATCCAACTACTGTTATACAGTGTCCGCCAGAATATTGGGCACATAAATGGGAATTTTTTTTTTTATTATGATATCGGAACTTTTGTTTTAACCAATCAATTCTGCATGTCTGACAATCTAAAAATGCATTTTAACACTGAAAATGTTTCTGTTTTCCTAGCATAGGGCCTCAAATCGTGAAAAAGTGCTTGCTAAATTTGCCACATTCATGACGTCATACACATGAGAGATCATGTTAGTTTGTTTATTTAAACCTAAATTTGATTATAACGTATCGGAATCGGTTCAAATGACTAGAATAAATTGGAACTAACTGAAACAAACCGAAAGTTTATTGAACGACTAACCCAAACTAACCAAAAGCACCAAAACTGGCTAAAACGTATCGGAACAGGTTACTAAAATTAAAGTAAGAAAACTAATCAAAACGAACCGAATTTTGACGGCTAACAAAACTACCCGAAAACATTAAATTTGATTATAACGTGTCAAAACCGGTTCAAATAACTAAAATAAATTGGAACTAACTGAGACTAACCGAAAGTTGATTGGACCACTAACCAAAACTAACCATAAGCGCCAAAACGGGCTAAAAACTATCGGAACAGGCTCCAAAAATTAAAGTAGGGTTAAAATTAGCCAAAACGAACCGAATTTTGGCGAAAACGGGCTAAAATTTATCAGAACAGATTACAAATGTTAAGTTAAAACTATCCTAAATTAACCGAATTCTGGCGACTAACCAAAACTAACCAAACACATTAAAATTGCTTAAAACGTACCGTAACCGGTTCAAATAACAAATATATATTAAAACTAACTGAAATTTACCGAAAGTTGATTGAACGACTAACTAACCAAAAGTATCCAAAAGCACCAAAACGGGCTAAATGGCATCGAAATAGATTTAAAAAAGTTGAAGTAAGTTCAAACTAACCCAAATTAACCGAATTTTGGTGACCAACATTAAAAATGCTTATGTCTCGGTACCGGTTCAAATGACTAAAATAAATCGGAACTAACTGAATTTTACCTGAAGTTGATTGAACGATTAACCAAAACTAACCAAAGGTAAGTAAAAGCATCAAATCGGGCTAAAACGTATCGAAATAGATTAAAAATATTAAAATTAACCGAATTTTGGTGACTAACCAAAAATAGCCAAAAACACTAAAATTGTTTAAAACGTATCGGAACTGGTTAAAATGATTAAAATAAATTAAAACTAACTGACAGTTGATTGAAAGACTAACCAAAAGCACCGGATCCGGTTCAAGTGACTGAAATAAATTAAAACTAACTATAACTAACCGAAAACTGATTGAATGACTAACCAAAACTAATTAAAAGATGGTTATGGTAGCACCAAAAAGGGCTAAAACGGGTTGAAAGTGATTAAAGGTATTAAAATAAGTAACTAACTCAAATTAGCCGAATTTTGGCGACTAACTAAAATGAATCAAAACATTAAAATTGGTTCTGACTGAAATAAATTAAAACTAACCGAAAGCTGATTGAATGACTAACAAAAACTAATCAAAAGTAACCATAATCACCAGAAAGGTATTAAAGTAAGTAACTAACCCAAATTAACCGAATTTTGGCGACTGACTAAAACTAATCAAAAACGTTTAAATTGGTTATAACGTATCGGTACCTGTTCAATTGACTAAAATAAATTGGAACTGGCTAAAAGTAACCGAATGTTGATTGAATGACTAACCCAAACTAACCAAAAGTAACTAAATGCACCAAAACGGGCTAAAACGTATCGAAATATATCAAAACTATGGAAGTAAGTTAAAACTAATACAAGTTAATCGAATTTTGGTGACTAACCAATAACACTAAAATTGGGTATAGCGTCGGAACTGGTTCAAATGACTAAAATAAATTAAAACTAACTGAAAATTAGCCTTTTTTGGTGCTTTTGGTTACTTTTGGTTAGTCGTTTAACTAACTTTTGGTTAACTTCAGTTAGTTTTAATTTATTTTAGTTATTGGTACCGGCTCCTATATGTTATCACCAATTTTAATTTTTTTGGTTAGTTTTGGTTAGTCATTCAATCAACTTTCGGTTACTTTCAGTTAGTTTCAATTTATTTTCGTCATTTGGACCGGTTGCGATACGTTATAAACAGTTTAAATGTTTTTGGTCAATTTAAGTTAGTCGCTATATACCTACCTACTCGTACCTATAGTCAACTTAAATTCAACTTACTTAAATATTTTTAATCTGTGCCGATACGTTTTAGCCCTTTTTGATGCTTTTGGATAGTTTTGGTTAGTCGTTCAATCAATTTTCGGATGATTTCAGTTCAATTCCGATACGTTATAAATGTTTTTGGTTACTTTAGGTTAGTTGCCAATATTCAGTTTTGTAACCTGTTACGATACGTTTTACCCCTTTTTGGTGCTTTTGGTTACTTTTGGTTAGTCGTTCAATCAACTTTCGGTTAGTTTCAGTTAGTTCCAATTTATTTTAGTCATTTGAACCGATTTCGATACCTTATGATCAAATTTAAGTTTAAATAAACAAACTAACACGATCTCTCACGCGTATGACGTCATGTGACAAATGTAGCATGTACTTTTTCACTATTTTAGGATAACAGAAACATTTTCAATGTTAAAATAACCTTAAATCGGCATATATTAAAGCGTACTAAGGGAATTTCTGTAAAAAAGTCAGAGCAGCCATAATAACACAAGATTTCCATGACCGCCTGTTGGGACAAAAAGAAAGTGAATGGCTATTGCAAATTTTTATTTTTCCTGAACCAGTACACCAACAAAACACGTTTTCATTTAATTGGTGCAGACCAACTTTTTTAATTTTGAAGAACAATTCTATAATCATACCCAGATTATTTGGTGCAGGCCAAGTATAACCGCGACATCAAGGCTAAAGTTGGCTGGCGAGGAATTTGCCGATCTTTTGCATCTGGTGTCGGTTTATCTGGGACTGAGGGAAGATGACCACTGAGTTCGCGAGCAATGTGCTCGAGCAAGACAACTCAGGAAAGGAAAATGAGCCGACTTAGGTTTTAGGTGAGACACAAAGTCTAATGAACTGAAGGTTCGCTAGCCTATTTATATCATCAAATGTGCTGAGCGTTGCATATTTAAGGTTGATAATCGCTCGCGTTGTTTATAGTTTGCCTTTAATGTTTATATAATAATTTCCGAGTTCAAACTTAGGACAGGGTGATATTTATTTAGTAGGTTATGCCCTTTAGACTTCTTTCTAAAGATATCAAAGTTTCACATTTTTTATTGCTAAGATCTAACTATCACTAGTTACCAATCAGTAGTGAACAATTTGTATGCCCCAATGTCTCTAGTTTCTGGCGATTTTAATTTTTTTACCCGCCGACGCTGTTGCTCGATTGCTGAGAAAAAATAATTTTTATTTTATAGAGATCACATTTCCTTTTTTTCAAAAATCACTCTATTTGATGAAGTAGATCTTTTAAATTGTCAATAGTTAGCAACAAGTAGTACATGAGCAAGCCCTCAGGAAAAAAAAATGTTTTAAAACCGACATCTACTTACCAGTTTGAGCATTTTGTGGGATGTTGTGACGCAGTATTTGGGTGCTAATTCTCTTAGCCACTACAAAAAGGAACGTTCTAAGACTCAACTGCGATCATTTTCATTGTTTTATATCAAAAGTGGAAAAAATAAGTTTTCATTAAAAAAAAATCGCAATTATAATCAATCGTAGCTAGAAGACATATCATTAGTAACGGGAAGTTCAAGCTTAACTGGTGAACTCCCAAAAGTTTCATTTCAATCTGCCAGCATAAAAACCAAACAAAGACTCCTTAAACCGTTGATAGAAGATTATTCAAAGTAAGAATTGGGTTTTGCAACTGCTATGAGCTTTAGGGCTAGTGGGAGTAGAGATGCTACTTTAATCTTGCAAACCTTAGTTGAAACGGAATCGAAAGGCACTAAGTTGAAGAAATCAATGAATGACAGCAATAGTCAATTTGGCAATTTTCTCGCGGTGAAGCTCTGGCTGTATTTACGGATTTGAAACTAACAGAAGGTCAATACCAACTTCTAATGAATGCGTTTAAATCAAAGGGTCTAAAAGAAGTGTTGCCCAATTACAAGCACATTTTGGCAGCCAAGAGAAATTATTAACCAAATGACATGGCAATTTCAGAGAATGTTTCAAAGGTTGATCTTCAATCTTTACTAGGCTATACCTCCAGAAGATTGATAGAGTCCCATCAGATTGCGATGATTCTCCCATTAAACTTGACATGTATATTAAATGGAGTGCAGATGGTAGTGCTGTGGTGGTAAAAACTCTTTTAAGTTTGAATTATTTGATGATACAAGTATATTAACAACTCCATTGTTCCATTACGTCTAACCCTCGATAAAAATGAACAAACTGTTTTCTGGAAAATCCAAGAATGTCGTCGACCAGGTATGACAGACCGCTGCGAGTTCAGTATATGTAAGAGAGAAATGATGTAATTAAAGAAGAATTTTCCATGGTTCGGACGGAAATTGATAACTTGATAAGTACTGAAATCTTTTTCGAAAGGAAAAAATATGTTATGTTTCCTGGTTGATGGAAAGGTGTGTAATGATCTGGTGGATTGCTCTTCTCAAAAATAATATATCTGTGGAGCAGGTTCCAAAGATTTCAATAATCTAGAATACATATTTGTTATAATTGAACTTTGGGTTATCACCACTTCATGCCTACAAAATACCACTTGAATGCTTCCTGCACATTGCCTATAGATTATATTTTTGCATCTGGCAAAGCACTAAAAGAAATGAAGCCTTTATTTGATGAAAGGAAAAAATATATCTACAGAGTTCAGAAAGCAAACGGGACTTCTAGTAGACGTTCCCAAATAAGGGTTTGGCTCTCAAACGTTAAGCGAAATCACAGGAGTCGATAAGACTTTAATATACAGATTTAATGTTATCTTAAGAGTTCTAAAATCTGATTATCAAACCGATGCGTGGAGAATTTCAAAGCCTACGCTCATGAAACAGTGCAGTGCAACAGTGCAGATCCTTTTATTTCTGGCCTTAGAAATCTTCCTTTAAATAGAAATCAAGTTATTGCTGAAGATGTTGTTAAACTGTTCATGTGCGAGTTTAGGTGTAATGTAAACGATGCGATGTTATTGTTTCAGAGTCGATCTTGGTCGATTTTCTAAACAAAAAGAGATGTGCTCTTAGGCACTAAAATCTACCATAGGGCTAGTTCTAAAGTCATTTTGTAAATAAAGCAAAAAGCTTTAGCATTATGAATATTTTAATAAGTTACTTTACTTGTAAATAACTAGAAGCTCATAAATACACAAAATATAAACATTGAATGAATGTACCTAGTCAGTGCTACGATATGAACAATATCAGTCGAGGCAAATTTCGACCTTGAAGAATATGACAAAAATAAAACTCTTAAAAACTAAAGCAATGCATAAACAGTTGTAATACTAAACTAATATATGATTAGAAACATAACCTTGAAGCTATGTACAGTTAAATAATGTTTGTTTAGAGTTCCTGCGCAACAGCTACATACGGGCTCGCTTAGCTGAGATAACTTTGATATGAAATAAAGCAATAATAACAGGATAAATATTACCTTAAAGTCCAACTATAAGCTAATAAGTACACTATGTTCACCATTGACGAGAAACGTTCAATGTTCAGCAGTTTATCTTCCAACACTGAGAGAGTCACTTTGAAAAACACTTGTTAGGCCTCTTGCTAGCTTCTATGTACAATGTGCTTCAATTTCTTGCAAATAAGAATGACTGGAATGTAGTAGATTGAGAGGGTATGCAGTTATTGCATAATAGCATGACATTGATGCCCTTGTGAGTGCGTTTTCTATACACGCAAAAAATTATTGTAAAAACACGCTATGCAGGTCGCATAGGTAAGCTGAAATCCGCGTAGGGGATATAGCCTTGTGAAAATTGAGTGCATTGGCAGACTAGTGCCGTTTAATCCTTATATGAGAATAAGGCCAGAGAATGTATGCAGACTAGTGCAGAGTAATCCAAAAATAACGTGTAGATAGTTTTTTTCTAAATTTTAATGAATTTGAAATGTATTTTTATAATATGCATGAGTCGCGAACGTAGTCGGAACATGACATACCCGTAGTAGCTCCTCACGAATTCGCGTATTTCTAGTAATAAAAGTGAAAATATATTTAAAAAAAAAAATAGTGTACATGTGTTGCTTAGTGTTGTTTATGAATAAGTACATTTTTATTTTTCTAAAAACTTCGTTTTTATCATATACACTTCGTTTAGTACTTGTGCTTATTTGGCGACAAAGTATTGTTTACGTTTTTTGAGTCACAGCTACGTTCCTGATTTGCAGTTTGTGTCTTGAGTACTTTATTTAGTCTTTGTTGGTGTTATTCTAAGTTAAAAATGTATATACTTGGTTTCTACTGTGTTACTAAGACTCCATTATGCTATTCTAGTTGAAGAATAAACCTGGAAATGCTGTAAGTCCCATATATTGACCCTAATAAAACCAACATAATTTGGCGCCAAATCCATTATTTACATTTCATACGCCAAACTTATATTGAATAAATTTCCGGAATTATGGCTGGTTACAAATTCAAATGTTGTGAAAGAACATTTTCATATTACGTTTGTACCCAATGCTGCGAAATTATCCATAAAGGATGTGTTACAAACGGCAAATATAAAGGGAAAGTAAACGTTATTAAGGGACATAAAATTAACTGTTTTAAAACAGAAACGATAGATTTAGAAAAATCTCTAAGTATTGTAGAAGAGAAAAATTCAGTACTGGAAGAAACTTTGAATGAACTTACCTTAGACACACATTTAAAAACTCAACACTTAGATAAAATAAAAAAAGACTATCAGCACTTTATAAACGAGGCCTCAATAAGGGAGGATGAATTAAGTAAAATTATAGTCGAAAATGAAAATACCATTTGTGAACTTAAAACGAGTATTCTGAATTTAAAACGTGATTCAAAAAGATGTATTCACACCGCCGATGCCGCTGGATCCCGTGGCTGACGATGCACCAGGTGAAATAAATCAAATATTGCCTTCACCATCTGTCAAGAATACCACGAAGGCTTCAAATAATCTAAAATCGCAAAATGTACTTATACTCACTGACGATTACGGCCGTAATATAAACTTTCTTTTAGAACATAAATTTAGCCTAACTGATTGTCAGGTGCAGTGTTTTTACAAGCCAGGAGCGAAGTATGATGATGTGATTGAAGATATTGACAGTCTTACTAGGGACTTTTCGACTAGGGATCACGTAGTTATAATCGCGGGCTCAAACAATTTTTCAAATGCGGCTAATTATCCAATATTTAAACATATTTGGAGCAAAATTAAATTATGTCCTGACACAAATTTTACTTTTGTCGGTGTACCATACAAATATCATATGTACAATAAATATATTTATAAATTTAATAGAAATCTAGAACGTTTTACCTATAAATTGAATTCTTGTTTGCCGGGCCTTTTCAGTTTTATTGATGTAAATTTGGGATTACATAAGCTTGAAAAGAAAGAACTATGCTCACTGATTTACAACAAAGTTTTATTGGGAAACAACCCTCTGCCTAAAAGCCTAGTTTTTATTCAAACGAGCCAAAATAACAATTCAGGTCCAGTATGTGAGACGTCTACGCAAAGTAGTGAAGCCATTAACTTGAGTACACCTGAGTCAGACGCTGAAAATAATACCCAAATTATTAACGAATCTGTGATGACACTTCCTGTGATTGAAACTCTTGTACCTGAAAAAAATAATAGTAATATAAATTTTTTATACCCACGTTTGTCTCAGATGTCCCAAGTGTAAGTGTTTGTCATGTCAACGTCCAAAGTTTAGTAAGTAAGTTAGATTTAATTGATGTTTTAATTGATGACAAAAGTTTGGACTGTTTTTGTGTTACGGAACACTGGCTGACCCATGAAAATATTCTAAACATTAAATTACAGGATTTTAATCTTATTTCACATTTTTCTAGACAAGAGCACTTGCATGGAGGCTCAGCTATTTTTGTTAGGGAAGGTTTAAAGGCAAAAAATATATCTTTTTTGAAAACATTATCAGTGGAATGCTGCATTGAACTAAGTGGCGTATACCTTACATTAAATGAAAAGGAAAATATAGCTATTTGTAGTGTATATAGACCGCCAAGCGGCGATTTTACAGTTTTTTTTGACCATCTTGAAAATGCTATTAGAAGTATCTTGAGTAGATATAAATATATCATTCTATGTGGTGATTTTAATATAAATTTTCTGGATGTTTCTGCAAATACTAAAATGTTAATAGATTTATTTGAGTGTTTCTCCTTAATGGTGCAAAATAAATGTCCTACGCGAATAAGTCCAAATACAGACGGTTCTATTACCAGAACCTGCATTGACTACATGGTGTCTAACATATCGAGTGACATATTCCATGTTGAGGTCTTTGATCCATTTTTAGCGGACCATTTGGGCCACATAGGTAAATTATCCTGTAAACAGTCTTTTAAAGAACGTGAGGCTAAAGATCTAAGTATTTCTTGTCGCTGTATTAGTGAAACAAATTTAAGTGAATTTGTTTTTTTGATTAAAAATACTGATTGGGCTCCTCTGTACAGGGTGGCGCATTTTGGATGCATTTACGGGGTTTCTCGGTAATTAGTAAAGATAGAAGGATGCGGTTTTCGCGACACTGGGCTATTTTTTTGTTAAACAAAAGATGCCGTAAACAAAAATTTCCTAGGCCTCTTCGTTTTTGAGCTACAGGGCGATTTTAAAAATGTTGTATTTTCGGGCACCCCTCGTATCTCAGCTACCTGATAACTTACAGAAAAGGTAAAAACGGATGCTTATAGTACTTTTTACGTAGAATTCAGTGGCGTGGCCGACATTTTTGCCAGAGATACTGTTTTTGAGATATCACCCAAATATATAATTTTTTAAATGGAACACCCTGTATTTTTTTCCGTCGTTAAATTGCTTTATTTTTTCCCATAAAAATGATATATAACACTTAACATTTTCTATTTTTGGAAATGGTAAAAATTTTAAAAATTGGCGAATTTAATGTTATATTCTTCTAGTTGGCTATGAATTGTATTTAAAAATTCGAAACAATACTCTATACAAATTTTGAATTACTTAAAAATATATTATTAACATAATATGACCCTATGTTATTTTACTACACCGACTTGCAAACAAACTAGGCTTGAAAGGGCATTATTAGATTAAAGTAGGCCTTGGAAACAAAAGTTAAATTTAATTGTTATTTGATTTTTTGACAGCTTTAAAAAAGCAGTGATTTAAAAAGTAAAAAATGGCGTATGACAATCTTTATAAATTTAATATGTTTATGTGTGCTCTGTATAACTGCAGAATCTTCTTTTATATTGTATTTGATGGTAATCTCACATCGGATCGATATATAGACATTTTACAAGAAAATCTTTTGGAAGAAGCCCAAGACATCAATGACGTTTACTTCCAACAAGATGGAGCACCAAGCCACAATGCAAGGAGAGTGGGTGATCTTCTAAACAGATATTGTCATGATAAGTGGATAGGCACCAGTGGTCCTGTTAGGTGGCCACCTGGGTCACCTGACTTGACGCCTTTAGATTTTTCCTTCTGGGGATTTATAAAAAATCAAATATATAGAGTTAAAAGTAATAACGTTAATGAACTGCAAGTACGTTTTAGGAGTAGTTTAAAGAAAGTAACACGATTGTATTTATATAATACATTGCGAAGTGTCGAAAAACGTTGTAGGCGGTATCTAGAAAATAACTGCTTGCACTTTGAAGATAAGAGGTAACCGAATGTTGTTTTTGTTATACCTAATATACTTAATATAGCTATAATCAATAATTAATTAAATTCAAGTAATTCTTGATTTTTGTTTCTTTATCGACTATTAAATTTAAATAAAAATAATTAATTTTATTTAAATAACTAGTTCTTGATATGTTATTTTTTCAATCAGTAAAATAAAGTGTATAGAGTATTGTTTCGAATTTTTAAATAAAATTCATAGCCAACTAGAATATAACATTAAATTCGCCATTTTTTTATTTTTTGTTATTTCCAAAAATAGAAAATGTTAAGTGTT
Organism: Pissodes strobi; assembly: GCA_016904865.1. Classification (NCBI taxonomy): domain Eukaryota; kingdom Metazoa; phylum Arthropoda; class Insecta; order Coleoptera; family Curculionidae; genus Pissodes; species Pissodes strobi. Next base: position 184,095 of record MU183362.1, on the reverse strand, counting down.
ATGTATCATTTTTATGGGAAAAAATAAAGTAATTTAATGACGGAAAAAAATACAGGGTGTTCCATTTAAAAAATTATATGTTTAGGTCATATCTCAAAAACAGTATCTCCGGCAAAAATTTCGGGCACGCCACTGAATTCTAGGTAAAAAGTACTATCAGCATCCGTTTTTATCTTTTCTGTAAGTTATCAGGTAGCCGAGATACGAGGGGTGCTCGAAAATACAACATTTTTAAAATCGCCCTGTAGCTCAAAAACGAAGAGGCCTAGGAAAAGTGTGTTTACGGTATCTTTAGTTTAACAAAAAAATAGCCCGGTGTCGCGAAAACCGCATCCTTCTATCTTTACTAATTACCGAGAAACACCGTAAATGCATCCAAAATGCGCCACCCTGTACAGTATGAACCTAAATAGTGCGTTTGACTTTTTTGTAAGTACTGTTGTTTGGTGTTTCAATGCATCCTGCCCCTTTAAAAAAGTAAGTATAAATAGAAAGAAGAATGTATGGGTAAATCAAACCATAAAAAATGAAAAAAAAATTCTTATTAACGCTTCTAGGGAGATGAAGAGGTCAAACTGTCTGGAAATACAAGCCAGATATAAAGCTCAAAAAAGCAGGTATAGAAAATTAGTAAAACATACCAAAACAAATTTTTACATGAATAAAATTGAAAACTCTGAAAATAAAACTAAAGAGATTTGGAGGACTGTAAACAATAGATTAGGCAGGAAGAAAAACAAAAACAACATTTATACTATTAGAATAAATAATGAAGTCATTTCAGACAATATCTTGGTGGCACAGGAGTTTGGAAGCTATTTCTCAATTATTGCTTCTAAACTTAGTGAAAAACATTTTGGATACAACCTATCATTACCTCATACTGTCTCACCTATAAGCGAAACTTCAATATTTTGTAACCCACTAACAAAAACAGAATTACTGTTCACTATAAAAAATCTTAAAAATAAGAAATCCAGCTCTGTAGATGAAATATCCCCAGCATTGTTTAAAAAAATTGCAAATAATTTGGTTGACCAACTATTGTTTTTAATAAACCTATCACTCCAAGGTGGATAGTTTCCGGATATCTTAAAAACTGCAATCGTGACTCCTGTTTTTAAAAAAGGCGATCAACATAACATAGAAAATTTCCGACCGATATCTGTCGTGAGTGTATTTTCCAAAATCCTGGAGAAGGTCATTTATAATAAAATAATGAGATTTTTCAATAAATATAACCTCCTTTCAAATAGCCAGCATGGTTTTCGAGTTGGCCACTCCATAGAAACTGCATCTATTAACTTTTATGAATATGTTTATAAAAAAGTAGACCAGGGTAAGTATGTAGTAACAATATTTTTTGACCTCTCAAAAGCATTTGACTTGGTAAATAAAAACATCCTAATAGATAAGCTTGAATGTTTGGGAATTCGAGGTGCACTTAAGGACCTCATTGATTCTTTCATGACAAACAGGTTTCTCCAAGTTAAGTGTAATGGAGTTTTATCCGACAAACATGAATTAAAATTGGGTGTTCCTCAGGGTTCCATTCTTGGACCTCTGCTTTTCTTGTCTACGTCAATGATTTGCCTGATTATATGGGGGACGAGGTAGTCATACTATATGCGGATGATACATCCATAACTCTATCGGCCGATACTCCAGAGGAACTAAATTCCAAACTAAAAATTGCATTGGACAAAATGACTAGCTGGTGTGAAAGAAATAGGTTAGTACTAAACGAGGAAAAGAATGTTTATGCGTTGGCTGAGAATAGGGGAAGACGCGCTAAATTATGGGCAAAATCGTGACACTAAAAGATGATGGCGTATAGATGGCGCTACTAGAATGCGTGCGCGAGATCTGGCTTAAGATCGATCACAGTATTGGCATTTTGCGGAGCACACGAACGTGTTGTCTGAGGAGTTTTCGTAGCGTCTTAAAATCTTGCATTAACATTTCTTGTGATTTATCATAGACCTAGCCTTGTTTTGGTTGTAGTTAGTACTCGAACATTATGTTGATGTTCAAAATGAATGTTTGTGTTTATCGTGGATGCAATAATACAAGAAAAAACAAGAACAATATTGTAAGTTTTTTTAAGTTTATTATGTTGAGTTTAAATTTAAAACACCGTTTTTATTTAGACTAATATTTGACTCTATTTTTATAAATACGTATTATAATTAATTCCGATCGGATAAAAAATAGTATGTGCAACTCGTAGGAAAAAGCACATTCCTGGACTCATGTGTTGCTGGCCTCGGCTGCCCCTCGTCCAGCAATTACCACAATCGTCCAGGAATGTTTTGCTTTTCCTACGAGTTGCACAATATACTATTTTTTTTTAATGGGACGTAGCATTATGAAACTTAAATAATATTTCTAGGAGTCAAAAAATTTTATTTTTTCACGTGAGACGTTTGCGCATCTATAAGCGTATAAAAAAGTCACCTTTTTAGACAGTTGTACAAAATAGTTATTTATGCAACAAGTGCGTAAAGTTACCCTTTTGCAAGAGCCGCAAAGAAGTGTACCAATCACATGAGTAAAAAACAATTACGTATGAGTTACATACAATACTTTCTCTACTTCCTAGAAATAAAATACATCAAAATAAATCTATCTCTCGCAGTAGTGCGTAAAAAAATATATATTTAGGCACTGGTGCTTAAAAAGTTATATTTTATATTTCGTATTTTACTTTATGCACTAGTGCATACAAGTTCGCACTGTGAAGCGCGTAAAGTTAGTTAGCACTTTGATGACTAGGGGCTTTTTGAATTAAGAAGTCAAATCCGTTAACAATTTTCCTTCCATTGATAAGGGGCGCCATTTATGATGAATTCTGTGCTTTTAAAACCCCACAACTTTTTCGCGCCTACGCGTGTTTGACTTTTGGCAAAGAGAGTCTATTATCACACCGTTTTTAAACTTATATCGAGGTATTTGCTTTAAAGTATTTAATGCATCATCATAACATGGAATATCATATTACAAGTAATGAGCCAAAAGGCAGCAGTAGGATTCTAACCTAAATGAAACAATTTGAAAGCAAATACCTTGAGTGGTTGCGTGCAGCGACAGCTATGAAGTATAACTTTTTTATCTAACAAAGTCGGCTGCAGTTAAAATGATGTTTGTATACCTACCTATGAAATTCCCATATAGTATGTTTCGGAAAATTGGTAACTAATCCAGTATTTACTGTGTTATAATTTGTCCCAATTTTATTTAATATGTACCGGGTGGCCAACTAAGAATGGCACTCGGCTATATCTGGAAAAGTAATTGTCGTAAAGACTTGCGGTAAAAAATTTATGAGTAAAGCTGCCAAGGGAAAATGTCGGAAATTATTTTTAAGTCTCCAAAATGGCCGCCAAGGAGCATAATAGCCATCTTAAATTTTAAAACCCGTTTTTTTTTGCAAAATTTTCTTAAATTAAAGATAGTAGAATGCATTGCCATTTTAAAACAGGGATACATTAAATTACTTTTTGTAAAACACGTTTTTCTCTAGCTCGTAAAGGAAAGTGATGGAACGTGTTCGAACATTTTCGGAAATAAGTGTCAATAACTTGAAAATGGCTGGACGGAACTTAAAAACTTATAGTCGTTGAAAATGGTTTTTTTTAAGCTGTCAATCGTGCCTTGCGTGGGGTAATTGCGACTTATCACCTAGCCGCTAGAGGGCGTTTTCTGACATAACCGCAAATAAGTCAGATTTTAAAAAATAAATAAATGCAACGATGCCACTATTTTAAACCAAAAGAGAGCCAAATGAGATCCTAATACGGTAGTGAAAACCGCATTTCGATATATCTCATCTAACCTAAAATATAAGTAAAAGAAATCAGAACACGAAATAAAATCGGATTTTGGGACATTTTTTCGAAAGGGAGAACCGTTGTTATTTGTTATTGTCCTCATTTTAGCACAATATATAATAATTTACTGCTAAAATACCAACATAATTTTTAAAATCTCAATAATAATTAACATTCAGTAAATATGAGTGAATTTTGCCGTTCTGTCCACACAAAATTCGAAATTTTTTAAAGAAACCAAGTAGGCTAGCGGCAACAGTTAGGTATATTATCGTTGCATTGAAAATAAGCACGAAACAATGCATATCAAATACTTCTATGGGTAGAAAATTTATTTTTTACAAATAAGACCAACAAAATATCGCATACCGGCTTATATCTCAAAAACTAGCCCGCTAGCTAGAGAGTGTAACAGCCATCACTGTAAAATTAAGATTTTCGTCGTATTTTGACTGATTAACAGGTATCGAAAATACCTGGAGTTCAATTCTTAAGGTGGCTTCCCACGGCCTGTATTAGGACAGGCCGGACTCGCGCCGCGGACAAGCACAGGTAAAGCACGGATCGGGCTTGGCCGCGCGTGAGGTCTTCCCACGGCCTGCATGAGCCTGTTCTTGATGAGTTTGATTGAAGCTAGAGTTCAATTTAAAAATATTAAAAATATCGCGTGAAGGAAAAAGAGTTGCTGCCCTAGCTATTGATTTGTTTAGTGGCTCATATTTATTCAACAAGAAAAAAAAAAGACCAAAAGGCGCTGGTGGATGTCACCATTAAATTAATAAAATAATAATTTAAGGTAAAGTTTTAATTACTAGATTTTGAGTAAAGTATGAGTAACAGAAGTGGTCCGTAACTACTTTTATAATTTTAAACGTATATTTACCAGCAAAGACATAAGTCTAAACCTAAACTTAAGAATGAAATACGCTAGATGCTATGTGTGGTCCCTACTATTTTATGGTATGGTATAAATAAGTTAGAAGCCTTTGAAATGTGGACTTATCGCCGAATGCTAAAGGTACCTTGGGTTGATAGAGTTACGAATGAGGAGATCTTAAGAAGAATGGGAAAAGACAGAGAAATTTTCTTGCATATAAAAAAGAGAAAAACGGCTTATTTTGGACATCTAATCAGAAACCCAAAATACCGACTTCTCCAATTGATCCTTGAAGGTAAAATAGAGGGCAAGCGTGGAGTGGGAACGAAACAGATGTCCTGGCTTAGAAATTTGAGAGAATGGACGGGTCTCAGGACTATTGGCGTATTGGGGACCCTGTACACACTGCAGTGGACAGGGGAGCGTACGGAAATGTGATCGCCAACATCCAATAGTAGTGGGAAGGCAGTTGAAGAAGAAGAAGAATGAGTAATAGATACAACCTCACACTCTCACACCACAAGGGTGCATATAAAACTGTTGGAGGTAGCTAAATATTTAGCAGCACACTTGCTGTGAATCACAGATAACAACAGACGAACAGACGCCGACAGGTCGCGACAGGTCGGGCCAGGTCGCGCCTTTGAAGTTACCGACTTGCGGCGGATCGGGCGCGCCATCACGGATACTTCCGGGCGATCTCGGACGGCACCCTTCCCACGGCGGGTTGGCCCGAGCTGGCGCGGCCCGGCCTGCGATATCACGGGCCGTGGGAAGCCACCATTACACATTTCCTGATTCTTTTTGTTCGCAGAACGAAGACTAATATTTGTTATATTTTTTAATCAAAATATTTGTTAAATAATAATATGTTTTGTCAATGGTCAAACCTACTTGACTTAGCAGATATCATAAAGTCCGCGTGCATTCAATGATCAAAGTTCGAATTTCTTGAAGACCAAGCGGTTTATCGAGATCAAACAAGTAATACCTTTTTTCCTTAAAACCAACCAGTTCATTACATTTTTTATTCAAAATCGCGATAAAGTTTTAAAAACATCGATTCATCGTTGCCATCCCTAATTATCATTGCATTGAAACACTTCCACAGGTGGAAAATTATTTTTTTTTAAATACAGCCCCAAAAATATCTCATACACTGTAAAAATCTGCAGTCTTAATATGACTGACATTTAGTTACCGTCATTATAATTTTTGCGATTTAGTTTTCTAAAGCATAGGTACTTGCTTTCTTTAATAGTTCGAATTTTGTGTGGACACAAGGGCAATCAATATTCATATTGAATGAATATTAATTATTATTGAGATTTTAAATATTATGTTGATATTTTAGCACTAAAATAATATATATTGTGGAAAAATAACGGTAATTACAATTTATTAGCAACGGATCTACTGAAAAACTATCCCAAATCCGATTTTTTTTAGTTTTGATTTATTTACTTATGTTTTCGGTTAGGTAAGGGATATCGAGATGCGATTTTCACTGACGTATAACCTGTTTTAAAATTTAAGATGACTATTACGTCCCCTAACGGTCATTTTGGAAACCTAAAAATAATTTCCAACATTACATAATAATATTTTTAAATCCATTTATAAATTATTGCTAAACGAAATCAATATAAATATTATTAATTTATGTCCAGAACATATCGAAAAATTATTAAAAATTGTAACAAAAACAATGCTTTACAAACAAATGAAATGGGAGTGTCTGAAAAATTCAGTTGCAATATACGTGACACCAAAGATGCTCAAAATAAACCACATAGAAAAATTAGAATTTTATCAAACCAATGATTTTTTCTAAATTATTTTCATTATTATTTGCAAGCAGCGTGTGCGCTAAAATTTTGCTATTACTAAAATCAAGAAGTCTGCTGAAAAATTAAACTGATTATTTGTTTTACTGTAAATTATAGAACAGTGAAAAAAAAATCGATACGTATTTATTACGAGAGCTATGCCAGTTTTTAGTTTTGTATATATACAGTGTGTCCAAAAAAGTATGCAACATATGGGAAACTTTTTTATTATTGGTTTCTCAGAAAATTTTATTCTTGATAAAAGTTGGTGCTTGCCGTAAAACAGTAAATGAGTATTTCCAATTTTCCGTACTGCTTTTAGTGCGGGCGCAAATGTCATTTTTCCGAAATCGCTTCAAGAGTAAAGTACCTTAATTTATAGAGATACAGCAAAATCTTATAAAGAAAAGTTCTTCCAAATTAAAAAAGTAATCTAAATATGAAATATGAGATAAATACATCAACTTTTAATTTTTCTTTTTTTTTCTCGATTTTTTCTTAAACGTTACGCCACTGGAGAATGTTTTCTTCTTTTGTTATTAGTATACTTGCCAAGTAACTTCAAAATTTATTTAAGATAGAAATTAGTTACATAGTTGCATGATGTTGCAGTTTTTCCAGAGATAATAGCCAGTTTAGGTATCAGTGTGTTGCAAACACATTTAAACACTTTTGATTCAAAAAATTTTTCAGTCAAAATCATGAATAGACTCAACTCTTTTTCATTTCATGTAAAACAACTAATAATTTATTTATCTTTTGCACCCGATGAGTAAAATATGCCCAAGTATCCTAAAAAGCCATATAAAATGTTTGGTCTTGAAGAGTAGGCCATGCATTTGGAATAAAAACAAATAAAGAGCAATAATTTTACTTCGCTCTGACATATGAAATTAATTATTATTGAGTCAGTCATTCCAATTGTATTTTGTAATAATTATTGTGGACAATTATTTTGGACCAAAATTGTTTAAATGTGTTTGCAACACACTGATACCTAAACTGGCTTTTATCTCTGTAAAAACTGAAACAATATGCAACTATGTAATTAATGTCTACTTTAAATAAATTTTGAAGTTGCCTGGCAAGTATACTAATAACAAAAGAACAAAGCATTCACCGATAGCGTAACGTTTGAGAAAAAAATCGAAAAAAAAGGGAAATTAAAAATTGATGTACTTAACTCAAATTTCATATTTAGATTACTTTTTTAATTTGGAAGAACTTTCCCTTACAAGATTTTGCTGTATCTTTTTAAATTAAGGTACTTTACTCTTGACGCGATTTCGGAAAAATGACATTTGCGTCCGCACTAAAAGCACTACGTAAAATTTGAAATACTCGTTTACTGTTTTAGGGCAAGCACCAACTTTTATGAAGAATAAAATTTTCTGAGAATCCAATAATAAAGAAGTTTCCCATATGTTGCATACTTTTTTGGACACACTGTAGATATAGTCGTTGACTGATTCTCAGCCTACGATATAATATACTAAGCATGGTGCGACGTAACAATTCATATACATGGTGACGTCATAAGCATATTTCATGGTGTTGTATCTGCCTCATTTTTCGAACTATGAAAAAAATAAAATTTTGATGGGCTATCAAAATTAGCAATAAAAATTTTAATGAAACTTCCTCATTGTGGTATTCGCTTGACCACTAATTCCGACACGTTGACAACCACTAGGTACTGGATTATTCGCCAAACAATGAAACCTTGGAATGGCCTCCAGAAAGAGCAGACTATTCTACGCGATTCTCGAATCGCACAGACGTCCCAGGCGACCACTGGTAAATTTTAGTCATTTAGCTGGATAAAAAAGTCAACACTGAAACATGCTTTACCATAAAGTAGTTATCCTCCAAGTCCAAATAATGCTAAGAAACCCTCAGTTACTTATGCTATGCTTAGGTAAATCAATCATGAACTTAGTTGCCTATGTTTATTTATAAAATTTGGTAAATCCTTTATACATAATATTATTTTACTAGTTTAGTTTTGTATTCTTGCATTATTTTATATACACTATCACATTTCACGTGATGTCTCACGTTTCACTTTCTATTTTAGGTATTAACCTTCTGCTTAATATTTATTTATTCCAATAAAAATGTAAGTTGTTTTACAAACCTATCATGTTTTATTTATTTGGCACAACTTTATCTCTCCATGCTTCTCAATTTCAATCTTAACAAATTATAACTTATAAAACATTTTTGCTTTCGTGCGACGGTAAGTGAGAAATAAGTATTGTAGTCAACCAAAAATTCGGCTGCCAGCAAAAACTTAAACAAAAAACAAATTCATATAAGTACATGTCAATTTATCTTATTAGAATTATATTTAGTTTACTTACACGGAATGTTCATTCTAATGGCATAATAATATATTAAATTATTCAGTAAAGTATAACATCTTTATAAGTAAATATCGTTAAAATCCTTGGTCTGATCATAATTTTATCGGTCAATGCGAAAACTCCATACGTGCTAAAACTATTTCTTGTGAACATCCGTTGGTCGTTGCCCGAGTATCTCAAAGCGCCACGCGACTGGATCTAATAAATGAATCAAGAATGGTATGAATTCCTTTCGCATTTCCAGGCATATGCCGCGAGGTCGCACCACCAATCAGTGGGTGAGACGTAAGGGTATCGAAAAGGAAGGTGTCACGTTTCTAGGCACGGCATTTGCGCGTCTTCCCCTCCCCTATTATCAGTCAACGGTTTATGTAAATTTTAATTTACGCAAGCCTCTCATAAATAGTACCGAAAATTTGTCATCGAATGTAAAATTCCTGGGAACATTCTTAAACAAGAATTTTTCATGGGAGACGCATGTGGATTATTTGTCAATGAAACTGAATAGTGCCTATTACGCAATTTTTCAATTAAAAAGTAGTTTAGACACTGATGCCTTACTAAACTGTTATTATGCCTTAGCATACTCCCACATATCCCAAAGTATTATGCTTTGGGGTAAAAGTAGCGAGGCAAAAAGAATTTTTATTGGTCAGAAAAGAATACTGCGACTGATTTTCAATTTAGATATGCGCGAGTCCTGTAAAAATATTTTTATTTGCAAGAAAATTTTAACTGTCCCATGTATTTATATGTATAAATGTCTTGTGTACGTACGTAAAAATTTTACTAAGTTTAGTTCTCTAACGAGTAGCCATAACTATAACACGCGTAGTGAGCATATACTTGCAGTTCCGAGGCACAAAACAGCAAACTTTGAAAACTCATTGACTTACAATGCAATTACTTTGTATAATAAATTACCTATTAGTTTAAAGATATTAGATGACAAAAGATTCAAGGTAAAAATAAGACAACTTTTTGTTAACAATGCATTTTATTCTTTTAAGGAATTTATGGAACAATATTGATATACTACCTTTTCTATACTTGAATCTGACTGTAAATATTTTTTTTCTATTCTTAGTACCTAATTCTAAGTATTCTTTTGTTTGTTTTATTTATTCTCTGTGTATTTTTTACCTATCTGTATATGTGTATGTGTGTGTATGATTATGTGTATGTGTGTATATGTATGCGTGTGTATATAATATGTATATATTTTAGGTTATTTTAGGTTTATTTGGACCTTTTATTATCGTCCTCATCTTATGGTTCTTTTGTTTATTTTATGTTTAGATGATTCTGTATTTTCTAGTCATATTGAACATTTCTGCTGTTTATGTTAATTTTGGAATATTAAACAATGGTCTGCATTGTATTTATTTTTGCAAAATTTGGTTAAATTTTGGTAATTTATTTTATTCTATTTTTGTAAACTACATACTATGTAATAATTGACTTGCCAATGCATAAATAATATGTATTTGTTTTTACAAATGGCCAAATAAAGAGTTTGAGTTTGAGTTTGAGTTTAATACTTAAGGAAACTGCCCCCTCCTGCCAGCGGTCATGATGAAATTACTTTCGCATTGAGCGTTTGATCCAAAATTGTCAGTGGTCGTCCATATTTTGAAATTCCGATTCATCTCAACGCATCTTTGAAACTAAAGAGACCAGTTGATTGGCACATCTATTTTTAAGATTGAATAATATCTATATGAAGTATCGATTAAAATTAAGCGAATTATATTAAAATGAATATATGACACATAAATATAATAACGCCAAAACATCTGTAAAAAAATCCGTGTTTTCATTGCAAGGCACCCAATAAAATCGGTGTCGGTGTTCAAAATGTTTCAAAAATCCGTGAAAACACGGCAATTTCCGTGTCGTTGACAACACTGGTCTTTATTCTAGAACGTGGGAACTAGATCAACTTGAAGACGTTGTTAACACCCCTTGTCTCCGCCCCTTTTGGCGGAATAATTGGACATAGAAAGGGCAATAATGTAAATACAGAGATATTGTGTAAACACTTAACATGACCGGTTGTCTAAATTAATATTATGAATTTTAATACAAATCCGGTTGAACTCTGCTGACTAGTTTTCATGAAATTCGATTATTAAAGATCTGAATTTTAGGGAATTTTAGGTTGGGTAAAGTGACTATCCTGTAGGATGCGCTGTGATTGGTCGACTCGGCCGCTGGCGTATAGCGGGAAGCGCTATGATTGGTCGGAGGCCTTTCGAGGACGCTTTATTTGTAGCTATCTAGACTGCTGGCGCAGTGGATAAACGTTGTAAACAAGAGATGGCGTTAGTAGTATCGCCATGGATTTTAATTTGTTTCGAATGCGAGGACAGTGGCGTGCAATGTTAAACTGTACAAAATTAAATCGCTAGATTTGAAAGCTTGTTCAAAAATGGTTTTTGAACAGTTATTACTGTTTATATAAGTATTTTTAAATGTGTATTATAATATTATAATAAATTATTCTTCAATATTTTCTCGCGATACCCTTTTTGCCTAGATTGATCCGGGATCCTTACTGCCTCCCCTGCATTTGTGCTGCCTTCAACAAAATCTACAGTTTCTTGCCTCAGTTGGACCCAATTCGTTTCGGCAAATATTGCATCGAAACCAAAAGTGACAACTTATAGGACCTCCGGACTTAGACGCTGCAGTGCAGGCCTAAAATGAACGTCAAACGGCTCTTCATATGCTATCTCACATTTTCTCTATCCATCGTCAAGTTTTATGGTAACAAAAATTTAAGTTTATTTTTAGTTATAAAGAACAAGCTTTTTTTCTGTCCTAACGGATCAAGATCCTTATGGTCAGTTGCCAAGGCTGCCAATAAGGGATTCTCAAAGAAGTCAATCCCACCACTGACCAAAGATGATGGCTAATGCGCTCAGGTGCAACCAATCCCGAAGGAAGGTAAAAAACCGATTCCAAATAACTACCGTCCAATTTCTTTGAGGGTGTATATATTACCACATTGGACGGTAATTATTTGGAATCGTTTTTTACCTTTTTTTGGGATTGGTTGCACTTAAGCGCATTTCCAGCTAGAACGAAAGCATGCAGTTCTGTATGATAGGGAGAAAAGCCTGCATGGTGGAGCTGTTAGTTCAGCAGCACATTTCTTAAGCACTATTGCCGGAACGCCATCCGGTATTCGTTTCACTTCGCGTTGGCGAAATACCAGACCTGGCATTGAGGAATTCACTTTCGGGATAGTTGGGGGAGTCTTTCCTTGATGTTCTAAGGTAGAATTTGATGCAAATATTTCGGCAAGATGTTCGCTTTTTATTTGGCCATTTCCGCTATTGAGCCATCATTTTTGGTCAGTGGTGGGATTGACGTCTTTGAGAAACCCTGATTGACAGCTTTAGCACCTGACCAAAAGAATCTTGATCCGTTAGGACAATTGAGAGGCTTGTTCTCGATCTTCTCGTTATATCGCCCTTTCTCTCGTCAATTGTCCGCTTACACTAGTTTCTAGTCGTGATGAATATATTTCGATTTTCGGCTGTCGGATCTCGGCGCCATTTTGCGGTAGGCGGCATTTTTAGCATTGGCTGCTCTTGAGCAGTTTTTCCCAAACGATGGTTTACTGATTGAAATACGTTTCATAGAAGAGGGGATGAAAGCGTCAATACCAGCTAGGATAACTAGCTATCTCATCAGCAGATTCAAGGGTGTTTTGCTTCCTAAAGCAGACATCTTTCCCTTGAAACGAAAAATAAAACTTGCGAAGATCACGCCACTTTGCTGATGTGTAGTGCCAAACCTTTCGGGGTGCCTGTGATAGCAAGTTCACAGGTTGCGGAGATAAGATTGTGGTCTAATGAGCCCAACGGAGGTTGGACAGTTACGGTGTAGAGGTCAGGATTAGTTGTCAAGAATAGATCCAAGAGGCTAGCAAAGTATTTTTGACGCTGAGTGATCCTGGTAGGTTCGTCAATCAGCTGAATAAGTTCGTGACTTATAGCAAAAGACTCGGCATCTCGTTCTTTTGTTGGAGCGTTTCAACCAGTCGATGTTATGTACGTTGAAGTCTCCTACTATGACAACTTCTGCCGTTCGATAGTTGATCTGCAGAAAATCGATTTGATTGCCAAGATTTGAAAAATGCCGTTTATATTGGTGTTCGCTTGGTGGTCTATACAAGCAACAAATGAATTTGGTTGCTCGATCTGTGCTTAATTTGAACCATGGCATCGAAGTCCTTAGGTTTGTATGTTTCTTCTCGTTGACAACATAAATCGTCTCGTATAAAAACAGCTAATCCAGAGTTATGTCGAAATCGGGAGTACAGGTCATATACGGGTATATTCAAGTGAACATGTGTAGTGCTCGATTTCACTTTTGTTTCTGATAGAGCTGAAATATGAGGCTTATTTGATGTTAGGTGCTGGCGGGCCGAGTTAGTATTTGTGTTGAGCTTATGTTGCAGAAGTCCAATCGCAGTCTATTTTCTATCCTGTGACGTTCAGGCCTGATGGTCCCCCCAGGCCAGCCTGGACCCGAAGATCCGAATGGGAGGCTTTATTACCTCCGGACTATTTTTATCTGATTAATTACAAAAAAGGAGGGGGGGTTAGCTAAAGTTATTAATTAAGAATGATGATTTTTGTGTAATTTTTTGTACGTAAAAAAGAAAATGGTAGACTTCTTTTACTTACTTGTCAGTAGACAAAGGACATATCCATGGATCAAACACACAACAAAAATCGACAATGGTCTCAATTAAATATCACCCATTGTACGTCACATTTTGAGAAATGGCTCACATAATTTAAATTAAAATAGAACAAATTAAAAACAAAAGCATGGTACCAAGACACATTGAATGTGAATGCGAAATCATAACCACAACTTCAGTCCTCATTCCGACTCAAAGATCTTGCATAACATTTCATCAAAAAACTAGGCTGGATTTAATGGAGGACATGGAGATCTACAACGAGCTGCGTACAAATAACCATTGCCTCAACACCCAGGTCAATCTCAACAGATCTTACATTCCATTACACAGAGGGCTTCTCGACTGAATTAACTTTTCGCCCATACACTTGGAGGTTGGGAGGGCCGCTTGATCAAGCATTTTCATTTCCAATAATTTCTCCAATTTTTACTACAGCAATGTAATTTAATTTTATTATATTTCATCTTTCTTCCTCTTCTTTCTTTATCTTTCAAGTTGATTTAGCTTAGGCTAAATTCATCCCTTCTTAAGTTAGTCCTCTAGGAGTTGAGTTAACTTAGGTTATTGTCATCTCCTTTAATTTCTGTTCTATCCGTCAAGTTGAGTTAGCTTAGGCTAGCCTCACCTTAGTCCTCTATTTTCACTTGATCAATCATTTTCTTCCTTCCAAACCAACTTTCAAGCCACCACTTAACATTCAACCGAATTCTCAAGTATTCACTTGCAACTTTATTTAATTTTATCTCTCAACTTAATACTTGTCTTTTTAAAACTCTTACAATTCAAAATTACCGCCGTTTTTCGGCGCATAAGCGTCATCAGTCTGCCTGTCAAGACTGTCAATAGCGACAGTCGACATATTCAATGTGTCATCCAAAAGCGTGTGTCTTGGTACCATGCTTTTGTTTTTAATTTGTTCTATTTAATTTAGACTATGTGAACCATTTCTCAAAATGTGACCAACAATCTGTGATATTTAATTGTGACCATTGTCGATTTTTGTTGTGTGTTTGATCCATGGATATGTCCATTGTCTACAGACAAGTAAGTAAAAGAAATCCACCATTTTCTTTTTTACGTACAAAAAATGACACAAAAATCATCATTCTTAATTAATAACTTTAGCTAACCCCACCCCCCCCCCCCCCCCTTTTTGTAATTAAAATTTTTTAATCCTAACAAATTTATAACTGAGCGCAACATGATGAATACTCTCATAAAAATTTTTACCAAAATTAACCATTGTCTCAGCGCAACTGAGATGAATACTCTCATAAAAATTTTTACCAAAAATAACCATTGTCTCAAATCAACAACATTCTTTGACTTACTTACTTTCAGGTAACACTGATGATGGCTACGGCCGAAAGCGCTCTGTTACACTCTTTATAGAAGTCCCTTTCGATTAAAATTTGCATGATATACAAAGATTGTTTCATTACTATCTTTAATATTAAGTTCGTGTTTTCGTCTAAAATACATATCTTTTATCTAGTTTTCGTTTTTGTTAATAAATCTTTTCTGAGGCAAATATGTCCACTTTATATTTTACTGTTTATCTTCACTCCTACTGTTTGCTTCGTATTATCCTCCCTCGGTCTTGTAATATACATTGACAATGCTTTGGGGGTGAGCACGCTCTCATCTTCCAACCCCATATACAACCCTGAACAACATACACAACATACATCGAATTTCCATAAATTATATACAAGTGTGGTAAACCGACAACTCAAAACAAACTGCCTAGCCCGAAATCAATTTTAAAACGACCGGTTATTACTTTTAATATTTAATATCGTACCAGCAAAATAGCTGTTCGTGACTGCACATTGATTGCCAGTAAATAGAGCTCTTACCTTGATTTCCGTTAAGGTTTTACAATATTTAGGCAGTTTTGCCACCAGTTTAAGAATTTAAATGCATTGGAAACAAATACCTATTGAAATGTCCTTGACTTAATTTTTATTACATGTACCTACTTATCTTATAATTGAGTGGCGGTTCGTGATGATTTTCTTAAGGGTGGCAGACGAAAATATTTGCGCGGTTTTTAACGTTTTCCTGGAGGCACTGGGCGACACCTCCCTGTAACTAGCCTTGCCTGGTTATGCGGGGCTCTGATCAGGTCGACCCACACTCTCCTAGCTACTCGTGGGAACAGTATGGAAAAACACATATACCCACACCAACCCAACCTCCACATATAAAATGAGGGAAAAAATAAGGGTCTTGCAGGTAAATCTTCAGCATGCCTAGGCTGCTTCAGCCACGCTATGCCGGAGATTTGAAAAAGAATGCATCGACATCGCCCTCCTGCAAGAGCCCTGGTGGCCAAGTGGCTGGCCTAACAACAAAACAAGGTAAATTATTGTACGACAGGTCGGCTAAAAGACCACGGGCCTGCATAATTTACAGTAATAGAGTTAATTGTATACTAATTCCGGGGCTATGCTATTGCTCCGGGGATTTTGTTACAGCTATCTTAACAACCACCACGGAAGAGGGGCTCAAAAGCTGGATAGTATGTTCCACCTACTTCCCTGGGGAGGAGAAACCGTGTCCACCGCAGGTCCTAAAGGATGTTATGTCCTACTACGTGGAAAGGAGACTAGTAGCCGGGTGCGACGCAAACGCACAGCACTTTCTACGGGGCAGCACGGACACAAACGCTAGAGGTGAGTTACTACCCAAATTTATTGGGTTAGAAATAGCTAACAGGGGCTCTGAACCCACTTTCATCACCGCAATCCGACGAGAGGTCCTGGATGTGACCATCTGTACAAATAGGATAAGTGAAAAAGTTGTCAACTGGCACGTGTCACAAGAACCATCGTGCTAAGATCATAGGCACATAAGGTTTGACATAAAGACTCCCGTGCTCAAAGAAGTATTGTTCAGAAATCCAAGAGACATAAACTGGGAATAATACTTATAATCCCTCAGCGAAGGTCTCCAAGGAACCACAGTAGATACAAAAGACACGAGAGGTTTGGAGACGGCAGTTGAAAAGGTGACGGAAGCAGTTGCTACAGCATACCATGAAAACTGCCCAGAAAAGACTTGGAAACAAGGGGGTAACACAGTCTGGTGGAACGACAGGCCTAATAAGCTTCGGGAGACCGTAAGAAGGCTGTTCACAAAAGCCAAAAAGACAAATGAATGGGACCTATATAGAGTAGTCCTTAAGGAATACAACAAATAAATCCGCAAGCGAAAAAGAGTTTCATGGATGATATTTTGCGAAAGGGTGAACGAGACCCCCCACCTGTACAAAGATACACAAGGTGCTAGCAAAAGGAAACTCTACAAACCCAGTCGAACTCCTGAAAGGAGAAGACAACGAATACACGCAAACATGCGAGGAAAGTCTGGAGCTTCTCATTAAAGCCCGCTTTCCAGCGTCAATTCAGATGACGGAAACCACAGTGCTCGAAGAGCCTCCTAAGAGAAGGCCAACGAAGCAAGATTGGAGGCTAGCTGCGGACGTCATAACGCCGTCTAAAGTCAGATGGGCAGTAAGCCAATTTGAACCGTACAAATCGCCAGGGATAGATGAGATATGCCCAGTACTTCTACAGAGAAGAGAGGATAGTTTGGTCCCATCTCTCTGTAACACCTTCAGAGGCTGTATAGCTTGGGGATTCATACCTACAAAACGGCAACAGGTGAAGGTTATATACCTGCTGAAGGTAGCAGGATACCGGACCAGACACCAAAGTCATTCAGACCCATCAGCCTATCGGCGCTTATGCTGAAATCCCTTGAAAGGTTAATCGATAGGTACGTAAGAGATAGTGCTCTAAAGACCAACCCGTTAAGCAACTGTCAATATGCAATCCAAGGAGGAAAATCTACGGACTTATCCCTAGACGATTTGAGTAGGCCGCTATCGAAATCCACAGAAGATAAAGAAATAGCACTAGCCATTTTTCTCGATATAGAAGGCGTCTTCAACCACGCGTCACCAGATTCGATCGGAAGAGCCCTTCAAGGAAGACCCAGAACCCATCCGTCAATGGATCGAGGCCAGCCCTAAAAATAGAAGTATCGTATCCACCTATGGCGAGGCAATACTTAAAATAGCAGTCGGGAGAGGATGTCCGCAAGGAGGAGTATTATCCCCACTACTGTGGGCCCTTCTAGTGGATGGTCTAATCCAAAAACTTCGGGCGGAAGGCTTTAACTGCCTGGGCTACGCAGATGACTTCACTATTGTGGTGCGAGGAAAGTTCACGGGCACTATATCGGAAAGAAGCCCTTAACATCGTAGACTCCTGATGCAGAGAAGAACAAATGTTAATCCACATAAAACAACAGTGGTGGCATTCACCAAAAGGAGAGACTTAACAGGGCTAAAGCAAATGAGGCTAGCTGGAGAAGCTATACCCTTCTCCAAAGAGGTCAAATACCTGGGAGTCTCTTTGACCAAAAACTTACATGGAACACACACATTCAAAAAGTGGCGCTAAAAGCCACAATGGCTCTAGGTATATGTAGAAGAATGTGTGGAAAAAATTGGGGATTGAACCCGAAAATTTCTCTATGGTTATACACAAGGGTGGTTAGACCTATGATAACATATGGAGCAGTCGCCTGGTGGACGAAAACCAGGCAGGTAGGGGCGATCAGAAGGCTAAGTGGAGTACAGAGACTAGCTTGCATCTATGTTACCGGAGCCATGAGCACAACGCCAACTGCAGCGATGAAGGTATTATTAAATCTACCCCCACTCTATGTTCTCATACAAGGCGAAGCCAAATCGGTCTGTTACAGACTAACACAAGGCCAAACACCACTAATAAGAGGACACGGCCCCGAAAACAATAAACTATACTTCGAGACTAAGGAGGATAAAATCATAGGCATGCCCTCGGACCGCTCCACTCCGCAGTACAGCTTTGAAAAGACACTTTCAACACAAATATCACCAAGAGACCTGTGGATAAAAGGTGCACCCATAAGGGCAGACATAGTCTGGTATACAGACGGCTCAAAAACCGACCAAGAAATAGGAGCCAGAATCTACGAACCAAGGACAGAGACCAAAATCTCGATACCTATGGGCACACTCGCCACAGTATTTCAGGCGGAAATTACAGCTATCATCCTCTGTATAGAGGAAATGATCAGGAGGAAGGTGAGCAGCAAGAGCCGTTATCTACTCCGATAGCCAAGCAGCAATCAAAGCAGTATCTTCCAATATAGTAACATCAAAGTTAGTATTGGACTGTATAAATATGTTGAACAAAATGGGAAGACTTAATAGAAAAGTGACCTTGGCGTGGGTGCCAGGACACGAAGGCCATGGAGGCAAGGAGATGGCAGACGAATTAGCCCGAGAAGGCTCGTCCCAGCCACTAACAGGACCAGAACCATTTTGCGCAATCGCAAGGCCCATAGCCAAGACATCAATTCAAAATGGGATAGAAGAAGCGCACCAGAGGTGGTGGTTTAATCTACCGGGACATAGACATGCCAAAGATTTCATCAGCATACCTTCGGCAAAATTAACTGCAGACTTGCTAAGTTATAATCGGAAGTTAATAAGAATCATAGTGGGACTACTAGCAGGACACTGCCGACTAAAGAGACATATGAATCTGATAGGTAGATACTGCCAGGAAGAGGAGGAGTCGGCAAAACACATTTTCTGCCACTGTGAAGGACTTTCGAGGTTGCGCTTCGAAACTACGGAGACAACCAATCCAGAAGCGTTAAGCTACCCCATGGAGCCACTGTCGAGACTTTGGAGTCTGATCAAGAAGACACGGTTGGACACAATACTCTAAGTACAAGGAGGGTTGCAATAGATCTTACAGGTGGCAATGACATAAAAGCGATGACGCTTCCTCCACACATACATCTATCTATCTATTTAACCACCTACTAAATCAACAATCGACTTATATGTATTCATGCAACAATAAAGTTTTATGCAAAGTAATTGCAAATGACAGTTTACGAATTATTTGTCAAATGTCAATGTTATTGAAGATTGTATTTAAGTGGCGCCATCTAAATTTGGAAAGCGTACTTTGCTAGAATGAATATGTTTACACCGTCTTTTTAAAATGTTGGTAGATTAAATGGACTAATGGGAAATATTTTGCCATGAGGAAGTGGTATTGGTCTAATTTCCAATTAAAACAAACTGAGAAAATTAAAAAAAAACGAGAATTAGCTTTTTCAGTTTTTATTATTTTTCTCAAAAACTGTTAAAAGTTTCAGACTATTGAAAATAGGTTCTTAAAAAACCTTTATCATTTAACTGACTTTTCATCTCCGAGGATATCGAAGATAGAAATACTAATTGGGGCCACACTCTATAATGCTTGTATTCTTGGTTTAAACGAAAAAACAATATCAGTTATCGTTTATCTATTTGATAATCTTATCTTTAATATAACTCAAGCTAACCAAACCAACCTAAACCAGAGTGCAAATAAGCGAATTTAAAGGAAATGTAAAATCTTTTAAAAATAAATTATCATTTATTATTAATGTTTTAAATTTTCATTACGCCATATCAAATTAAAAAGGCGTTGAAAAGGAATTTAATACTTAAGTCGTGGAAATATTATCATCTGGATAGTCAAATATTACAAAGACTAAGTAACATTTTAAAATATTTGGATAATCCTCACTTTTTTGGAAAATACCAAATTTTCATTAAAAACGTGCATGGACTTTAAGAGCGCTGCATGCTAATGTGTGATCAATAATTCATGAATTTCGTTGTTAAGTGTTATAAATGATTTCCGTGCGACGACCGTTAGATACTTTCTTATTTTGAATAATTACTGATGGTGTGAAAAACTTACCCCAATGAAATTAATAGTATTTTTAAGATTTAAAGTTTCGAAAAGCACCTGAGCCAAAATCGCAGACGTGATATAGATCATAGATACGAAAAACACGATGGTTTTATCTGGAAAAAGGTTTTCCACTTTCTACTCTACTCCATTACAAAATCGGTTATCTGCACTTGGCAGCATTGGCCACCTGCGATGTGTCCGCTTTTCATCGGATGTTTTTCCAGCGCCTGCTGCGGCCACGAACTCCTGTGACGCGATGAGTGCTTTTGCTTTGTGTTGCAATAGGAACCATGTGCGTAACATTACAGGGATATATAATGACAAATAAACCTATAAAAATGTGTGTAATTTAAATCTACCTATAAATTATTAATGTATCGACAGCTATCGAATAAAATGGATCAAGCGTAGACATCTATAGGGTGTTCCTTTGAAGATAAACACAAAATATATCTCCGTTATCGCCTTCAGTTTTAAGTAACACATTTTCAGTTGAGCGTTATAGAAATAGAGTGTGTGTGTATGGAGTAACTCCCTATCCAACCATCAAAACAACGGGAGTTATAGAGTACAGAGTTGCAAATGTGTGGAAATTCCACAACACGTGTGGATTTTATCTGTATTGTGAGGGTGTCCGTGGGGAATGATCAGGTTTGGGAACTTTTCCTGATCATAGCTTTCATAAGCATACGTGAATTTTATATTTTTTACAAGTTCATTTGTATTGAGAGTGTTAACACTCACGTGACGAAAGTACTTTTGTGCAAAACCCATGAATATACTAATATTTGCTAAAAAAGTTGTGTTGGTCGGCTGTTACTCATGATGAAAATGTTTCTTTATCTTCAATGAAGATTCATCCCGTAATTGTATTAATACTAGTTGGCTACTCATTTCTATCTGTACAAGCATCAGAAAGTGTATCTGACTTATTTGTTAAGGGTCTAAGGTTAGTTACATACAAATTCGTTACTTGGTGTCCTAAAAAAAGAAAATATGGATCGCGAGGTGTGTGTGAGTTGTCATCACGAAATTTTTGCTAATAGACCGGCAATCGAGTGTTCGGAATGTTACCGATGGTGCCATAAGGGTTGTTCAGGCCTAACAACAACACAGTTTAATGAATTCAACAACAAAATTAAAAAAACATCGCAAACATAATTGGATTCGTTTGTCGTGTGAAGAAAGTAGAGTGAGTCGGCAAATGACTTCGTTCACCCGACGGTCAATGCTTGACTTACCTAAAAGGCCGGAGAAATCAAGCACTATGGCAGCGACAACTGTGACAACACCGAAATATAAATGTCCGGTTATGAACACAAGCGCTATGGACGCAACAACGGGGACAATACCAAAACCAAACAAAACAATATTACCAGATTTTAATCGCGATGAATCAAATCTTTTGAATAGGAGGGATGTTGACATCAAGGATGTAATTATTTTGATACAACAGCTACATGTGCAGTTGTTTAATGCTATCTCTGAACAAAATGCAACTACCCAAAATATCCTTCAAGAAATGAAGAATTTCCAAAATGGTACTATTTCACAGCTTCAATATGAAATCTTAGTTCTTAGAGAAGAGGTAGAAAGCCTTAAAGCTGCCAATCATCAAAGTGCAGGCGAAAAAAATTCTAACGACACAGAAAGTCAAGTTAATATTTTAACAGAGATGCAAGATAGAAATGCTAGAGAATCCAATGTGATGTTATACAACATCCTAGAAAGCAGCTCAACGGATAAGCAGTTTAGAATAAACCATGACACCTCAAAAGTAACAGAGGTACTAAACACCATTGGAGTCACCTCAGAATCTATCAAGGATATTAGAATTGGCAAACAAACCACCAATAAAGTTCGTCCAGTCAAAGTGATTTTGCCCAACAAAAACCTTGTACGATCATGTCTAAGAAACAAACATAGATTAAAGGACACCGGTTTTGGTCTGGGACCAGATTTAACCAAATTGCAAAGAAACCAATATAATAAGCTAAGAGACGAACTGAATTTAAGAAAAGCCTCTGGTGAAGCAAACCTGATCATCCGATACAAGCTGACTGTACCAATCATTACCACAGTTCAACTTAAGAATTAGGGTCCCGAACCAAAAAACGATTAAGCTGCTATTTTCAAAACCTTGACGGCATGAGAACAAAAATTCTAGACATAGGACATGCCATCAATTTGTTGTGCTTGTGATATTTGTTGAAACTTGGCTGTCCAGTGATATTAATAGCAACGAGATGAGTGTGTGTGATTTTAACATATATAGACTTGATAGAAACAGTTAAACAAGCAAAAAGTTACGTGGTGAAGGAGTCATGATAGTATGCGTAAGAAAAAACATTAAAATCTAGAGCTATTTCTGTAAGTTGTGAGTTAGTTGAACAACTATTCGTATGTGTCCAATCTTTAAACAGTAAATTTATGTTTGAATCATGTTACATTCCTCCAAAGCCAGATATGTCTCTTTATGTTTCAAACTGTGATACAGTGGAGGGTCTTGTTGAGCGATACCCAGATTATAAGTTTATTTTGACTGGCGACTACAATATGCCTGGATAAACCCTGGATTGTTGGTCGATTGCTTACCTGACTCCCGCTATCGTCGTTTTTGGCAGCTTTTCGTATTTAAATTTGAATCAAATAAATAACATACCAAACCAGCATGGTAAATTTTTAGATCTATTTTCTCAGATGTTAATGTAACATCTGCATATGATAAACTGATAGAGGATGGCTTTCATCACATTTCATACTGTATAGATATACCTTTTGATAACTGTAAAACCCTTAAATATGATGTACAGTATTACGATTTCCGTAATGCTAATATAACTGCTTAAACGATTTTTTTGCTTCACTGGACTGGGAGACTGTTATCAACACAACGAACGTATACAAATCGGTTGACCAATTCTATAACCAAGTATACGAAGCTTTTAATGCATTCATTCCTATAAAAATATTTAAAACACCTTTCCTTGCTGGTTCTCTCCCGAACTTAAGGAACTGATCTTAGAAAAGAAAAGAGCACATATACCATTTAAGTAGACAAATAGTTCTTATCATCATTCTTGTTTTTCTGACCTTCGAACCAAATGTAATGAATTACATCAAAATTGCTATAGATCATATATCCAAAAAATAGAAAATGAACTCCATGAAAGGCCAGAAGTGTTTTGGAAACATGTAAATAATTTAAAAAGGAATAACGACTTTCCAGATGTTATGTACTTGGGCGAAAATACAAGCTCAAAGGGTCAACCTTTTTTAAATCGGTTTACTCCAACGAAAATATTTTGATCACAGCCAACGGTGTCCAAGAAGTTATTCATATGAATACCATCGATCTGACGCTATCTAACGTTTTTTCAGAGATCTCAAACCTCTTCTTTCTCCTCTGGTCCAGATGGGGTGCCTCTTCTTTCTCCTCTGGGTGCCACCATTTATAATTAAAAAATGTGATTTCACTCTTTCCATTCCAATACTTAAACTTTTTAGTTTGTCGCTTAACCAAGGAGTGTTTCCATCCTTTTGGAAGTATAGCTACATTCAACCGATTTTTAAGTCCGGAGACAGGCAAGACATAAGGGTGTTAGTTTGCAATCTGCTATGCCAAAGCTTCTGGATAAGTTAGTATTCGTTCACCTATCATCTGTTTGTAATAGGATGTTAGTCGAAAATCAACACGGTTTTCGCCCCGGTAGATCAACAATGACCAACCTTGTAGAATACCTTGATGATCTAAATAAGACTATGGAGAGGGGCGTCCAAACAGATAGTATTTACACAGACTACTCAAAAGCCTTTGATCAGGTCAATCATGACATGTTAGTTACTAAAATGAAACTTATGGGAATTCAAGACCCTGCTCTATATTGGTTGAATGCTTTTTTAAGAAATATATACCAATGCGTTAGAATAAATAATTATTTATCTGTTCCATTTGAAGTTCCTTCGGGAGTAACACAAGGATCCCACTGTGGACCATGGCTATTTTTACTTTTTACAAATGATCTAAGTAACAGTCTCACATCCCCTCACTTGTCATTTGCTGACGACTTGAAGGTCTACCGAGCAATAAATTCTATCCAAGACTCAGAAGCACTTCAGATGGATATAAACACACTAGCAGAGTGGTCACGCATAAACGAACTACATCTAAATCCTTCAAAATGCTCTGTTATTACATTTTCTAAAAGCAAAAAACCTGAGTCGCTTTATCTATGATTTGAACGGCAATGAGTTAACACGAACACACCAGGTGAAAGACCTAGGGGCAATTCTTGATACGGAGTTAAATCTTAAAGCCCACATTAACGCAACAGTTAGCAAATCCTTTAAACAGCTTGGATTTGTTCTACGCCAAAGTAAAGATTTCTGTCCATATATAATTAGAACATTATTTTTGACTTTTGTAAGACCTTGCGTGAAATACGGATCGATCGTTTGGTCGCCACATTATGCAACACATATTAAATCTATAGGAAGAGTCCAACAAAAGTTTTTTTAAATCTTATGCATTTAAGCTAGGTATAGATATTTCCAACTTGGAGTACACCGAAATATGTAGTCTTTTAAACTTACAATCACTGGAGGGTCGTAGGTATCAACAGCAGCTGATTTTTGTCTACAAATTGGTAAATGGTCTAATTGATGCTCAAACCTCCTTAAATTACTTAATTTTAATGCCCCAGGTCATACATATAACACTAGAAATGTCTCCCTTTTCCGTTGTCCGTTTCATAGAACAAACTATGGATTTAGGTAACAGCCCCATGTCCAGAATGCAAAAGCGTTTTAACGATAATTGTGATATCTTGCATTTGTCCGCACCCCTGCGAAAATATAAAAATGTTTGTTATAACCTCTATAAGTGAAACACTTGTTCAGGCTTTTATAATGAATTATAATGTTGAATTATTATGTATATGTATAATTGTATAAAACTAGTAAATGTGTTATTACCTATTATTTGTAAAAATGGTGTTACCGTTGATAAATAAATACATAAATAAATAAATAAATTAGGCCAGAAACAAAATAAAGATCAACTGGTCAACAACGAAGGGTGCAGGGAGACATAGAATATGGCCACCAATTCGAGAGCTTCAGAAGGACTATCACATAATAGAAAGTTTGGTTGGGGTTCAGATGGGTCGATGTATTGGGAAAAGCCCAGTCGGCGCCAACGCTAGAAAATGGGAGAAAAGCAATTAATAGAAGTGACCGAAAGATTGCGGGCCTAGAGAAGACTAGGAGCTTTGACAAGCTAAATAAAATAGGTTCTAAAGTTAGAAGTAAACGTAGTACACGCAACTTGAAGTGCTGTAGGTTGTAATTTTCGGGAAAGACGTTGCTCGTAAGTCCATTCCAGAGCGAGGCAGACCTCCAGACAAAGAAGTCCCGCAACAGCGACGTCCTAGGTTTATATAGAGCGCTCCTAGCTTTTGTGCTGCTGCCTTGGCGATTTTGGTGACGTGATTACGCCAATACATGTTGTTTTCTACGTTGATGCCCAGCAAGCTTATGGATGATGCCAGAGTCAGTGTTTGTCTTGTCATTGATAACGTCGAAGAAAAGTTGCGGACCTATCTCTTTACTCTCGATACTACTACGGAAAGTGTTCGAACGAGCTAGCACTTACGATTCCACCGAGAGTTGTGCCAAACAGAAACACCTGCTGCTCATCAACATATGATTCAGTTGCTAACACCTAGGACATCCGTGTTGCATGACTCCTTTGTATGGAGGACTGCCTCGTTCTGGAATGGACTTCCGAGTAACGTCTTTCCCGAAGACTACAACCTACACCGCTTCAAGTCTAACGTCCACCATCTTCTCCACACACGCACCTGCTCGTTGAGTGGCATAGGATTTTCTTTTTGTGTGTGTGCAGAACATAAAAAAAATGGATATAAAATTTAAAAATAGAACTAAAATGTACACTCACCTACGCACACGCACACTCTTTTTTTATTCTATATTTTTCGTTCTTGATGAAGGAGAGTGGGGCTTCTACCCTGGGAGGTTCCATTTTCCGTACGAAAATGTAGGTGAGGCCACTGTTTGTAAGAGTTAGGGAGGGGGCGGGCAGATCGAGAGAACATGCTTGACTGAGTGAATGCGGATATGCAGAGAGGGCAGATCTGGGGCTATCGTTTTTAAGTAGGTGGGAGTGCGTTAGATATATAGGCCCGTATGCCAGTCTGCGTCGAATTACATTATCTCGTCTGAGGAGGGACGGGATATCAAGAGGAATATAAGAGTGTCTCTTGGCCTCTCACAATTTACTGTCACCCTCGAGCAGATCCCACTCGAATTGGGCTTTGTTCCAAATGAGACCTTCGTTGAGTGGAAACAGGTTAGATGGAGAGAGTTTGTCATGTATGAGGAACTCAAACTAACTCAAATTAATCCTTCGTGTCCAGCTGATTTAGCGAGGGTCACAGATCTTTCATTTCCGGGTACCTATATCGATAAGGCCAGGAATCTACATGCGTTAGTATTAACTAATATTGCTCTCCGTGGCTCTGGCGGTATATATACCCAAGAGATGGTAAAATCAAACAGCGAGATAAAGGTCGAAATTGGTATTCGCAGAGGAATAAGGCTAAGTGGTATACTGTATCCAAACTTCTGTTTAACATTTATACAGCGAGAGCATTTGTGAGAAGGCTTCGAACGAAAATGGTGCAGGCATGGCTGGCTGGAAACCAATCGACAATATACGCTTTGCGGATGGTACCGTAGTAAATCATCCAGATGTTTACAGGCTATCTCAGACTGTAAATGGAATCTCATCTCCCAAATTGAAACCTAAACATATAGCTAATAACGAGAATGATTCGTTGTTTTCTTTTCTCAGCCTCAACTTTGGCTTATGGTTTGGGACCTCGTCATTAGAGGACGTCACATTGCTTAAAAATGCAACGAATTTATGTTCGGCCCTAAGCAACGTGAAAAAACTCAGTAATATCCAGAAATCTGTTTTCAAATCGCAATAATTTAAATATAGCAAACTCTCGTATACGGTAAACCAATTAGGGATAACAGGATTAACGTTTTCGAATGGTTCACGTTAGAGAATGGATTAATGAAATATCACAAATAAGAACTTAACATTCAATGCTATGAAGTAAAACGTAATGAATGTGTGGTTAACTTTTTTTGCAAAAAGCCTAATAAACTTGTTTCTCGGACATTTTCTTGGATTTATAGAATGCTGGCTTTGACACTGAATATCATCATAGTAAGCATTATTCTGCCCAATCCATTCCAAAACTATTCCTAGTTTCACTGACACATATTGTATCTTGACCCGATTCATCAGTGATGCCTAAAGTTATTTCTTCTGTATTGCCAGCGTCCGTATTTCCTGCCTAAATCTTCACGGTGGTAGTTTTGATTTGGATCAAGTTCATTCAACATATTAATGTTAATATCTCCAAAATCCCCTTAAGGCTTAGGATTATCTGAGGGGTTGCTAGAGGTTTCTCATCATCAGGGTCTTTTGTAGCTGTGTCTGGCAAGATATTTTTCCAGCAATTTTTGAATTTTACTAAACTTTTTTTTTTACTCACCTCACAAACAAAGAGCTTCCGAAACCATTCTTTAGAAATAAAAGGTGTCATCTATGCTAATTTAGAATGTTTGTAATGCACAAGGAGATTAAAGCTCCTTGGTTTTTGTGCTTTTCCTATAGCCAGAGGTTTTAATTTATGAAGTTCACCTGCATTAATACAGGCCAAGAACCTGGAGCATATGTTTTTCCTAACAGGAGACTAAGGTGGCCCATTTGAAATTTTCAAATAAAATTTCCATGTTTGAAGAATTCAAATGTGAAATTGTGAATATATTCAAAAAATTAAAGTGAAATTTTCACTTCGAATTTTTCAAGATTTTTGTAGAAAATTTCGTATATTTCCCTGTAAATTTCATAAATTGCAATAAAATTTTCATATTAAAAATGTACACACTTCGCCGGAAAATACAAGGAGTTAGTGGCAACGCTATTTGTTGTTTGTTTTGCTTTGGATTGTTGGAATTCACTTGCGGTGCGGACTACCAAGAACCGAGCATACATGAACATTTAGCTTGCTTGACCAAACTCTAATAAATGGCAAAATACGTCAAAAATGGCATTCAGTAACTCGTAACCCAAGTTACTACTAGTTGAGCTTCAAGTAAATTATATATGTTATTTATTTACCTATTTCTTTTTGTAATCGTTTGATTCATTTAAGTTTTTTCATGTTATGTTTTATAGTGTTATGTTTGTTATTTTCTAAAAGGTTTATTGATTCTTTAAAATAATTGTTTGTTTTGTTTTCTGCAATGTTCTTTGAAACATTTGAGCTTTGAATAAATGTGTTTTATGCAAATTGAACATATATATACTTTACATACATCATACATATTAGTGTATACTGTTTGATGATGTTACACTATGTTTTGTTTTGTTGTATTTGTTTTCAAGAGATTTGAAAATCAGTTTTATTTTTTTTCTTATCACATAAGTGTTTAAATTTTTCACTTAGCCAGAAAAAAAAAATCCAACAAATTTTAAAATATTGTATTTATTTTTGTTCCTATCTGATCTATTGATCTGATCCGATTGAAAATTTCATTGAATTTTATGAAATTTCACGGACATATTCGAGGTGAAAGATTTAATTTTAAAAACTTCATTACTTTTTAATTCAGTAAATTTCAGCAATTCTGAAAATTCATGGAAATTCCAAAAAAATTTATATTTCACTGAAAAATTCACAGTGAAATTTCCAGATGAAGTGAAAAGTTAAATTTACCCATCCCCACAGGAGACTTCCTCCACTAAAGACCGGTCTCATCTGCGTTATATAACCGATTGTGATCGAACCCAAGTTCTTTTGTCTTATTAGTAAGCTTTTGTAAGAATTAAGAAATTAGTGTAGGTTGTAAAGATAATTTCTTGACAGATATCGTCAAAAATCGTATGCCGTACCTTTTTTTTAACTTTTGCGACCATCCTGAACTAGCACTAAATGCAGAATTATTTTCCTTCCATTTCCCATGAAAAAAATTGACCTTCTCTTTCAAAATGTCACTATCACTATTTATGAAGCCTTTCTTTCTCATTGTTGTAAAACCCATTTATACAACTGCCTTTCCATTTTAGAGAACTATGAACGTCTAAGTGATTTTCGCTTTCCTGAACCATTATGAGTAACAGCTGTTTTAATTTGCTCTTTTTTATTCTTTATTGCACACACAGTAGACTTCGTAATTTCATACTTTTTAGATAAGAAAATTACTCCCTTTCTCTACATGAGATATGAGCTCTGCCTGTTTTGCAAACTGAGATAGTTTGGTTTTTATTTGTCTCCATTGCATATCTATGAATAGCAAACAAGACGTTAATGTTTTGGAATGTTCATTGTTCATGTTACCGAACATTCACTCTATAGACTCTACCAGAGACATTTCCTTTTAATGTCTTTGGACTCTACTTATGTTTTGTTCATAAAAATACTCTTTTATTGAAGAACAGTTTAAGCTAGAATTTTTTCTGAATTTAGTTTCTTTCTATTTCTCCCTACCTAATTCTTCTAGCTACCTAATCTCTAAAACAGAATCAATAATATCGTCCTTTATATTGAGAGATGACACATCAACTTTATCGCTAACAGAATTAGGGTCTGTATAAAATAAATATTGCGAATTGAAATAAAAAGTCTAATCACGTTTCTTTCAAGCCACATGACACATGCCTCACCCTAGACTCTGCATACACGCATAAAGACGTTAAAAACTATTAAATCAAAATTTGCCGCACCCCACAACCACTTTTTTGCACCTGCACGCCTCTATTAATATCCGCGTATATCGTAAAATATGGATGTTTTCCTGCTCACTGCTCACCTTCAGGTGCAGCTGATGCTTCTCGCAGGAAGTAATGTTGATCCAATAATTGACCAGGCCCGTGCGGACGTAGATAGAAAGATAAATTGAGAAAAAGCAGCGGCGTAGCGATGTTAGGATTTTGATTTACAATTCTTGCCTATCTTATTTAATTATTGTTTAACATAATATGGCAAAGTTTATTTTTATAGGTTGAATTAGTAACTGTTTTAAATATACATAATAATCTAATAGATTTAAAATTAATTTACTAACTAATAGTGATCTGGATTATAAGCCAAGTAAAGAAAAACATAATTGCCTCCAAAAAAAATAGCACCATCATTAAGAGCTTTTCATGATTCATAAGTCTGGGAATGGAAGTGCACTGATAATTTTAAATTGATTTTATCCAAAGCGGTTATTTATATATCTTGACTATAAAGCAAAGAATAAAATAAAATTTTCAATCAGCCAAATCGAAAGTTGGCATCAGAAGAAAGGTTATTAAAAACTAAGGGAAAGTGTAATCCATTTTCTACTAGATCAAATCATTTAAATTCTGCAGCCTTCTAAAGTGTACAAAATGACAGTTTTCAAAGTACTTATTTCAAAAATAATTGAGTTTCAGCATGGGATTTGTACAGGGTCTTTTATTATATTTACGTGGCTCTTAGAATTTGCATCTAGTTAGACCGTTCAACTTTCCAACCCGCAGTTCCGGCTGCCACTACACCGACTGATAACCTTAAAAAAATAATAAAAAAAACATCCATGGGAATTGAACCCGGCACGCCGTATCAGACGCTAACCATCTACACCACTCGACTATCAGAGCACTTGGCGAATATTCATTGCATCCGAAACACATCGGTAAACTAGCATTTCAAATTTGAACAACATAATACGCAAACACGAAGCTTCCGGGACGATGACGATATTGAAAGGGTGTACGCGCATCCTTGTAGGAAGGTGCTACCTGTGACCGGTTTCGACTTTTCAAATCTCGTCAGACAGGCTGTCAGGCACCCTCCCCGAACCATATTCAAAAACCAGCCTCCATATGAATCGTTGTTGTTGTAATGCAGTTAGGGTTCTGCAGACTATGTTGCCAGAAATAAAAATAATTTAAAATATTTATGGACATAAGCCTCACATCAGCTTAACTCTATTTATTGACTCATCCTGTACATCTTAATAATGTGTTCTTATTAAACTTCTTGATTTCCTGAGTAAATATATTATGTTAAGTCTGCAGAAGCTTGGTATTTGGCCTCAGAAAAGCTTTCACCTGCGTTACTTTGGAAAGAATAGTGTCAGCAGTGTGATGTGAAAGGGGTTTCAAATTACCTGTAGGTAATAAAGAAATCAATACCGAGGCCTTTTTTGTCAAAGTGACGTACTGGCGCAGGAAGCGCCAGTGTCTACAACTGGACTAGAATCAAGTAAAATCGATTTTAATATATTTAAATGCTTTAATTACCGTATATTTCTTACCGTTATATATCCTTTTGATTAATGGAATTGTAGCTAGGCGACTGTAAGTAGTTTGCCTTCATTGCCGTGTATTTCTTACAGTTATGTATCATTCTAATTATATAATCAAATGACTGTCGGCCATTTGTCTTAATTACCGTATATCGCTTATCGTTATATATCATTTTAATTAATGGATTTATACTTAAAGAACTGTAGGTCGTTTGCAGTCTATCGTTTATATTCTCGTTAATTCTCGTTTCATTTATTGATCTAGCAATCTTGCTTATCGAGCTTACCTTTAAAAAAGATACTTAGTTTTATCTTTAGTTGGTTAGATAATTCATTTGGCTAGGTCCGAATAGCTGATTGAGTTAATTTTTACTGTATTTGGCTGTAAAGCTCATGGCAGTAATTTATTTCACATAACTGAAATTTACTAATGTAATTTATCGCCTTGATATCGAAATCGACTTGAGCTCAATTCCTTTACCTATAGATATTAACGGCTGTATATGTACAGGTTCGCCTCACTGGTTATTTTATTGAGTTGGTATTATTGAGGACTGTTTATTGCTCTGCTGATATTGTCGCTACCACGAGATTGATTTGGGTTAAATTGGTTAACAATAATTTCATTTATACTTGCATATATTTTTTGGTTATAACTATACAGTAAAGGTGGGCCCTCATGAGCGCATTTGAAGCGGACTCAATTTGACAGCGCAATACGTTCGTTCCGGCGTACTGATCCCGATCGGCAGTCCACTTTAACGTTTGACAGCTTTACAAGGCACTGTTTTTATGTTTTTAATTGCCAAACGGGTACTTTTTACTTACCTGGTTGCTTGTCATTTTCCAAGCTAATTTTAAATAAGTAATGTTAAACGCATAGGATCCTTTATAGAGACATAAACTTCTAAAAAAATAAAATGAAAATATTGAAAACGAACTAACCAACCACAACAAGAAATCAACAAACCAGAAAGCATTCACCATCCGATCGTGAACACTGCCACTAGTGTCACTTTGAACACCGGGAGTACGCCGAAAAGTAGAAACAAATTCGACTTTTCAGCGGCATAACCAGCGCGGATTAGTGACAGCGCACTTTTGACAAATCACGTGATCATTTTACCCAACCATATTATCGAACGCCTAGTGCGCTCTGTGTATAGTCCGCTCATGAGGACTCACCTTAAGATTTGGGCAATATTAAGGTTATAAGGCATAGTTTAACAAGTAGTATCTTGTGCTGCTTTGATCGTTGTTTGAGTAAAGGAGTTACTCAAACAACGCTTTGATTTATTATTCTTGTAATATCGGTGAGATACTTAACAAGAGAATCTTCTTTTTAAATTAAGAGCGTAACCTTAACCTCAAACTGAGTTGAGGTTGTCCTGAAAGAGTTGATGTATGTTTACATTTTTAAATAAATAAGTTATCTGCTTAGACTATATAATAAAAATAGACTCCGCGTTTCATCCATAATTATGCAGCCGCCCTGGCCCCAAAAAAGTCTACCCCCTTAACCCACCAAATAAAACAAACATGAACAAATGAATGAAACTAAAGAAGTGGGGATAGCGTCTGCGGGCGACAAGCACCTCCCACTGTGGGTCGCGACCGGCGAGGCGCCGCCCGCCTCATCGACCGCGACCCGCGACCTACAGTGAGAGGTGCTTGTCGCCCTCAGACGCTACCCCCAGTTCTTTTTGCCTGCAGACCCGTTTTAATGATGGGGCCAGTGGAATAGCAAAACAACTACCTCTTTTTCAACTATATACTCTAAAGTTATCTGTAATCTTGATGTTTATTTTGATAAAATTCAGTCAAAATAATAACTAATCTGAGTATTCAAAATCTTTCAATGTTATTTTAGGTAATTTTTCTAAATTTTATTATCCTATTTTTAAGGATCAATAATCATGGATAAATTTGTTGTAAAAAAAAATTGTGGCGCCCTACCCCAACTGCCAAGACATAGACCCACGCTTTAAAAAAATGTATCCGCTGAGTAAACCTGGTATATGGACATGAGCAATTAGGTTACATATTTGGCATCCAACGCTTAAGGCTGGTTACAAGACTCGGAGAGTCCGATATCGTATCGGGAAGACATGCGAGAGTGAAAAGAACTCCAATGGTTTAATTCTTAGAAAATTGCCATTGATCTTTAATATAACGAAAGCCAGGACACCCCCTATTCTGATCTCTAATATCAGAAGAAATTACCGATTCTAAGCTGGCAATTTTATGGGCAATGCCTACAAAATATCCCTCCTCAGATGTAATTGCAACATCTTCCCAGGTTTTT
Organism: Pissodes strobi; assembly: GCA_016904865.1. NCBI lineage: Eukaryota > Metazoa > Arthropoda > Insecta > Coleoptera > Curculionidae > Pissodes > Pissodes strobi. The sequence continues at coordinate 149,971 of MU183362.1, read as the reverse complement.
TTCCCATTCTCACTACGATGTTCGTTGATCATACTCCACATTGTTTTATACAAAGAAGCAAAAGAGACAACTTTATGCTGCCATTAAAGAGCGAAACGTCTCTATTATCTATTTAATATACTCATTTGCTCAGATGGAGAGTCACATGATATTCTGATTTGTTTCTGAGAGGCTAGCACCCACACTGTTGACTTTTTGCAGGTGGTGAACCAGTCTTGTATGTATTTTACTACGAACTACATATGTTTCTCCAATAGGTTTTAACCAGACATAGCACTAGTCTATTAATTTAAAAAAGATCGACAATAAAAACTGTCTCAACTGCGAATAGCACGTTTTGAACCAACCAACAGGCTGAATTACCTGCCTCACGACATTATTAAAAACTTAGATCCTATCTGAAACATATTTAATGTACGTGTAGTTGACCTGTTATTCTCATAAAATAAATGGTGAAACTACTTTGTAAATAAAGTGGCAGTTACTCCCAGCTATTAAATACCACCCTGTAGTAAATACACAATAAATGTTGCAGGTGGCTTCCTTAGAACCTAGCGACCTTCTTACAGACTGCAATTAAGTAGTAAGTAAGAAATTCAATTTATAAAATTCTCCTATTTTTGTCATCATCATCATTCAGCCATACCACGAGTCTACTGCTGTTTTGGCCAGCCCAGTTATACTTCAAATGTTATTCGTTCTATAGCGTCTGTTAAACCTGTCGCTTTCAGATTTTTTTTAATGTTCGGCACACACACAAAAGGAAAATCCTATGCCACTCAACGAGCAGGTGCGTGTGCGGAGAAGATGGTGGACGTTGGACGTGTAGGTTGTAGTTTTCGGGAAAGTCGTTACTCGAAGTTCATTCCAAAGCGAGGCAGTCCTCTAGACAAAGGAGTCCCGCAACAGGGACTGTCTGGGTATTCGCAAATGAATCGTATGTTGACGAACAGCTTGTATCTGACGGGTGTTTCTGTTTTGCACAACTCTGGTGCCAGCTCGTTTGAAAACCTTCCGTAGTAGTATCGATAGTAAAGTGATAGGTCGGCCACTTTTCTTCGATGTTCAAGGCTATCAAGATCTTTAATCAACTCTGAGTCATCCACAAGACGGACTGCTCTCCTCTGTATGGAGTCCAATATCTTGAGCAAGTGTTTGGATGCCGAGCTCCACACATGGGAACAGTATTCCAGATATGGTCTTATCTGAGCCTTATAGAGCACTAAGAGCTGATGAGGTGTATACAACTTTTTTGCTCTATAGAGTGCTCCTAGCTTTTGTGCTGCTGCTGCCTTGGCGATTTTGGTGACGTCATTACCCAAGACATGGTGTTTTCTACGTTGATGCTCAACAAGCTTATGGATGAGGCCAGAGACACTGTTTGTCCTGTCATTGATAAGTCAGAACCTGCGGTTTTTGGTTTTTTGAGAAGACAGCTGCTTGAGACTTTCCCGCGTTAAACTTGACACTATTTTCCTCAGCCCATTCCACGATGGCTAAGGATAAACCTTATTGATGCCAGCAATCTGATTTTCTCGCTTGCGATGGGAATGAGCAGCGGTCATTGGAGTCCGCGACATGAATGAGGATATAAGAGTGCTGTCGTCTGCAAAGCTGTAAGTAGAATTGTTTGCCCTATCTAAGAGATCGTTGGTATAGAGTAAAAACACCCATGAAGATCTCCGGCATTGATATTAAATTCCTCCGGGAGATGTCCATCTTTACCAACTCGGATGCTTCGATCTCTTAAGAGTCTTAAGACGTTGGAAAGCCATAGAAGCAGTGCTGGTGGTAGTCCGTATGCTGTCAATTTGCTTAACAATCCGTCATGCCACATCCTATCAAATGCTTTGGATATGTCGAGAGCCACTGCACGAGATTGGCCGTACCTCTCGATGGCTTTGGTCCACAGATAAGCTACGTAACTCAGGAGATCTACCGTTGATCTGTGCTTGCGGAAGCCATACTGTTTCATGCCGATGAAAGATATTTTAAGAGCTGTTCGTTGATCAGTTTCTGCATGACTTGGAACTAAGGGCATTGGACGGTAGTTAGGATTTGAAATCGTTTTTTTACCTTTCTGCGGGATTGGTTGCACTTGAGCGCTTTTCCAGCTAGAAGTAAATCATGCAGTTCTGTATGATATGGACAAAAGCCTGCATAGTGGAGCTGTTAGTTCATTAGAACATTTCTTAAGCACTACTGCTGGAACGCTATCCCGATCCTGTGGCTAGGCTTTTGAGTATTCGTTTCACTTGGCGAAATACCAGACGACGAACGTTATTAGGAATTATGTCGCTTAGCGACTTACCCAGCATATACCGATCTACAGCTCTTTCTGCAATCCCAATTTCGTTAACTGTTTGCTTGGAGAGGGCTAAAGCTTCTACGCTATATGTCAACACGCACTGATCGAAAACCTTCTCAGCTTCCCAAAGGTCGCCCTTGATAGACTGAGCCTTCTGATGAGTTAGCAGGAATGGTTGTCGCTGCTTATTTTAATTATGCGACCCGTATGACATTTCGCTGCTTCCAACATTTTTGCCCTTTCCAAGATTTGCTTTTGGGCAGGTTCTTACAAGTCCTTCAATTGGGGCTTTTCGGCGTTATTCAGCTTTTCCAGGATTCTACAAGCATTGCCCATGGCTATCCGCAATTTTAGCTCTTTTACATACATGTTCCCCCTGTCTTGCACTCCGATCTATAGAAAATATGATTGTATTTGCATGAAATCTGACGGTTATTGTTTTTTCTTTTTTGATAAATATGTTCTATCAGCTAAATCTGAGACCCAATCTGCATTCGGTTAAAGCTTTCAGTATTTTGTCTTGATATATACTATCATAGTTGTCAAATAGTATGATCAGAGGTTTGTTATACTCAAATGACTTCTCGATTAACGTTTTTATAACCTGAGGATGACCATTTGTGCCGAAATCATTTTGAATGTTCACCTCGAGGCTGGTAAAAGTCCCGTTTGCAAATACACATGTGAAATAATACTTCAATGTCATCTTTCACATTCATTAATTATGATGACATCGTTATTTCTTCCCTTCTGAAGGCAGACATTAAACAGTTTTCTAAAGGCTTAGTTATAGAGTGTTTTCGCTCTGCTTTGCGTAATGGATGATAGAACACAATGATGTATCCTTTCTCATAACGCAGCTGTATGAGAGGCTTCCAGCCAAAGCATGGAAATATTCTTTCAAAGCCGAAAACTTTCTTTAGTCTATCGAAATTATTTTTTGATCACCTAACCTAATTATTTTAGCGTTGCCAACGGAATTTCGAAAAGCAACTAATTAAAATCAAATTTCCACATCTGGAAAAAAACTCTCAGCCGCTCAGGACATAAACGGCAGCTGGTGCTTAACACAGCGCCATATGGCTCTCGTCTCATACGAAAGATGCCCGATGATGCCAGTCCTGGCACAGTCTGTAGCCCGAGCACAAAAACAGTGTCGGGCAGTGGGCCACACTGAAAAATTAGAAGAGAAAATTGCAGAAAATGATTATTCTGAACTCGAATCTAATACCACGAGATGTTCTGGAATTATTGGATAATACGTAGTTTTGTTAACCACGAGATACGTGCCAGCTGTTTGTATATGTCATATAAAACTTAGCCGGATATTGGATATTTATTATTTTCTTCTAAAAGTGTTTCACTGATATTCCACTAAAGAACATGTCTAAAAGAGATATTGAAATGGCAAACCCTAATTTTTGCTTTACTCTGATTAATTCTTTAAATGTTATTAAAACATTCACATTTCGACTTCTAACTTTTGTTGGTTATAGCCTGAAGTCTTTTCTTCTGAGCCATTTTAGTTGTTTTATTCTCTACAAGTCTATAGTTTCTCAAAATAAACATTTTGGCCGCTTCCTCGATTGATATGAATTCTTTCTAGACTTGTAGTTTGTAAAATTTAGTACACTGATTCCGTACATATAGTAAAATTATTATCTCAACGGAAAACTTCATCTTAATCGGATACAATACAATACACAATTACTAACCTTATTGTCATACCCTATTATTATTATTAATATTTTTTTTCGTCACCTTTTAGGGAAAAGATTTGAAGGCTAACCGGACAGGAGTCAAAGTTATCCTTCGTGCAACACGTAGCGACGGACAAGGTGGCAGATTCCCATGGGTTTTTGCATGAGTCCCACCAAATCTCGACCAAGACCAAGTTTTTCAAGATTTTTCACTAATCGTTTTTCAACAAGGCCAGTTGTCGAGATGATAAGTGGTAAGACTTCGATTTTTTCGAATGAATATATTCGCTTTAGTTCGTGTAATAGATCCTGATATTTGGTAATTTTTTCCACATAGGCTTTTTGTATATTATTTTCTGCCCGCACAGCGAAGTCGATGATGAAGACCTATTTTTCACTCTTATTGATATAAAGAATGTCAGGCTTGTTATGTTCAATCTGCCTATCTGTCACTATTGTTGTATCCCAGTAGATTTTAATATAATGATTTTCAATTACTGGGTTTGGGCTGTACTTGTAATAGGGTGGAATGTTTACTAATAAATTATTTATTATTATTATTATTATTATTATTATTATTATTATTATTATTATTATTATTATTATTATTATTATTATTATTATTATTATTATTATTATTATTATTATTATGATTTAGCCTTACGGCATTTGCACTCCCTCTAATGGGAACATTCACTTATCCCAGATATCCCGGATATCAAAAGGATTAAGCTCTGAGGCAACCCTTTCCATGTTATCGAGTCCTTGATGGCATCTACGGATTTCCTACAAATTTTCGGACCTCGAGAATGATGTCCGGTTTATTGTGGGTCGCCGTCTGGTCAGTATGCACAAGCCCAGTGCCAGCTCCGTCTCCAGGCTTTATCCCGCCCGAGGCGAGCAGGATTTGGCCGCCCCTTACAACAGACCAATAATTAAGGAGTCAATATTGACCTATCCGGTGAATAGGCACCCGCGCAGTTTTTTAACCAGTTAGGGGTAGGTTCCAGTATAAGGAGATGACATGCAGGGTTTATATTTTCATGGTAGATATACAACGTGGGGGCTACCTGGAATTAAATCGGGGATGCTGGGGCTCGATTTTAAAGAAGAGTTTTGGGATGCTAGATGGAAATTGCGTGGTTTTTTTCGCTATTTCTGGCTAAACGGGAGTTCGGAGCGAAATTTTGCCGCTACCAAACCAAACTCCACAGCGGAGTCCGGGTTGATCGGTTAGTGGGTATATACCCCTGTTTCCCGAATTTGGGGGAAATCGCGAAACACGCTTTTTAACGGGTAGATTCAGGTAGAAAAATGAAGAATTTCGGCAAACGAAAAAAACCGTATTTTCATATCGACATAACCTTCATTTTGTCCCATAGGAACCGGAACCTACCTGGAACCTATCGGTGGAACCTATAGGTTTTTTATTCGATCAATTTGAAATTCGGCATATAGGTAGAGGACCTCAAGGCCGACAAAAAAGATTCTTTACAAAAAAAAACAATGTTCTTAGTTTTCGAGAAATCGGCCGTTTAACTTCGAGAACGGTCGCAGTGGTGTGCACTGTCAATTAGAAGAGGGTAGGCAATGTAATAGAAAATGACACATAAGGAGTAAGCCCACTGCAGGCGGCGCCGGAGGCACAAAAATTTTCCAGGTGCCACTCCCAAAGACGTTAATTTTGAGCATCCAAAAAATTTATGCATACAGCCTTTTCGATTCGAGTATCGCCAAAACTATGCAAAAACTGGTTAGTGGACTGGTCTTATTTTTTGAGGCATTTGAAAAATTATTTAAATCAATATACCCTGGTTTACTCCACGCATTTCCTTCTTTACCAAAGAGTAAGCATGGCCACCAATACATTTTATTTTTATGACGACACCCGCAAAGCCACATAATTGTCATACATTTTTTATTAAAATATCGAGGATTTGTCTTGTTGCTGCACGATTTCCAAATTCTACCAATCTTAACAACATTTTGTTGTTCGGCAAATGTCATACTGGTAAAGAACTTAGTGCTAATACGTTTTTCCAGACAGTTTACAATGTCATCGCACTGCACTCCATAATAAAAAGCACTAAAACTATTCACAAAATCTTTATAACCAACAAAACTAAACCACAAAGAAAACAACAACCGCTTGTATAGGTACTAAACTAACTAAACTTTCAAAACAAAAATTAAAAGCGCAGATTTTGGCCGACACTTACCGTTGCGTCGAGCGTCGTTTGGTGGGCCCATCCGCTTTGTCTCTTTTCTTTTTATGTATCGTTTCATTTGGCTATCTTTCTTCAAGCACTGCTTTTCGTTTGCATACTGAATCCAGTATTGACGGTCTAAATGCATGCCTTCGATTTGTTATGCGATGCTTTTTAGCGGATTGCCGTCGGAGAAATTATTCCGTTTAATATAGGTAGCGTAATATGAGTGTCAGTATGTGATGTTTTTCTATCATCTAATTCATATTTTAATTGGCGCCTAAGTTTTTCAATTTGGATTATACTTACTAGTAAAATTATAATTTTTATTATCGGAATTAAAATTAAATGGGTAAATATAGAAAATGTCAAAACTTCAGGGTAGGCACTGCATTTGTGCTTTCATTCTGTGCACGCTACTGAACGGTCGTAGCTCCAAAACTACGAGTCATAAGAAAAAAAATACATACCACCAAAAATGTGTATTTCGACGGCCTTTAGCAAGTGTGTGAGTCGTCGAACTTAAAAATAATATATTGCAGTTTTTTCAAAATTTACATTTTTTTCCACCCTATATATGCTTTTGATAATTTTATTTCTATGTTAATAACCTTTTAATTGTTTCCGTAATAAAAGCGGATATTTTTTTCCAAATTTTTTTTTGGAAATATTCATTTAAAAAAAATCGAGATTTTCATTAAATCGGCCATAATTCGAAAACAGTAAGACTTAGAGGTAAACTTTAAATGGGTCTCATCGGGTACGATAATGTGCCGTATCCAGTTTGATTGTACAACGTTTCGTTTTTTTCCGAATCGACCAAACGTGATTTTTATGTTTTCTTTATTTGTGTAGTAACCGAAAGAGATATCTCAAATCGGTTTGCGCCAGTGTCTGCGCCGTCTTAAAGTCGATCGAATATAGTTTTTCGATAGGGGTTCAAATAAGGTAGATATTCGATAAAATGTAATTTTTGTCTCAAAATCTAGCATTTTTCTTTAGATTTCGGCGCGCAATAGGGAATTTCTTAGGGAGATGATCTTTTTTATTTTGAATATCTTTTGGGTGGGGTTTTGGGCGCGTTGAGGTCGATTTTCGCATCGAAAAGGTCGTATGAGTTTCCTGTACCGAAATATTTCGAACAAAGTTGAATTTTTTTAAAAATGTAGTGTTTTACCACCCTGTATATGATTTTGGAAATTTTATTTGTACGTTGGTGATATGTACATAAGTGGATCCTTCTAATCGTTTCGGTAATAAAAACAGGGATTTTTTTTCGAAATAAATTAATTTTGAAGTGAGTACTTTAGAGAGGGATATTTGGGGGCGCAGAGTTCGAATTTTTGGTCTAAAAAATCGGACGACTTTGCTGTACCGACATATTTCGACAATAGGGGATTTTTTTGGGAAAAATTATGGTTTTAGCACCCTGTACGTAAATTAAAAAAAAATTAATTGTACGAAGGTGACATGTACGTGGATTGATGTGGGTACTCAAGAGAAGGATATTTGAGGGGCGCGGAGTTCGAATTTTTGGTTTAAAAAATCCCACGAGTTTGCTGTACCGAAATATTTCCAAAATAGATGATTTTTTGGGAAAAATTGTGATTTTAACACCCTGTATGCGATTTAAAAAAATTATTTGTACGTCGGTGACATATACGTGGATCCTTATAACCGTTTCCGTAATGAAAGCAAAAAAACTATTCAAAAATAATTTTCGAAAAAAATTAATTTTGATATGGGTACTCTAGAGGGGGATATTTGGGGGCGCGGAGTTAGAATTTTTGGTCTAAAAAATCGCACGAGTTTGCTGCACCGAAATATTTCGAAAATAGGTAATTTTTTGGGAAAAATTATGGTTGTAACACCCTGTACGTGACTTTAAAAAATTTATTTATGCGTAGATGACATGTACGTGGTTTCCTATAACCGTTTCTGTAATGAAAGCGAAAAATTTTTTTTCAAAAAAGTTAATTTTGATGTGGGTACTTTGGAGAGGGGTATTTGGGGGCGCGGAGTTCGAATTTTTGGTCTGAAAAATCGCACGAGTACGTATATGTAACATGCGCTCGCATCATGCTCAATATGTGCTACATGTTGTTCAGTAATCGATCAATCAATCGGGTTGCGTTTCGGCCAATTCCGTAAAAAGTGTCCTGAATCGCTTTAGGGCGATGTCGCCCGTCCCTACAGATGTGCTATGTAGCAATTTTTCATTAGCAGTTGGGACTGTTAATGCGATTTTTCATTCACTGCGAATTTAAACTGTTAATGCTAATTGCGCATAGACCGTTAGGTTATATAGTGTGGACTTTAATTTTTTAAGGCGGTGGTTATTATTGCTTACAACGCGCGATGGGCTGCTTATAGTACGAATGAAGCGTTTTACATATTCATTGCGAGAGTGTTTTCCGTGTTACATACAATCACATTAAAACTTTATAGAAAAAATAAAAACGGCCGCCCCTAAAAATCGGCCGCCCGAGGCGGCTGCCTCGCCGCCTCACCCCTGGAGACGGGCCTGCCAGTGCGGTCCCAGTAGATCTTATGGTTGTTACTTTCTAAAACCAATTCGGGAGTGTATTTATAGTAACTTGCCCTCTCTGACTGCAGCAGCAACAGCTTGTCTGCTAGTTCCTGATGGATTTTCCTCGCAACTGCATCGTGCCTGACTTTATATTCTGTTGCTGCGAACGTTTGGCATCCTCTTGTAATATGCTGGATGGTAACAGTGATTTGACAGCCGTTTCGACATCGATCATCCGCCATAGAGGGATCTCCAATTATGTATTTGAGATAGTCTCTGGTGGGAATTACTTGATCTTGACTAGCCAGCAGAAAGCCCTCGGTTTCGGCGAACATTGAACTAAACTGAAACTAACCAATAGTTCGACGCTATATTGTCGACGTGATCCTAGGTAGCCTCGTTCGCATGTCTCCCATGTAAGGGCTTTTCCACACTCGAATTTTCTCAAGGTCGGTATGATGGCGGTCTTGAACCAGGTATTCTTTTAAAAGCAGTGGTGTAGAGCCATCTAAGTTACAAACTGCCCTATGAACTTTTGAGGAATTCGCTTTTCTGTGAAAATAATTGCGCAAATTATTGATTTGCCGATTCAATTGTTTACGTAAATCCGCTAGACCTCTTCCACCTAGATGTCTTGGCAAGATTGTTCGCTCCACTGCGCTCCTTGGATGGTGTTGGTGTGCTCTTGTAAGTAAGGTTCTTGTTTTCCGCTGGAGATTTTTAATGTCAGTGCCGGCCCATTTGCTCCAGCTGGTTTTTGGTAGCTTCCATAAATTTTGGGTCATCCATATATAGGAAATGATTGACTTTCTCTCCTGCTTCGTTGTGGTTTTTAATATTGTATCCATAGGAAGTAGAATTCAGCTGGTGGAATAGAGGGTTCATCGCAATACAGAACCATAGCGGGCTGACGGCGACTTCTTGAAATATACCTCTTTTTATTGGAATGTTTTCGGTGGTAATCCCGACTTCATTAAGATATATTTTCGTTTGCCAAGATGTCATGGCACGCCTTAAAAAGTTAACACACTCATGAGGCACAGAGTCGTAAGCCTTTTTATAATCGATGTAAGCCATGTACAGATTCCTACGCTTGGAAGATACCTGGTTACAGATGACAGTTGCTCGTTGCACCCCATTGAACCCTTAGTGCATCCTTTCTGTTGGTCAGCTATGATCTTGTTCCGCTAACAGTGGGCATATAGCCGATGCGCTAAGCAGGTTGTTATCACTTTGTACATCGTTGGGAGACACGTGATTGGTCGGTACTTGGATGGATCCTCCGTATTTTCCGGGTCCTTTGATAGAAGGTATGTGGCACCCCGAAATAGAAAGCCTGGCATATTTTCAGGTCATTAATTAAATTTGTTAATTTTTCGTTGGTACATTGGAGTTTCTTGAGCCAGTACTGTATTTCATCTGGGCCAGGTGCTTTCCATTTATGGGTATCTCTGATGACGTTTGTCACTTCTGCTGTCGTAAACGGCTTGTCAGGCATCTGGTCGTATTCCTGGGAGGTACGCGCTCCCCCACAATTCACCCTGCTTCAATGTTGCACTGGGTCGGTGTTCCCAACTGTTCTCTCCAAAATTGTTCAGCAATTTTGGAGAGAAGAAATTTGTTGTTCGATTCTCTAGCCCTCGTATTTAACGCTCTGTAGAATGTTTCTTCTGATAGTTAGAATGAGACATTATTTCGTTTTCTTTTATTACTCGATTTGTACCTCTTTAAACGGCCTGAAAATACAGATAATTTTTGTTTTAAAGTGTCAAGACATTGCTGGTGTGTTTGGTTTTCTGGATCATCACGAGCATGATCGAACGCAAGTTTCTAGCCTTTGGGACCTTACTCCACCGATGTACTTACTCTTTTAGCCTTCCTATATCTCTTCGTATGTCATCAATCCTAGCACTCAATCTTCTTTCCCAATGAGGTGTTTGTGGCTCGTCCACTGTTTGCGGCCGTTCCTTTTGTTCGTACTTTGGTTCCCAGGATTCGGGCAATGGCCCTTCCAGCGCAGTAGATTAAGATATGGAAGTGGTCCAACGTGTTCGATTGAGTGATATAGTTTGGCAGAATTCGGTTGTTCATAATAGTAAGTCATAGTTTCTTTGAGGGTTTCACTCTAGATAATGGTGGTCTACTTCATGGGTCGATGCCATTCTACTATACAATTAGCTTTCCCATCTCTGAGAGAAGTGTTTCGAATAATCCTTCGGTACCCACATTATCTCTATTTAAATCATGTGCCCCACCGTTCAGCTGTTGCTCTGCTACTTCAGGCGTCCCACCCACACTTCCACCGTCTCCATTCTGGTCACCATTCTCGTTATTATCGTGATTCTCATCATCGTCATGATCCTCATTATCTTCGTTGTTGTTGTGCAGGTTTAGCAGTTCGCGTTCTACTTCTTGTTTAATGGTGGTAAGTCTCGCAGCTGGGATGAGATTGTTTCTAATGATAACACGATATTGATCTGCCCCTCTCTGCTCTGTTACGTGCAGCTCTGGATAATTTTAGCAGAATTCAGTATGCAGTCCTTGTTAATAGCCGATGGTCTCTCGTCCTACCTGTGTTACCCTAAAATACACATTATTGATTCATTCATGGACGGTGTCCATTTCATGCGCCGCGTCGTCTGGGTAACCCCGCCTGAGTGAGCGCTGGCTGAAGTTCCTGCGCAGCACCCTCAACGGGCGGTATCCGCGTTCTTAGGTGATATTTGTGTGGTTGTTGTGGTTGTGGAGCTGTAGCATCTTGTAAAGCAGGAGCCCACCTCTTCAGTACCCTGCCACCGATGTCCCGCATGCTGTCATGTCCCGCGCTGGCTCCAGACATGCCCTGGCGATCCCCAGGCAGCGACCTTTCTCCAAGGCTTCGGTTGTTCTCCATTTTCATGTATGTCCCCCTTTAACGCAGGCAGGAGATACGGCATTTTTTACCTACTGCCAGGTAACTCGAACCCGTGGGGACGTCATGCCCCAAAGCAGCCGAACCAAAGTTCAACTACCCCGGTGCGGGGTTATTATTATTATTTTTATTATTATGAGTTAGTCTTACGGCTTCACATTCCCTCGCCGGGGAACATTCACTTATCCCAGGATATATCTTAAAGTTCACAGGGATTAAGCTCTGTAGAGACATTTTCCCCCTTTGTCGGGCCCAAGGTGACTATCTTAATTGTTTCCCACAAATTTTCTCACGACCCGGGCTGTAAAAAGTAATACTGCCTTCTGTAGTTCCTTAGTCCTAGTACTTTAATGTACTTCAGCAGATTCTTTGAGATCACTCCAGTAGACGAGATGATGATTGGTACTGTTTTGACAGTGTTCATTTGACATTGTCTTTGTAGTCGTACTTCCAGTTCCTGATGCTTGGCAATTTTCTCAGGGTGTTTTCCAATCAAATTACTGGTATTAGGGATGGCCACATCAATGTAGTTTTTCCTACTTCTTTATTTACTAAAACAATATTAGGTTTATTATGAGTAACAGTTTGATCAGTCAAAATGGTGCCATCCCAGTATAACCTAAAGTTCCGTTTCGGGAAACCCTAGTCCAGAGATCAGTCAGTAGTTCGACGCTGCTTTGTCGACATGTTCTTGCGTAATCTCATTAACGTGTCTCCCGTGCAGGGGTTTCTCTCTCCAGCTTCGTAACTTCTCGTTGTTGTCCTTATAATGTCGTTGGACCACGCTTTCCTTTAATCATAATTGAGCGGGATCATCCATTTGACATATTATTCTGTGCAATTGTGAAATGGCAGATTTCTTGTAGAAGAAAAATTTCGGAGATTTGTTATTTGCTGATCTAATTGCTTACTGCCAGTCCTCCACTACCATCATGCCGAGGCAGTGTAGTCCTCCCCATAGCACTTTTAGGTTGATGGTTCTTGAATTTTGTTAGCTGTGTCCTAACCTTTAGCTGTAGGTTGTCGATTTCAGTTTTACTCCATTTAACTATTCGAAATGAGTAGCCAAGCGCTGATCAAGGGCAAGTGTTAATTGCGTTAAAAAAGGTTTTTTTCTATTGAGTTTAGTTCTTAGTACTTGTCAATTGTCAATTCGTTTGTCAGTTCTTCCGTCATCTTCCGATGGTCGATTTTCTGCGTCTGCCTCATCACCAAGTACTTGTAGGTATCTTCATTCACCTTTGCCTCGAGTTGGTCTCCACTTTGCATTTGGAAAGTTTGCTGTTGTATCTTACCCTTCACTAAAGTCAATGTGTGACATTTATCCATTCCCAATTGCAATCGAATATCTGTTGACAATTCCTCTACGATCTTTAGCATTTGATCCAGGTATTGCTTGCTTTTCTCGGAGTAGGCCTGGCTGCAGGTCACAGAATGTCAAGTTGTTCTTTACATCTCATTGCATTTCATGTGCATCTGTTTTGTTGATCTGCAATTATTTGGATTTGCTGGCAATGGTTACATATTCGATGAGCAATGCAAGAGGTTATGATTCTGTATAGCGTCGGGAGGCAAGTAATTGGTCGATATTTCGCCAGGTTCTATCTATTAACCCAGTCCTTTGGCAGAAGGTAGGTTGCACCCTTGGTAAGAAATAATGGCATAGTTTGAGGAGTATCCAGAATGTCACTAAGAAAGATTGCCAAATTTTCATGTGCACTCCACAGTTTTTTTAACCGGTGATTATGTACACCGTCCTGAGTATTTCTAGTTGTGGATGTTCCCGATAGCATTTCTGAGTTTCCCTGTCCTGAATGGTTGATGCCTCTCTCGTTGTAGTTATTGGTGGCTATGTTGTCCTCACTGATCCAAGTGGCATTAGGATGAGTGTTGTGGAAGTTAATTGGTCTAAATTATTGGATAACTTCTCTGCTGAGATAGTTGTTATTCACTGTCGAGTTGTTGGAGTTAGGAGTTCTATAACAGGAACTTTCGGACTTTCCAGACAGTGCGTTGCCTCGTTTTCTCGTGTCGCTCTCTTTATATCTTCTCAAGCGGCCTGCATAAATAAAGAGCTTTTGTCGCAAGATATCAAGACATTGTTGGGTGGTGATATTTTCCACAATAAGTTGTGCATGTATTCTATTCATTATGGATTCCACTAACTTTTCAATACTTGTTGTTCTTACACCACCTATGTATTGCGTCAATCGTCCAATGTTTTTGCGAAGATCGTCAATTTTCTTTTGCGGTTTTTACCTCCAAAATGGTATTTGGCGAACTGTCCTTGATCGTCTGGCTTCCACTTTTAGTCGTATTTTGACACCTACACATTTAGCCGCTGAGACGGCTACGCAGTAGACAAATGATGACAGGGCTTACAAACACGTGGCTTCTGCAATAAACTCGGGTAAGATGTCTGTATTCACAATACTTAAAATTTCTCCAAGCTTCTTTGTAGAACCAAGCTTGTTCAATACCGGCCTATTGAGTCGGTCAGTACTACTTACAGGACTCTGCCATAGACTTTCTCATTTTTTTTTTCGAGTTTTTCCGATAGATGTTCGTGTTCTTGCTACTCCCTGGGTTCCTTCTGGCCTCTTGCAGTTACTGGTCACTCTTCTTCGAGTGGTATTTACAGTTCGCCTTTTTATGAACTTAATCAGGTACTATTTTGATTCGCAACCTTGCGTGCTACTTCGTTCTTTATAACATTAAATCGGATTTCCAGGACCAGCTCATTTCTGTGAATAACTCGATATTCATCTGCGACTCTTTGTTCTGTCACGTTGATTTGTGGATACTCTCTACAATTAATATTATTACTAGTATTGTTATTATTATTATTATTATTATTATTATTATTATTATTATTATTATTATTATTATTATTATTATTA
>MU183362.1:96912-119980 GCA_016904865.1 Pissodes strobi | reverse complement strand
TATTATTATTATTATTATTATTATTATTATTATTATTATTATTATTATTATTATCCAGGTATATATTTTAGTAATGGGCAAAAAATTTGAAATTGTTACGTTATTCAACCTTTATTGCAGATAGCCCTTGGTTTTGCCGCTTAAGTCGCTTAAAAAGGTTAAAACTATATAGTTATGTCACGTCACCCTTGACCATCATTGTTAAAAATTCTGGTCACGGTGACGTCATAAAACAAAAATCAGAGCCGCAACGTGGACGATTTAAACTAGAAAAACGTGACGCACATTTTAGTCGGCAATAATTGCCGGCATCGCCGCGATTTCGGCAATATGTCGCAGCGCTGCATCTTTTTTCGTAGTTGGCTGATGCCGCCTGCCCGGCCTGCTCTGATGGAAATCGTAACGGCTGTTATTTGACGATTTTGCCGCCCGCTTATAATGAAAATTGCCAAATTAGTTTTATAGTTCTATTAATGGGATTCGGATTATACCGGGTGAGACCAGTTTAACGATAGTTGAGTTTTAAATAAATATTAAAAACAGATGGGAAAATACATATGGTAGATTGTATGGCAGACAATCGCATTTTTCATCTGTCATCACTTGACACATATGTATTTGAGCATTTTAAGGTATAAACACGTACAGAGTTATTCCTTATAATTTTCCATCCCTAATAATCTATTTAAAGAGACGCAGAAAAAATTTTCAAATATACGTTTCAGGATTTTTCTCGAAAATTGTAAAGAAGCTAAACAAAAAACAAATGACTATCGGGAAACAAGAAAATTTGGAATTTTCTTTAATTTTTTAATGAAATGCCCTATATATTACTACAGTTTTAAGATCCGCTTAGCCTCCGCTTTTCAAAAATATATATTTGGTTTATATATGAACTAGTCGTTTTTCAGTTATTTCACTTTAAATAACTAAGTCTAGTTAGCCACGCCTCTTGCAATGCGGACAAATAATAATAATGAACAGCACCTTAATGTCAGAATAAATAATATTTGCGGTCATACAATCTTTTGTTTTCCTTGGTGATCCACGGCTGTTGTAATAAAATATCGCATTATTTGCCCGCATTGCAAGAAGCGCGGTTAACTAGACTAAGTTATTTAAAGTGAAATAACTGAAAAACGGCTAATCCAAACATAGGTAAACTATATATTTTTGAAAAGCGGAGACTAAGGGTGTTTAAAACTGTAATAATATAGAGGACATTCCATTTAAAAAATAAAGAAAATTCCAAATTTTCTTGTTTTTCGATAGTCATTTGTTTTTTGTATTAGCTTCTTTAAAATTTTCAGGAAAAATCCTGAAACATTTATTTAAAAAAAATTTCTGTGTCTCTTTAAATAGAGTTTCTAAAGGGGTGACAAATTATAAGGAAAAAACCCTGTACAGGGTGTCCTATTTTCGTAGTCCTTGCAGGGTAAGGCTTATATCGGTTATTAATGAAGATAGAAGGTTCTCGTTTCCGCAATACCGTGCTACATTTTTGTGAATCTTTCCATGGCACAAACAGAGTTTCAGGAATTTCTGGTCGGTAGCAAAGGCAGTAAGCAACAACTTTTAAAAACGTCTCTCCCACCTTTTGCATAGCATTCTTTGTTTTTGAGATACAGGACGATTTTAATAATATTGCATTTTAAGCTATCTGATGACTTATCGGAAAGGTAAGAACGGACCCTAATCGAACTTTTTACGTAGAATGCAGTCGCGTGTTTCAAATTTTCTTCAGAGGTACCGTTTTTGAGATACGACCCAAACCTTTAATTTTTTAAATGGGACACCCCTTTATTTGAATGTCGTAAAATTGCACTATTTTTTCTTTTTAAAATGATATATAACCGTCGATATTTTTCATTTTTAAAAATGTCAAAACTTTTTAAAATAAAGAAATTAATGTTCCATTTCCATTGTTGGCAAAAGATTTTCCTTCAAAAATCCAGACAATACCTCAAACACTCTGTTTTGGAGACTGGGAACAAAAATATTTTAAGTGTAGGTATATTTATTTTATCAAAATAAGGTAATTTTAATCATGAGATCAAACGAACTTACCTTAAGTGATATTCGATCTTGATTATATGTAGGCCTCGTCGAAATAAAATAAATACCATTGTGTAGTACCTTCGGTTTAGCCCGAAACGATCACTATTTTAAAGCTGAAAAAATAAACAAACACACACCTTCCGTCACCTGCCGTATTTGTCATCATCACTCTGTCTGTTTTAAAGCTCTTGTTGGAATATAACGGGAATAAATTAAGTAATTTATTATGGGGTGGGTGAGGGACGTATTTATTTCGACGAGGCCTACATATAATCAAGATCGAAGATCACTTAAGGTAAGTTCGTTTGATCTCATGATTATACTCCGGCCTCGTCTCATAAATACCATTATGTAGATGTTTAAAGAACAGCATGCAACAACTTGTTACTTCATATTACGCTTGGTTATCAAAGAGGATAGATATTCAACCACCAAAAATTGTTGAAAATATTCGTATAGTGTTTTAAATATAATATTTCACACATCAACCTGTGGAAAAAACAACAAAGGGAAATTTTAATAAACTTAATGTCTACAACATTAACAAAGTGACAAAACAAATCATATCAGGACTGATTAATTTTTGCAGCTAATACAGTGTGAGTGAATTGTTAATTATCAACTAAGGATCTATTATAAAACTGAGCAAAGATACTAGAATTTTTAGACAAGCCTGCAGTCAAACGAATAGTAGCAAAACTCACCCTATGCTCCATCTGCTAAGGAAGTAGCGGCATGACGAGTGCTGTAATTGTTCTATATCTAAGCCACATTCTTTCAGAATGTACTTAATCCATCTACTGATGGTTTGTGAAGTGGCCCTGTGATATGGTATCTTATACGTTATAAAAGATATTGACAAGGCCCTCGCAAATCTTTAGTTATCTCTAAATATTGTAATAACACACTAGCAACACAGACTTTTGGGTCATCTTTAAAAAATGGTAAAATGAGATAAGGCTGAGGTTTATTCAATTTGCGTCGTAACAACGCTTCCCTGATATCCTCCCTGCTACCAGGAAAAGGTTCTCCGACAATGGGTGAGGTGAAAATAGCTGAAAGGTAGAAGAGTGGGCTTAGGTTCAATAATTAATGGCTTGGACACTAAGAGTGATTTAAAGAGAGGAAACCTGGTTGAGAGAGAGATCCAAAGAGGTACTACAAGGATTCCTTCTGCCTTGTCTCTGATAATTCTTTGAATAACTCTTAAAATCAAGGAAAAAGGAGGAAAGGCATAAAAATAAAATTACTTTCAATTAAGAGTGAACGCGTCGATCTTGTAAACCTCTGGATCTCTCATCCAAGAAACACATTTATCACACTTTTTATTCAGACGACTTGCGAAAAGATCTATGTTTGGGAAACCAAATTCATCTGTAATTTTTTTAAAAGCGTAATCTGCCAGGCTCCAATTCTGTTTCTTTATGCATTACTCTAGATACCCTGTCAGCAATATAGGATGCAAATATATAATAATATAAATTTCGTTCCTGGCACCACGCCCAGATTTTTCTTGCTAAGTGGTTTAATTTTTCATATTTAACGCTACCCATGCGGTTAATTGTACACTCTGCTGTTGTATTGACGATACGTCATAGCATATTACAATTTTAAACAAATTTTGCAAAGCTAGTTAAGCCCAAGTATACAGCTAAAAGTTCTAGTTCATTTATATGATAATCTTTTTCTACCTTAAACCAAAAACCAAAGGTGGTATGTTCCATAAAATAAGCCCGCCAACCAGACCTAGAAGCATCGGTATATATTTCTGCCTGGAAATCTTCGGAGCATATTGTGTTATTTGAATATTGAACTTTTCTTAACCACCAAGTGAATCTATGGCTAAAGAGGGTGATATATACATATTTGCCTCATAATCACATCCAGAATTTAATAAAGCGAAATAATTTGCTCTTTCGAACAACTTAGTGTATGAAAAAGAGTATTTAATGGCTGGAGCAGATGAACTTAATGAACCAATGAATCTTGAAAATTCTCGTATTTTACAATGTTTCATATTGGAAAGTCTTCGTAATAAATCCATTAATTTTAAACGTATTTCATTAGGCAGAGAAATAAGCATAGTCTGTGAATTGTACAAGAAACCTAAGTATTTACATGTATGACTTGGTGAAAGGGGACATTTTTAAAAATTTACAATAAAACCTAATTGTTCTAATAAACTTAATGTTTCTCTTACATTGTTTGCACAAGCTTCTATGGAATTACCAAAAAGAAGAATGTCGTCTAAGTAAATAACTGACAAGAAACCTTTTTTCCTAAGCAAGGCCATTAGAGGTTTTAGGATCCTTGTAAAAACCCATGGCGCACAATCCGCACAAATTAAAATAAAATCTTAAATATTTCTTATGGGTGTCTTTTATTGGAACGAGGTAGTAGGCATTTTTTAAATCTAACAATTTGGTGAAATTAGTCGCGTCACTGCATTATGATCGTCGATTTTGAAATGCTTTACCTTGACAAATTTATTAAACTTTTTAAGATTAAGGATCAATCTGTACGATCCATCTGGCTTCTGAACAATAAAAATATTAGAAATGAACTGATCCACCCTAGGATTAGCCACACTTACATCCATAGAGCCAACTTGGACGCATAGAGAAAAACAAATTATTGGAGATATAGTTGGAAAATTGCAGCAAGCTGGTATGCTGCAATTTTCCAACTATATCTCCAATAATTTGTTTTTCTCTATGCGTCCAAGTTGGCTCTATCGGTGTAACTGCTTGCCTTGGTTTTTTATTCAACGGGATACTATAACCTGTTATATAAGATAAAATTCTTTTATGGAATGAGATTATACGCCACCTTTGAACAAAATGTCTAAGTCTGCCACTAACCTCTACATGGGGCGACGCCGACGCCCCTTTTCGCTCCGATAGTGGTCCTGTCCCCTGGACTGATATTGGCGCCGCTGAACAAGGACATTTTTCCTTTTGTAGGGAACTCGATAACCCTGTCCACTCTGATGAGTTCCCCGTCGTGGCATGCATGGACGTTGGGTTTTCCTGTTTACTAGACTCTGGGCGAACAGATTTCTTGCGAACCTTAAGTTGTTCGCCTGACTTCTCCAATTCTTTTGCAGATTTAATTGTATTATCCAGTTCGCTTCCAAAAAGGAAATTAAAACTTGGAGTTGCTCTCAAAGTATCTTGAAGGTATTTATTTAAATTTATTACGAGAAGCTCTCTCCTAGACACTGATTCTGAGTGATGCACATCACTGAGAAGTCGGCCAATGTCATTTAAGCATTCAAAGTAATCTTTATTTGCCTCTCTCCTTCTTTTACCATGTTGGTAATCAAAAGGGCAATAGCTGAAGTTGCAACACCGATCTATCTCTGCAACTGCGAAAAGTCGCTCATCCGGTTTTATGGTGTTCTCAGGTAAAGCGACCTTAACTTCCGGGTTTATTTTAGGATGATACAGCTCCTGACAGTTCTCAGGTGCAAAATGTTTTTGTGTTAGCTCCTTTCTAACCCCATCTGCCAAGCCCAAACCTAGTATCATATTCCAGGATATAGCTAATTCCAGCTGGATTGGCTCGGAAAATGCCTTTTCTTTATTATCATCTTCTCGAAAGATAGACGAAATATCAAAAATTGGTGGCTACCCCTGCTTGTTCTTGATCGTAATCTAAAGAAAAAAATCAAAGGAAACCATGCATATGGGCAACGTCTACTAATAAAATACTATTTAGTAAACTTTGGTCTAGACTTCCTACTTATATAGGCTTAAAATAATCATATTATAAGCATTACTAATTTATTGCCACCCTAGACAATCAAAGTGAGACATTATTACAAGAATATCATTACACTACGTTGCGGTATTTACCACCCTAGGTAAATATGAAACTTGCAATATTTACCACCCTAGGTAAATATTGTGACAGTGTGTCGAACTGAAGAATTTTTTATTAGCATTAGACCACCCTAGGCATAATGAACATTTTTCATCTTTGAAAAATTTTTTTAACGCTGTATTTGCCACCCTAGGTAGATAGCATACCAGTACAACCGTCTATATGACCCAATAAAAACCAGGGTAATAAATAAATTACGCCACTGCTAATGGGCATAAATTAATTTGCAGGCCTGCAATTAAAATCTGACCGATTTCATTTCGAAAACAATTCTTATTTAATTTGATATAGTTGTAATTTACACTTACTCCTATCTGTTATTTTTGTTGATGTTTCTCGACCTCGCATAGTCGACGTTCTATCCTTTTTAGCACTGCACTAATATCTTTATGATTCACCGACCTGCTACGGCCAAAGTTTACAGAATTTATTTTTAATTCTGTAAACTTTGCTACGGCTTCTACTTCTATGTCTTTTTCTAGAAGAATTCTGCATTATCCAACTTATACCAGATACTATGCTTATACTTTCAATCCGAAATTGTCACTGTCAAGCGTAAACAAAAAGGAAATTTTTGGATTATATGGAAAATTTTTTATGTAGGCGCATTCTAGTGTCCTTAGGGATTGCAAATATACTGGCGGAGAAGAGATTTTTTTTTAAGTTATGTTTGTTTTCTTTTTCTAATTTGGGTTAGTCTAGGTTAGTTTGGGTTAGTTTGGGTTAACCCAAAGTAACCAAAACTAACCCAAACTAACGAAAACTAGCCCAAATTAAAAAAAGGAAACAAATATAAATTAAAAAAATATAATAAATCTCTTCTCCGCCAGTATATTTGCAATCCCCAAAGATACTAGAACGTGCCTATCAAATTGTTTCCATTTAATCCCAAAATAGCAGAAAACCGTATAAGCAATAATTACCGATAATTTGATGCGAAACGGGTGATCGATTTCGCACTAGAAAGAAGGCTGTGTGATGATGACAAATACGGCAAGTGACGGAAGGTGTGTGTTTGTTTATTTTTTCAGCTTTAAAATAGTGGTCGTTTCGGGATAAACCGAAGGTACTACGCAATGGTATTTATGAGACGAGGCCGGAGTATAATAATTAAATATATTCAAAGTCAGAGTTATTATCGCACTTGCTTTTTACGTTTTTTAAATTTTTTCCATTTTTTCATAAAATTTTGTTTCTATTTCATAAAGCATTTTTTTCTTCCCATTTTTGCCATCCCCGACCTCGTAGCTGAACTCCTTCGCCTTTTTTTCGCCGAAAACCGCGTTTATCTAACTTTTTTTTATATTTAATTTTTCCTATTTAATTTTTAAATACTTTTACTAACTCATCGCACATTTCTTTACGTTTTTTCCCATTTTTTCGAAAATTTCTGAGTATAAGGAGAGGTGGTGGGGGGGGGGGTACAATTCCCCCCTACTGATGATCTCGTGAAACGCTTGTCAGATTTTCGATCCGAGGCTCCGATGCAGAGATATCGGCAAAAAACGGATTTTTCCTAAAATCCCCCCTTAAATTAGAGCCCCAGTCCCCCCCATATGGTCAAAGGTAGCCCCCATGAGGCGCACCCATCATAAAAAATTTCGACTCCGTCACTCCTCCCGTTCTCCCGAAATTAATTATTTTCATTTTTTTCTTCTTCCCCTCTCCTGTCTGAACGGGGGTGGTTCGTCCAGGATCCTCATTTTACCACGGCTATATGTCCTGAAAATTTCAACCTTCTAGCTATGCTGGAACATGCTTAATTAGAGGGGCGTTTCACTTTGATAAGCGCTTCACTTTAAATAAGCATTTTTTCTGACTTTATACCCTCGCTAAAGAAGTTGCACTTATATATTACATTAATGTAATATTTAATTAGTACCCTTGTGGTCTGCCACCACTGTTTTTTTTTGCTACAAACTCGTTTGCGTAACTCGAGCAGTACGTACCATAAACAATACACGAATCTGGAATATGTTGTTCCAATGTAAAAATAAGCTCGCTGTAAAACTGACTAATGTTGAATTTCTTTGACGAAAGACGATCCACACTGTCTGGAAAGGAATTTTGCGAAGTTTCAACATTTTGATCAGGGTTCATGATTGTATTCAATGGCAATGGCTAATTTCGATAAAATATATAATAACAAATAGAGAATTGAGGTCTGAAGACAGTTTAGGTACGTGAAAACGTACCTAAAGTCATTATATAATAATGCTGATAAACATACATTGCATAAGAAAAACCCTTTCAATCTCGGTCAAAAATGTTCTCTTCTATTTGACAATATTCATTTTTTTAAGTCTATTAGAAATAATTGGCTCAATCAAAAACATTATGTTATCAGCAAATATTGCCGACATATTTATGCAGATGAATGTAATAGTACTGTCAAATTAGCCGCCTGCCTAGTCTCAAAATGTTCTTTATCCATCATCCTTGGAAAGACAGAATGTATTGTTAGCAGTCCGATTATTTAGCGAAAACAATATCGTAGCTCTTAAAATAACGCCAAGTCCTAGGTGAGCGATTTACAGTCGAGGCGAACGCGAAGCGCTGGCGATGCCGTACGAAAAGTTAATATAGTCGCACGGCATCGCCACTGATGGGAGTTCGCGTTCGCTGCAAATCGCTCACGTAGGACCGGGCGTAACTGAGAAGAATAATAGGACATGATAGCACCAAATTTTTTAAGAAATTGTTAAATTTTTTATCCGATCGGACGAAAAACGACACCTTTTCGATGTGTTTGTATATTGTATTCGTTGCTTGGCAACATGCAATAACTGTACAAGAATAGAAAATAACTGTCCGGGAATATAACATTCCCGTCCTAGGCCGGGAATGTAACATTTCTGTCATATTCAAACGCCTTGTTTGTCATATCTGACGTCTGTCAAAAGTAACATTTAGCTAGTTTCCGTAGCTACGTAATAAACTTCAAGCTAGCTCGATTCATACCTTGATATTATCAGCGAATAACAACTACGATAAGAAGATTCACTCTCCGCGGCGGCACGTCAACGGTATGTCTCCTTCCCCGCGCGAAAACTAGCATGATACTGGCATGTGACCTTTGGACCCGGCGCACACTGGTCGAATTTCTAGGAAAGCTGGCCATGAAAAGGTTTACCAGAAATAAGATATAAAAGTAATTAAGTATTACACGTTTAATATATCGTGTTTTAGACAAATAATTGTTGAATTTTTTGCTCATCATCTATATTTATATATAGGGCGTATCAATTATCACTGACGATAAAAATCATGTATAAAGATCATTTGTATGTTCTTAAATCGTTCTAAAAAATGATTTTGAAAATTAAGGGCTCCTTCGTGGTAAAAAAGGGTTTTAAATTTTTAATTCGATGATCCAAATTTTGTTTTTGCAACGGTTAATTCAGTAGTCTTACGAGCAAAATGAATGTTAAGCGGACGACAGAAACTTGTTGATGAGGGCCTGCAATTTTGCCATACTTGTATTTCAGAGTTATCGCTATTTTTAAAAATTAATCTAATAGGGACGAAACTAGTAAAAAATATAGAAGCATCAGTGCAGCTGTTGTTCAAAAACACTTGATTATATACTATCCCAAGGTAATATCAAAGTCATATTTACAAATTAAAACTAAACTGATTCAGCCAAAGTATTTATTACCTCTTTTTATAATAACATCAGTCTTGCATCAGCAATAATGATTCTACCGAAATTTCAACTTCAGTTTCACTTACTAGAATATTATGGGATTAGGGGTGGGCGACAATAATCGATTATTCGATTCACTTTTAAGAAATTACCGATTAATCGACTTATCGATTAATATTTCAGAAAATATCGATAATCGATTATTTCGATTAATAGATTATTCAGTTATTTGCTAAAATATTAAGCGTTTAATCGGTACGGGTGGGCAATTTCTTGCCCACCCGTACCGATAAATTTACAACAGATATAGCTTTTAAAATTCCATTTTAATAATGCGTTGTGTTAAGGGTAATTTAAATGACATTTGAAAATACTTTCAGTACAACATATGAAGCAAAAAAAAATAGAGAAACGTAAATGCTCAAACAAGACAGCAGCAGGGAAAACTGCTCACGTTACAAACTTAGCCAATAAGGGATCATTTCGACGCGCCATTTTCTGATAATATGGCTTCAGTTGTTGCACAATTAGGTATAACACAACACATAACCTCAACGGAGTGTTCGCACGTTAGCAGTATAGTACATCAGTCTTTTGTCAGATTAATTTTCATGCCTAAATTCTATAGTTGAGTCAATATTCGATATAAGATTATATCGCTATTTTTTAGTTGTTTTGTATTTCAAAATAGGAATGAAATATACAGTAAAAATATTGTGTGAAACCTTTAACCAATTTTAAAATCACCCAAAACGCCAAAATTTAATTGAATATTAAAAGATGGGGCAAATTCGAGCAACATTTTCCTCTTGATGTCTTTCGTCAGAATATTAGTATTCGGAAATATGGTGAAATCATTAACACAAAATCAAAATGTTTTCAATATTAGTTACTACATACCTTGAGTATTGTTATCAATAATAACTAATTAAAAACGTTTTTTAACAGATTTTTGAAACAGCCAGTTGAATACAAACTTTATCAAAATATTTATTTGGTGATAATAATAAAAAAAACCATAACGTAAGTTTGACAGGGCGCTGCAAACAATTCAGAAGATACCAATTGTGTTTTTACAAAGCCAAATAGAGTATTAGAGTGCTATAAATAATTTCGTCATAAATTTGATTAGATATAACGCAAACGAAAATATAGTTTATGGCCAGCATTTATTTAAATTCAACCTGTGTGCGGCGAAGTTCGCCGAACGTTACCAGGCAACGAAGACGATTCCTTTGTAGGGCTCTCTTGCCATTGAGTGGGCCTTCTTGTCATAGTTAATATTCGCTGATATTATGTTGAGTTGAAATTTAAAACACCGTTTTTATTTAGAGTAATATTTGGCTCTATTTATATAAGTACGTATTTTAATTAATTTCGATCGGATAAAAAATAGTATGTGCAACTCGTAGGAAAAGCACATTCCTGGACTCCTGTGTTGCTGGCCTCGGCTGCGCCTCGTCCAGCAACTACACAATATACTATTTTGAATAGGGTTGTGCCTGGTCAATTGACCGCGGTCAATTGACCGAGATTTTGACAGATTTTGACCGGGTCAAAATCGGTCGAAAACTTTTAATTCAAGCAGGACCGCGGCGCGGCGCGGCGCTACCTAGCGTATTGCCCCACACCACGATTAAGCTTCATGCGGCTAACAAGTCCAAACGTGTTACGTACGTTGATGTTTTAATTAATGTAATTGTGTCTGTGTGGGTGTGCTTTGATCGTTGAACACGTTTGCAACTGTGGAAGATTTGAAAGCATTTTTAAGCAAAATTTAAGGTAAGCAATTTTTTGGTAATTCTTTGATAAGACCCAAGCACAATAATCTATATATTTTTTGGTAAATATAAATAAAATATCATCCAAAATAGATGCATATTTTGAAAATTAAAATTCCTTTGGGGTTATATATTATATAATATATATTATATACAGGGTGTCCCAGATAAGAATTCCCTCTACAGGGATCTCGTAAACCACAGGAGATACAGATGGTTAAATTAGAGAAAAGTTGGCTTCACTGAATCCTGTAACGTCATGTTTTAAAATATAAAAAAAATTCTGAAGATTATAAAGGAAATGTCGAGGGTGAGTTCAGTGATGAGGATGATGTGCCGTTATCTAAGCTAAGGCCAGCACTGCCAGACAGTAATTAGTAATTTACTAAAGTAGATTAGTATTGTATTATACATAATATTTATTTGTCATTTTTGTTTTTGTTGCTTCTTAGAATGATTTCTCTATTTTTTGTTAGCTTTTTCAATAATAAAGACACGTTTCTATGCAATTATTCACGCCTTCATTTATTTTGACAAAACTGAGGAATTTGACCGGTGCTTAGTCAATTGACCGGTCAATTGACCAGTCAATTGACCACAAAAGATTTTGACGGTCAAAATCCCAACCCTAATTTTGAATGCATGGAAAAATATAAATTTTCCAAATTACCAGCCAGGGCACACTGGCAAATTAACAAAAGACACTTTTAGTTCATTGAAGTATACGACTGCTGCTCTCATTGACTTGGTAGATTATCTTTTCTCTGCAAACCTTGATCTAAAATTTGAACTTAGATATGTGCTGCTTGGAAAGTTCCAAACTGACAAAATTGAGGGAAGGTTTGGGAGGTACAGATTTTTATGTGGATCTAACTATCATACAAATCCTAGAATCCGAGAAAAAATTAAAAATTTTGTGTTTCCTAAATAGCCCAGTATATGGGTAGCCTTAGAGGGGCCCAGCTTGCATTAATTGCGGGTTAAAGATTTTTCTTTTTACAATTGTTATGCGGAGCCTGAAACTAAGTTTGCGACTTCGATAGCCCTGGGTAGAACTTTTGGTAGACGAAAAACCTCGAAAATTTTGCAGTTTTTTTTTCAGTTTTTTTATTATTACTCAAAAATTACATGCCCTGTGGAAAATTTCAATCCTATCAAGGTTATTGTAGACCAAATTTCCTAAAGAATGCAAAAATGTTATACCGTCATGACACTTTTCCGCAGGTCTATGAAATGTGATGAGATTTTCTAAAAAAACTTAAAATTCAAGCTTTTGCTCATTTTGACTTCTATATGATCGTTTACGGAGCCTATTCTATTTTTTTATAATTAATAACCATTATTTATGTTGTACAAGCTGTTATAAGTATTAATATCTACAATAATAATAATAAAAGTAATAAATCCCGTTACTATCATTCGTTTTGAAGGCTCAGGTTGAGGCTCCTCATGCATCGAAAATTCGTCTTCCTCCTCGTCAGATTCTGTATTTTCTTCTTCCTCTTCTAGTCCTTCCTCGTTCTCCACATCTCCCGCTTTAATGACATCCTCGTTAGCGTCCTCCTCAGTTTCAATGTGTGGTGCATTGGAGCAAGAAATGCCCGAACAATCTTTACAGACTGTGGTACACATCACACCAGAGTTTTGGCAGGTACACGCACTACTGCACCCTTTCTTGCAGCTGCAGAATACCAGCTTTGTTTTGCCCTTGCCAAACGCAGGCGACGTTGTGTCACAACCAGATAATATATGGGCAAAAAGAAAGTACTCCGGACCATACTGATCTGATGAGGTAGAGAAAATTGCCACTCCTTCCTGGTTTGAGCAGATATACATTATTTTGTTGGAATTAGGAAGCCCCGTCAGTACAAAGAGTACATCAACATCTTCACGTTCAATAACAACAGTATCAAAACTGGTCGACTGTGAAAGAACTGTGTTTGCAATAAGCGCTGCCTCTAGCACTTGCATTGAGCTTTTTTAGATACACGTTTTTAACATTTGAGTTAGACGTCTCTTGCTAGATTCATTTCCAAGAACTTCTATTGGGAACCAGCAGGGAGTGTTCGCTCATCGACGTATTTATTTTGGAACGACGAACTCTTACTGAGTTTTTCGTACCTCGCTGTATCGGATCACTTGGGTAGCCATCAAACACGACTATTATTTGTGATCGGTATTGTCTCTTGACATAGGTGAAGTATTTCATGCAGATAGAACCATACTAATACCGTAAGATTAACGTTGACTGTAAGGGACATCGCACCACATAGACAAAAGAGCATACGGTCAAAATGCATTTCACATCATAAGATAAACTGACGTAGCATGCGGGATCGTGCCTTATGGACTATTTCGTGATTGTGTCATGCTTATAAAATTCTGTGAAGCTGAAAGTAGTCGTTACCTACCATATTAGCGCTATTAGAAAGGTAGCAGTGAATAGCAGTTTTTCATTCCTTCTTATCAAACTTCAAAGACTAGTGGGAAATAATTAAGATGGTGGAAAAGAGACAGGCTCGGTCTCATACCCATTCAAATAAAAAAGGAATCGGTACCCCAGCCATTACTCCAACTAGTATTCTGCAGTTGTAAGAAAGGGTGCAACAGTACATGCATTTGCGAAATCTGGTCTCATGTGCACCATAGCCTGTAAAAATTGTTCGAGCACTTCTTGCTTCAATGCCCCATCCAATGGAATCGAGGAGGACGATGAAGAAGATGTCACTGATGCGAAAGATGTAGAGAACTAGAAGGACTAGAAGCTGAAGAAGAAAATACAGAAGCTAAAGAGGTGGAAACGAATTTTTGGAGGATGAGGATCCTTATCCTGAGCCTTGAAAACGAACGAGAGTAATGTGAATTACGTAGAAATACCTACATTATCTTTTATTATTATTGTAGATAATAATACTTATATACCTATATTATTCGTCATGCCAATCACTTCTCTTGCAAATAAAACTAACTTGTACAATATACGTAATGGTTATTAATCATAAAAAAAGAATAGGCACCATAAACGATCACATACAAGTCAAAATGAGCAAAAGCCTGCATTTTAAGATTTCATGGAATTTCAAAGACCTGTGGAAAAGGGTATATAATTAAGTTTGACCAGTGCATTTTGTCTACATTAACTTCGGTAAGAGTAAAGTTTTCTGTAGGGTGGGTAGTTTTTGAGTAATAAGCAAAAAACTGGAAAAAGTGCCAACATTTCGAGATATTTCGGCTATCAAAATTCTCCCCAGGTCGCAAACTTAGTTTCAGGATCCTCTTACCATACCAGGTAATTGGTATTACAATACCAAATAATCCTAAAAAGAATCAGTCAGTATATCAATTTTGTATTGACATAATGAGCAGGTATTTGTAATTGCATTTTTCCAGCAAGAAATTAAAAAAAAAATAGCTTTAGTAAAAGCGGAAGATTTTATGAAGAATTATCCAGAGATCTGTGACAAAGCATTATTATAAAAATCGCACATTTTTTAAATAATATTAGTTTGAATAACTATTCTAAAAATCTTTCTGATCACACCTCCATCCACAGCATATAAAATTATTCCAGAAAAAATTAGGACAAAATCACACTAGATGGCAAAATAAAAAATTATATTTAATTGTACCATAAACCTAACTCTCGAAGTAGTTAGGTTTATGATTGTACGAATATGTAGACCTTCATATTAGAAATCAAAGAGAAAGTCTTACGAAAATATCTTAAGGCAATTATGTTAATGATCTTTAGCAAATGGAGAATATTATCTAATTCAAATACTTCATAATTTTGTTAAAATATATTAAAAATTATATCTTAAATTTAAACGACTTTTATGCAATTTTGGTGTAATTTTGCTATAAATGACCTCTTTCTGTAAAAAGCTGCAGTTGTATATATCTACATTATTTTTTTACTAATAACATCTCGCAGGTACCGAATATGACGCTCAAGCCCTAAGTTTTCGAAGGTCTCGGGTATACCT
This sequence comes from Pissodes strobi, assembly GCA_016904865.1. Classification (NCBI taxonomy): domain Eukaryota; kingdom Metazoa; phylum Arthropoda; class Insecta; order Coleoptera; family Curculionidae; genus Pissodes; species Pissodes strobi. The sequence continues at coordinate 104,624 of MU183362.1, read as the reverse complement.
TTTGATACTTCATAGTAATTATTATATTATTATTAGGTTTGTTCTAGCAGCGATTTCAAACGGTTTCAAACCGTCCGGAGTTTGTGCATAACGATATAAGCGTCGCTCATATCGCTATGCGCAAACTCCGGATGGTTTGAAACCGTTTGAAATCGCTGCTAGAACAAACCTATTGTATCGTTAACTGCTTTTATTATCGATAATATTTTTATTGTTACCTTGATTGTTACCATTACTGTTAGTGTTATTATTTTAATCCACTTTCTTTTTTGCATGTTCAAAAAGGTATTACAAATTTTTTATTCTCAATTGCCAATTTTTACTTATGGTTTGAAAATTGATAGTAAAAAAAAATACACCTGTCGGATATTAACCAAGTTTTCTTAGATAATATTAAAATGGTGATGTGCGAAATATCTCTAATTAAACTGAAAATTAAGAATTTTGGCAACCCTGCAAAATCGTTGTCCAGAAATCTAAATCCGGTGGAAATAGTTCTGATTTCATTATGACCAACTAACCATATTTATATATATCTGAGATACAAATTTAATATTATCAGAATGAAGCAAAGTTGAATGGAAGAATCAACTTCACTACAAAAATAGGGTTATTCTATTTGAAAAAAAAGGAAAATCTTCAATTTACAGAAGAGAGTAGAAACTTAGCAACATTTCTACTATATATCACTTTCAAATTCGGCATGCTCATTTCACCCACTATACTAATGGATTTGGCTTTGGTGGTTTTCGAGAAAATTGGCCGTTTCGGTTATTTGTACTAACTCTATTTGCCCGTTGCAGTTAGAAACAAACACCATGTAAATCGGCTAAAAATATAGGCAGAGCGAAAAAATTTAAAACGATTTCGGCATAAAGGTTGGATTATGTTAGACCTGACATAATTATTCCAAAAGTGGATTGTACGAAAATGTATGGAAAAAGCACATTTGACATTTCATTGATTCATTTCAATAAGTATTTCACTTATACAGGAATGTCGAAATTTCAGAAATCGTTACATATTAAAAACAAACGATAATAATGAACATTCCTTTCTTTGCGTTTTGTCAATAATCGATTAGGGGAAAAAGAAAAATAAAAATTGTTATCAGTATTCTTGGAGTTCTCAAACTTTTGCGAAAACGCAATAATTTCATTTCACACTCTGTATATTTTATTTATTAACACCTAACACCGCATCTTTATATTTTGCGCCCAAATTAAAACATCGATTTTTAAATTTTGAATTCACTTACTTGATTCACTATTTATATCCTTGTAGTTCGTTTAAGAGTATAAGTAATACATAAATTAATGAATCAGACATTTTTAATTTTATTTAACCTCAAAATAACCCAAAGTAAATTTACCTGCGAAAATAAGATCTAAATAATATGTACCAAAGGGAAAAATAGAATGAACGGTGTGTGACATCATTTAACTTACCTTCCTCATGTTTTCTTTTTGTAACTTTTTGTGCCGATAAAGTTTGGTACAGTTTTTAATGAAGGTATTATAAAATAAGTAAATAAGTACTGAATAAGTTCCGTCTACGGCGGCAATTTACAGAAAATCCAAAATTAAAATTCCTGAAGTTCCCGCGTCTTTTTCCCACGAAGTGTGTCGGTAGGCGCGCTTCCGCATTAACTGGCGTCCCGACGGCAACTGTGGGATATCAGCGTCCCGACGCCTCGTTGAGCGCTCTCAACAAGCGGGTGTCGCACGCATGCAATCGGCCCTTATTTTTTTTAGTAACAAAGAAATGGAAAACCATCAGCGATCGGTGATATGTATTGAAACTGCGGAATGGAAACATAAACACAGTTGTTAGTAATGTATAGATTCAATAATATTTGTTTGAGTTAGTTTGCGTTGGCATTTCACAGATATAAATTTATAATAAAGGGGATGACTAAATCACTTTTGATAACTTATTACGAGAGTCGGTAAGTGACAGGTTCAGAAGTTGATTAAGCCTTTGGAGCCGCACTTTTTGGGGTTGTATAAATTTATTTTTTGTTTTTTTTTGGATGTACGCATAGAAAATTAATATAAAATAAGATTGGCACCGACATTTTTTATGATAGTTCGCCATTTTGCCTGGCACGTATTAGTGCCGTCCCGACATTTTAAGCGAGACATAAAAAAACCGTCAGATGTAAAAAATAAACTTTTATTCAAACATAACTCAAAATTACATTCTATTATTTTATTTTTAATTAATTTAAATGATATGGAGTAAAATCAACTACATATAAAAAACAATAGATCGAGCAGGTCATTCATAAATTACCGTATGTTTACATGCCAACACTAGAAATATTAACGTGAAGAGGGGATAAAGTAATGAATGAAAATAATGAAGATGGCGGCCGAAGCGCGTCTACCATTTCATTAATATACGTCTACAACGACGCGACTACGTCATGTTTCTCCCGGCGGCGCACCATAGGCGTAACATTTTAGGGGACACCTGCTTAAAGTCAGGTAACATTGAAATAAGCTTGCTGTCATGCAGAAAATAATAAGCCATTATAAAAATGAAAACGACTAGACATAAAAGAATAGTTTATTAATATTGAAATTGAGATAACCCACCTCTTTAAAATACTATTTCATTAGACCTGATACATTCCTTTTTGAGACACCCTATATATGTGTATATTTTGAGACACCCTTTATACATGTAAAAGATAAATCAAGTGATAAATTGAAGTCGAGTTTTTGCGAGGTTTTTTGGAGGAGATCCGAAAGGTATTGCTCGAGAACGAAAAATAGAGAGTCAGAATCCAGCGGAGTGTACGATTTATTTTGGTGAATTGTTTTGCCTCTGTGTTGCAATATGTCATTACAAGTCGGTAAAATGAAACTTATAATATTGTCATTAGCATAATTTGTACCATTATATATTTTATACTCATTGATAATTCATATTTGATGGTATAAGGTGTGCATATATTTTGATATTGTTATTAACATAATTTGCATAAATATTTTTTCTATTTTCATGGATAACTCATATTTGATGGTATAACATATGGATATATTTTGATATTGTTATTGACATAATTTGCACAATTATTTATTTTATTCTCATTGATAATTCATATTTGATGGTGTATATATTTAATGAAATCGTTTTATGCTGTGAACCACACTGCTTTAAATGAAAACAAAAATGTATTGTTTGCTGTCTTTTCGTGCTGGAATTTTGGTTTTAGTATGACTGTGATTGCAAGTAAGAGCTTTTGTGAAATTACTAACATTTTCCTACCCTGACGGGAGAATATCCTAGTTATAAATGTAATGATCATTCTAGAGATATTGGCCCTAATTTCAACTTTAGCTGAGTAGCCTCCGTAACCAGGACCTCAGTACCCTCCAGCGGCGTCTGGCTGGCTAACACCCCTTTTCGGTAGTGTAGTGGTTATCACATCCGCGTCTGGCACGCGGGAGACGACTTGGGTTCGATTCCCGACCGGAGAGCTATCTCTTCAGTTTTAAATGTATTATTACAAGTGTAGAGCTACAAATTGTGGTACGGGAGACAGTAATTTAATTAATTATAATACTAATAAATTATACAGCATAATTCGGTTTAGGAATTTAGATCGAGGGTTTCTCTGCCGTACTCTTTCCCCTCGTGAATTCCAGGCTGAATCCGGCACGTTTTTCTTTAATAAATTAGGCGTATTAGGAATCTGTGGTTTAATTTTCCCTAATTGTGTTTGGTCGAAGCGCAATCCGAATAATAAAAAAATGTGTAAGATATAATAATAACACAACGTAGGTATTAATTTTCTTTTTAATCTATTTTGACGATCATTGGCAAAATAAAGACAAAGCACAACTTGTCTCATTCAACTATGTTGAACAGACCCGGGTGGGTTATACTACAAAATGTACACATAACTAAAAAAATAACTAATTATCTAAATAAATAAATAAATAAATAATTGATTAGAGGATTGATTACAGGGTGTCGCTAGCCGCCGTGCCGGTCTGCTTGAGACTAATACTAATTATATAAAGAAACAAAGGAAACAAATTTCAATTCATTACGAAGTAAAATTAATTTGGTGTTCATACTTCAGATTGAAAGTATAAGTCCAAGAGTCTGCTATATGGTCCTAAAACTAAACGAAAAATATTTTACTAAGATTATACAAGTGTATGCACCAACTTTCACCAACTCAAACGAAGAAGTGGAGTGTTTCTATGATGACATCCAACAAGCAATGTCCAAGATCTCGACAAACTCTACATTTCTAATCGGCGACTTTAATGCCAAACAAGGTACCAAAGGTGGCGACATAGAAACATCTACATATTGGAAATTTTGGCGTCGGAGAGAGAAATGAAGGAGGCACAATCCTCTTAGAATTCCTTTTACAGCATAGACTCCTAGCTATGAACACCTTTTTCAAAAAGAGTCCTATTAGAAAACTAACCTGGTGCAGCCCTAACGGTAACACTAAGAACGAAATAGACTTCATAATTACAGATAAGAAAGAAATAGTCACTGCTGTCACCGTACTAAACAAATTTTCTATCGGAAGGGATCATAGAATGGTAAGAGGAAAGGTTGTTCTTAGACTAAAAAAGGAGAGAAGAAAACTAATAACTAAAGAAAGAAGTAACAGAAAGTCGACTGAAGTAGATAATGAAGAAGACTACGGAAAAAAAATCGACAACCATCTAGGTGTATTTGAAAGTCAAGAGACAGAAGAACTTACCAATACTATCATGAAGGCAATTAATACTGCAAACAAACAACACTCCGCAATTGGTGAAAAGAATCCTGGAAAACTTAGCACAAACACAAAAGAAAGGATGAAGAAAAGAAGGGAACTGAAGAATAAATATACTGAAAATAATACCGAACTACGCCAACTGAATAAAAATATTTCGAAATCGATCAGACAGGACATCAGAAGATATAACACAGAATAAACAACGAAAATCAAAGTTGAAAAGTATGAAGATACTGAGACGAGAATTGAAGCCAGCAGGACGAAGCAACATATTGTTACGTTTTTCCCGTGGGTTCTTAACAGAATTACAACTTTGCTATTTTCAACTAATACTCTCTTTATTCACTACCACTGTATACAATTTAACTCACTAAACTAGTCTTATAACTTTACCACTAATATCTATTCAGCACTCAATGATTAACTGAACTAACTAACCCACTTAGGTCTGCTTATATATAATCTCAAATCTATCACGAATATTCGGGAAGTATTCCGAGGTCACTCTATATGATCTCGACGAAGCCATCGAGATAATTCCAGCTACCAGAAACTTCGCGTCGAGCCGGGCGATGATTCATACAGACAGAGAAGCGAGGGGCACGGCGGGGCGGCTAGTTCTATAGGGTAGCACAAAAACGTTCGGATGGTTGTTAGTCGTGACAATATGTAAGCTTGAATTGTGACAAATGAGAAAGAAATAATACAGATTGTTGAAAAGTTCTACAGGACTCTATATCATGAAAACGAGATTGAAGAAGGGCCATCTATTAGGAAAGTGCTAAATGTAGGCTCAGAAGGCATGCCCGAAATAACAGCAGAAGGAGTTAGAATCTCCTTATTGGAGATGAAAAATAATAAAGCTCCAGGAGATGATGACATAGTAATAGAGGCTGTCAGAAGAGGAGGTGAGAAATTACTAAAAGCTGTCACTAGATTTTTCAACACCAACAGCTTGGAACAATGCCATAATTATCTTAATATACAAAAAAGGCAATATAACCACCTTATTAAAGTACAACCCCATTAGCCTTTTGTCACATCTCTATAAGCTGTTCACTAAGATAATCACTTAACGTATTGATTCCAAACTAGAACTATACCAGCCTAGAGTGCAAGCTGGCTTCAGAGCAAAATTCGGTACAAATGATCACCTACAAGTGGTAAAATCTTTAGTAGAGAAATGCGTCGAGTATAATAAACCTCTCGTTCTTGTCTTTGTGGATTACTACAAAGCCTTCGACACAGTCAAGCACTACGAAATGATGAAGGCACTGGCAGATTGTCGGGTGGATCATAGATATACAGCTCTCATTAGCCACATATATCAAAATTCAACGCCAAGTGTCAAGTTACATGAAGAGACAGAAAACTTTAAAATAGAGCGTGGAGTAAGACAGGGAGACACAATCTCTCCAAAATTGTTTACAACACTTTTAGAATATGCATTTAAAAGAATAGACTGGAACAACATGGGAATAAATATCAACGGAGAGATGCTGAACCACCTACGTTTCACAGATGATATTATTTTAATTATCGACAGAATAGACCACGCTAAAAAAATGCTTGCGAAATTAACAACTACATCTGCCCAGGCTGGATTAAAGGTCAATACATCCAAAACTCAATTTATGACAAACCTGGTAACTTACCAAAACATTGATGTAGATGGAGAGCTAATCGAACAAGTAACATCCTTCAAATACCTAGGACATGAGATAAAAATTGGTCGCGACAAGCAAACATGTGAGATTACCCGACGAATTACCTTAGGGTGGGCCGCATATGGAAAACTGCGTTACGTATTTAAATCAGCCATTCCAACCTGCCTTAAAAGAAAAGTGTTTAATCAATGTGCACTTCCTGTCATAACTTATGGCGCAGAAACTCTTACTCTCACCAAACAATCAACTGAGAGACTTCGAATTGCTGAACGCGCTATGGAGCGCTCTATGCTAGGTTGGACCTTGAGAGACAGGGTAACGAACGATGTAATTCGACAAAGAACTAAAGTCACAAATGTAGTGGAAAGAATTACAAATCTCAAATGGAGTTGGGCAGGCCAAGTGGCAAGACAGGGAGATAACAGATGGACGAAGAAAATTATTGAATGGCGAACTAGACAGGATGTTTATAGAAACAGAGGACGTCCTCCAACCCTGTGGACCGACGTTCTTAAGCGAGTATCAAACAACTGGATAAATGAAGCGCAAGACCGTTCCAGATGGAAATCTTTGAGGGAGGCCTATGTCCTGCAGTGGACAGGAGAGGCTACGTGATGATGATGACTTCGTATTCTGTTTTGACGCAATGCCTGAGTTCTTTGAGTAACCACTAATCTCATGATGAATTCTTGTCTTGAAGTATTGTCTTAAGACGAGTTTTATTAGTTTATGGCAGTGGCCGCCGATACAATTTTCTTCAAAAAGTGATCGCCAAAATATGCCACTTAGCAACTTCTTTATGGTATTTATTATTTGGCCCAGTGAATTTTTCTACAAAAATCGCAGGAAATTAGGTATTCTATATATTAGCTTTCTGATGGAAAAATGTGTTTTTTTTTACCTGAAACATATTTATATCGAGCGTATAGGATGATCCCTCGTTACGTTTTGTCATCAAATATTTGAACACTTCATGTCAGGCTCTCCAAAGCGAAATCACAGAATAGAAAATATTGACAAACGTACGGCGGAATGTCAGTCAAGCCATCCCGGCGACCAGTGAGAGCGAAGAGCGACTATATACCTACGCGAATACGACTAATAGAAAATGAGCACGCTGCATTGTTTGCTACACGTCGAAAAATAGTTCCAGATTTAAATATTAATATTATAGAAGAAAATTCTTATTCCGCATTTTTTTTCGTACACCAACTTGAAATAGGTTCCTCTTATTACTTTTAATAGGTTTGTTCTAGCATGAAATCTCAAACGGTTTGAAACCTCCGGAG
>MU183362.1:1087-70419 GCA_016904865.1 Pissodes strobi | reverse complement strand
TATCGCTTAATGTTAGCTCAGAACCTGCTACTGAAACCTTTATTGCTTCTGTTCGACCAGTTTTCCTCGACGGCTGATGAATTATCAACAACGTTTCTTTACATTACTTTTTGAACCGACATGAATTTATTAGTTATTTCCACGAGCCTTGAAACCGAGGCACTACTTTCGGTTTGGTCACAACTAAGACCGTGGTATCGACTAGGAAATTAAGATTTTAACTTTTTAACTAATTTTTCGGCATAGCGACCCGCTGTAACTGATATTTCTTAGAAAATTTTGATTTTGGCCATAACGACCTACTGCAACTGGATTTTTGAGAATACGACTGATTTTTCTTCGATAAGGTCACGCTTTTATAGCAGGATTTTTACGCATTTTGTCCCCCAGAAAATCCAGAATCTGCGTACACCTGCATCAAGAAACGCGTGATGTTACGCAACTTTGCCCTGATTTCGGGTTCGGGTATTTTTCCATACCTCTTTGACTTTTAGTTCACACATGTGTTCGAAGTTCAAGAAATGTTCCATCCTTATAAGGTAATATCGTTTTTCTTTTATTTTAATTCGCTGGACTGGAAATTAGAACCGCCCTGACCAATGAGGTTCTTTTTAGAGCAAGGTTTGAGGAACCAGCGTAAGAATTTGTTTGACCGCAGTTGATCCCTTTTTTTAGTTCATTTTGCGCCGCGTTCTACTGCAGTCGAAAACAAATCTAAAGTATACCACCGCGTTTTGAAATCGGATCCCGAACCTTGTGAAGTTATTCAACATGCCGCTTATTGAAATATATTCCAATGGTAAGTGGCTTTATTAATATTTATTTTTTATTTTGTGTGGAACGAGTTTAAATGCTGTTGGCTTACGCGTCCTTTAGGCAAAATAATTATCCTTCATTTTCTTTGTGTTTTCGCGAGTTCGGTCTTACTTCGTGAAAGTTAAACTTTAATTAGTTTATAATTGTTGTTAATTAAAATAAACTTATTATTTTATTTGAACGTTTTTCGAGACTTCATTTAATTTTCGAACGATTAAAATTAAATTAATTTTTTTTTATTTATTTTTGTTTTAACAAATTGTTGAAACAATTCTTAAAATAAATCAGGTGCTCTGTCCTGGTCATCACAGGTGTTGCCATGTCTTTGTCCTCTGCCGACTTTCAGAGAAGCCTGTTTAAATTCTCCATTTCTAGGTATGGTGATTTACGTGACTGGAATGCATTTTGACGCCAATTTAGTGGGAAACCCTTAAGTGCCTATGAACTAACCTGTCTAGAGTTTTGTTATGAATAATGCCAGTTCATGGGTCTGTATAACGTTAAGCATTGTCCACAGTTTTAGTAAGGTAAAAATAAAAAATAAACCTTTACTTTTATGTAATGTATTATCACAGGCATAGTATCATGTAAACTAATTTTAACGTACATTATTCTTAACGAGCTACTACCGCAGAGTGTATGCTGATTTAGACAAACTGCAGAAATTCGTGTACATGCATAAATCCATTATACAGTGGGTTTATTTTAAAAGTTTCCATGCATAATATATCGGAAACTAAACATTAGAAGAACCTTGTTTTTACAATGTTTAATATAAGGTTTAAGGAATGCCAGAAACGACTTTAGACTGACACACTTAGAGGGTTGAAAGTAGCAGTTATGAATTTATTATTACGTCAGTTAGACCACGCTCTACGGGTTTGCCCTTAGTTATAGTTACTACTTTCTTATGAACTAATAATCTATTACAATTATATACAAAAAACAATCTATACATATAAGAAATAACCGTCTTCAAATTGACGGTTATCAAAGTCCTATTAAATCCTAAAGTGATTCTTTTGTATACTTCGCAGCAATAACATTTCAATTTCAGGGCCATAAATATGTTTCACTTTAAGTCGGAATTCAAAAATATTTTCAGCTGAAAAAATTAAAACTATTCCCGAACAAATAGACAAGAATTATTCCGTATATTTAGACAACTTTAATAAAAGATATAAATTAAATAAGAAAGTTGTAGATTTTCTGTCACCAGACAAAACAAATGAATCGATGTTTTGACAAATTAAAACTTTTTTGATTTCCAAAATGTAGAGGTTTTTGTTATTGGCAAATTAAAGTAATTATTTCAAGTTGTGGTTCAGAAGAAATCCTACAACTTTGATATAAAAATTGTAGGAAGCTCTTTAAATTAAGAAATAAGAAAATTTATCAACTGTGTCACTGGATTTGCTATATGACATAACTAAAAGGCGTGGTCGTATAATATTTATATAAGTATTTTAATAAAGAAGCCAATTCAGTAGTTAAAAAATCGTGCATCAAATTTAACGCCTAGAAGGTCAAGTTTAATTTTTTTTAAATATACAGGGTGATTCGGATCACCGATGTAACATACGTCAACATAAGATGGGGGACTCCTTGGGGGTGCTAAATAACCCACCTTCAATGGTTCTATTTTCAACGGTTACCTAGATACAGGGTGTTTTATAATATTCCGTTAATATTTGTTTTATTGATATATTTTTAAGCACTTTGTATACTAAGTTCATATTGGGTAACAATATTCTGTATATCTATGGCTTAAAAATGCCGTATGCAAAAGTTTCAAGATCCAGGTCCGTACTTAAAAAAATTACCCATATGTTCTTCTTTAAATTCAACACCCTGTACATCGATTTTTTCAAAATTTATTATTTTATTTAGAAAGAGCATAAAAAACTGATTTTAATGACATACTTTCAAAAGTTGCCACACTTACCACGAAGTCATAAAAAATAGTGGTTCTTTAGAAATCAATGGAAAAATACTTTAAATAAACAAAATCTAATATAAAAAACAATTGGTAACCTAATAAAAGCATCCATATTGACTAGAAATAATTATGTACTATTTGTCGGATTAAAATGACATACGAAAATTATAAAATCAAAGTCCGTACTTCAATAATAGGCCCATTTGGAACTTTTCAAATTTGATACCTTGTACCTACATTAAACTTTTGCGTACCTATAGCAACAATATTGTTGCTATAGAACAACTGTCAGTGTTAAATAGTTTTGACAGTATTTGTTTTGTTATCAAAACAGTTTTGTCGTATATCTTTTATTAAAATGCCTTACCAGTTTTCTAAAAAAGAATATGCCGGCATAATTTTTGTATACGGTTATTGCGACGGCAATGGAAGAGCAGCAGCTCGTGAATATGAAAGAAGGTTTCCCGGAAGAAGATGCCCAAACCATGAGACATTCGCAAACGTATTCGCTTTTATTCGTGAAGAAGTGCATTTTCCTACAGAGATCAACCTGTGAGACACCCAGTTCAAGAAGAAGAAAAAGTTTTAAATCCAATCGAGTAAAATCCAAAAACATCCACTAGAAAAATTTCTAGACGTCTTATACTTCCACAGAAAAGGATACGGTAATTATTGCTTATACGGTTTTCTGCTATTTCTGGATTAAATGGAAAATTTTTTATATAGGCACATTCTAGTATCTTTGGGGATTGCAAATATACTGACAAAAAAGAGATTTTTTTTAATTTTTTTAAAGTTATTTGTTTTTTTTTTTTTAATTTGGGTTAGTTTTGGTTAGTTTGGGTTAACCCAAACTATCCCAAAATTAACCCAAACTAAACCAAACTAAATAAAACTAACCCAAATTAAAAAAAGAAAACAAACATAACTTAAAAAATATATAAAAATTTCTTCTCCGTCAGTATATTTGCAATCCCTAAGGACACTGGAATGTGGCTCCATAAAAAAATTTCCATATAATCCAAAAATAGCAGAAAACCATATAAGCAATAATTACCAGGGGGGTCCATTTAATATTGAAAAAGGAGGGCCTTTATCTTTATCATATTCAAGAGGTACAAAGGTTGGAAGTAGGTGATTATGCGGTCTGGTGACAGGTATCTACGATTTCGCGTTTTTTTTCTTTTTCACTAGAAAGAGGGTAGGTATCTACGATTTCGCGTTTTTTTTTCTTTTTCACTAGAAAGAGGGTAACCTATAGAGCAGTTTAAGCCAAAAAAATCGGAGGATGCTATCAGACAGTCCCATTCACAACATAAATTTTCAGCAAACGTTTGGGCAGGTATAATTAACAGTAAATTGATTGGCCCGCATTTCTACAATTTTTACAAAATGTTTTGCCAAACCTTCTTCGGGACAAAAATGTTAATTTAAGAGGCATGTACTTTCAGCTCGATGGAGCCCCTCCACATTTTGCAAGAGCTGTTTCTGAATTTTTAAATGAAACTTATCCTAACAGATGGATAGGCAGCGGAGGGCCTCATTCCTGACCAGCGCGATCCCCGGATTTCAATCCATAAGATTTTTTTCTTTTGGAGCCACATGAAAAATTTAGTATACGAAGAAGAAATCAATACACACACGTGACCAACTGTTACAAAGCATTATTACTTCATTGCAATAAATAAAAAACCATCCAAATTCAATTAGAGGCGCTATTTTAAATTTAAATATCAGGGGAAGAAAGTGTGAAGAAGTAAATGGCGGTCATTTTGAAAATCTTCTAAAATAATTTATTTTATTGTTGTTATGTGTTTTTGCTGAACAGTATGCCTTGTACTATGTATTATTATATTTTTGTTGTTTTAATTAATTATGCTCGAATTATGTTTATTTTAAGTTGTTCTAGGTATTAATATTTATTTCCATTATTTTTTAAATTCAATCCTTACCGTTTTTAACCATTAATACTGCTAATAAAACAATTTACATAAAGGTAGGATATTTCCTGTTGATTTACAAAAATTGTATTTTCTACGATAAAATAATAAGTGTGCCAATTTCGAATATCAAGTCAATAATTTGATTTTTTTGCTTGTTCCAAAAGCAAGTAATTTTTTTCAAAATTTAATGTAGGTATAAGGTATCAAATTTGAAAAGTTCCAAATGGGCCTATTATTGAAGTACGGACCTTGATTTTATAATTTTCGTATGTCATTTTAATCCGACAAATAGTACATAATTATTTCTAGCCAATATGGATACTTATTAGATTTTGTTTATTTAAAGTATTTTTCCATGGATTTCTAAAGAACAACTATTTTTTATGATTTCGTGGTAAGTGCGGCAACTTTTAAAAGTATGTTATTAAAATCAGTGTTTTATGCTCTTTTTAAATAAAATAATAAATTTTGAAAAATGTTGAAATGTTGAATTAAAAAAAAAAACATATGGGCAATTTTTTAATAAGTACGGACCTGGATATTGAAACTTTTGCATACAGCATTTTTAAGCCATAGATATACAAAATATTGTTACCCAGTATGAACTTAGTATACAAAGCGCTTAAAAAAATATCAATAAAACAAATATTAACGAAATATTATAAAACACCCTGTATCTAGGTAACCGTTGAAAATAGAACCATTGAAGGTGGGTTATATATAAGCCCCAAGGTGTCCCCCATCCTATGTTGTCGTATGTACATTTAGACGCACTGTATTGTGCATATCGTGAATTTCGCAACATATTGTGAACAAAAGTTAGCATCGTCATAAATCAATTTATTAAACAACAAAAAATGTGGAACCTTCACAACCTTTAGCTGTAGAACCCCTCATCATTTCAACTGATAGGGATTCTGATGACTTTATTTTATTCTTAATATTTGCCAGTCTATACACATTCATGTTTTGAAGTTTTGAGTTGTTGATATTAAAATTTATTGATTACTTTTCTTTTATTAAAAATAACGAGCTCAAAGTTGGAAATAACCTAATACCCGACACTAGGGTGCTCCGCACTGGTAAACAGTGGCGCACACCCGAATGCAAAAACCAAATAAAAAATAAGAAAATAATGGAAGTGATAAAATACTGATCTGTCAAACGGAAGAAATGCAAACACACACTATAAAATTACCAACACAAAAATGAATGCACAAACTGACATAACATAAAAGAAAAACGCATGCCTTCTACTTCTAAAATATAGTAATTAGCACGGCTCAAAATGCAAACTTTTGAACGATTTTAAACCCAAAAAGCCTTTATGCACCACGTCTTTTCAGCCCTGTTTGTTGGCTTCTTTATTATAATGTAGCAGAGACGCGTATTTCAAAAGGAGGAATGTAAAGGGCACGAGAACGAATTCCACCGATGTCGACAACACGACGACGCGACGTAAGCAAACATATTGGCAATTTCCCTGGCCACATCAAGGGAAAACGTTGGTCATTCTGCGAAGCATATGAAACGTTTACTACAACGATATTAGTATTACAGGACATATAAAAGGTATATTTAATACAATAGTTAGTTCTGGCATCTAACAATCTAAAGCGTGTTTTATAATACATTGGGAACATCAGTTAAATATAGGTATTTCGCATATACATAATAATAGAAAGATCAAAATGCTAAGGCAGCTTCACAAAGTTTAAGGCTTTTTAAAATCGGCTTAATAATAATAAAATACGTATAAACGTGAAGAGCTTTTCCTAAAGTTTTATGATGGAAATAAACAATTCCGATTGGAAAAACAGCTGGTAAAGGAGTCTATCCTTATTGCAAGGCCTGAAATTTCCAAAAAGTGTCTGGAGTTGCAGATTACAATCAAATAACCAAAATTAATATATTTTCTTAACAGGAAAAACCATGGACGTGAATCAAAGAAATAGGGCATTTATTTTTGAAAAAAATAAATACATGTCTCACGGTATTTATTTAATTTTAAAGATTATAGTCGGTGAGAACCCATGGATGTTTATATATACTACAATACAGTCATAGCAAATTGAATACAACTTCTGCGGGCCTAGTGACTCCTCCTATTCACTATTCAGTCCCTGTTATCTATACATTTATATTAACACCTTTGATAGCAGAAAGTAGCACACATATATGCACACATCGTTACTATTAACATTATTATTATAATTATTATTACTAACTTTTAAAATACACATTCCTTAACAAATTTTAATATCAATCAGGTTTTGACGTTAGTGGGTGAATCTATAGAGCATATCATAGCAGGCTGTAGATCACTCGCAGATAGCGCATACCTAGGACGTCACAATCAAGTGGCCAAAATCATCCACCAACAATTGGCTCTCAAGAACGGACTCCTTCAAATATGCCCACCGTATTACAAATACCAGCCCCAAGCAGTCTTGGAAACAGATCAAGCGGTACTGTATTGGGACAGGCCTATTAGAACGGATAGAACAGTGGACTACAACAGACCGGACCATCGTTATCATAGATAATGAGGAAAAGACTGGAACCATCATTGACATAGCTGCGCCGCTATCCCATAACGTCAGAAGAACTGAGACAGAAAAAGTCACAGCAGTAGAGATGAGGAAGGTCTGGCAGCTGACTAAAGGCTTCACAATCCCACTGGTAATTTCGGCTGAAGGGATCACTTCGAAGAATCTCCCTAAAAATCTTCAGTATCTCGGATTATCCCAGAACATCATAGGATACGCGCAGAAGGCAGTTATACTTCAAAAATGCCATATAACCCGCCAATTCCTGAACGGAGCCTGAGTGGGTAACAGGCTACCCCAGCCTAGTAACCAGGTTAAATCGTTACCAGCAAAAGCTGAGTTAGCGCGATGTTAATAATAATAATAATAATAATAATAATAATAATAGTTAATAACAATAATAGTTATTACCTCATGACATAGAATGTATGGAATCTGTCATAAAAGTTTCGTAACAAAAATTATACATTATTTACATTAAATAAGGAATTTCAAGTAACTATACTGAAACGGCAAGTAAATAACACTGATCCAGAGATTTCAACTCTTTACAACTCTCCAAATGTCTTATACTCAGCAACATGCCATGGTAGCTTATTAAAGACATGCACATCCAGGAATTCTCTGGTGAGTTTTTTGCTACATTCAATCTATTAAACGGAATGCCTCGTGTATCCATGGCAGGAGTGAAGTGAAAGTGGATATCACTTCACCTTGTATAATTATTAATATCCAAAAAAATAAGCTTACAAAGTTTAAATACAAATTATTCATGCTGAACGAATTAAACTATGCACCCAAATCTTTGTTGCAAGATGCCTCAAGATTATGGTTTTCAGGAGCTGATATAATGAAAGATTAATCATCTGCAAACAAGGAAACCGTCAAATCAATATCAACTGACTCATTAAACATCATTAATTCAAGCAGAACAGCCTGAGTTTGCTTCACAAAAGTGCTTATTTGCGATTTTCTCGAAAACGACTGTTTTGGATTTGGCCGGTTTTGATACTAGGCTCTCAAGACAAAATTTTACTCAGGCTACCCCCATATCACTGCGAGCTCAATCGAATTGACCTAATGTGGACCAACGCCAAAAAATTTGTAGCACAGCGGAACACTACCTTTAAATTTGGAGACCTCAAAGCACTTTTCAATGGGGATAATAACAGCGGAGAAGTGGGGAAAGTGCGTTGAACCTGTGAAGGACAAAGTTGAAGAACTGATCATTAACACTGCTGATGACGAGGAGGATAGTGATGAAAATGTAGATGTTAGCAGTTAATAACCTCTAGATACATTTTCAAATTTGAAAGTTTATTTATGTTTCTTTTTAATTTAAAAATAATATTTCAATTTTTTAATTATCCAAAAATATTGCATTATTTGGTATTTTTAATTTTCTTAAATTTCCTACGTTTCAAAGTTAAAATTTTTCTTGACCTGTCAAAAACCAGCACATTAACCCTAAGTGCATCTACATTTTGATATTTGTAAACCACCTTTTGTTGTCGAATCAATACCTTTTTAAAAATACATAATATGCGTACTTAATTACAGTTACGTGGGTCAAAATACGGTCCTGTCCAATATTACAGACTAGAACGATGATCACGCGGTTAGTGCACGATTTTGTTTATATTTACTCTATTGGTTAAATGGATAGACTTTAGTGAAAATATCATTTAAAATTGAATAATTATTATGAGTCTATTAGGGTCACCATTCAAAATTATCTCTCTGTTAGGTCTAGATACTAAGCCTAAATTTTGAATAAGCTTATTAAAAAAAATACAAAATCACACACAAAATTATAATTTCCTTACAAGTACTGCGAATTTAGTATTAACCCGCAGCACACAATCCACCTGAAGCGTTAGAGGTGTCACAATAAGGTCCTTTCGGCACCAGATCCCCACACCACTCCCTTTATACTCTGTTCTACAATAATTGGCCATATTAATAAAAAGTTCCAAATACAAATGTGACCGAGATCTTATAAAAAGGAAAAAATTCTGCTGATTTCAACTGTTAAAATAGAAAAAGTGGCAATGAAAAAGATAAATTTATTTAGAATTATTGCCTTGATTTTTTTTCCAAAATATTTCCAGCGGCATATTAATTGAACATTGAACCCCAATTACCCAACTTTGCCTCTTACGATTTCAAATATTCCAATAGTGAGAATTGAATTTATTACACCCTGCATATTCAACATGACATGAGCGTGCTACACGAGCAATTTTCCGTAGATATGCAACTGTTTATACACATGCTACCTAAAGCCTTTGGTATATTGTAATAACTATAGTGTAGTATTTTTAGGGATAGCCTCCTTGTGCCTAGTTTTAAGATCAAAACTTCTGTTAATAAAATTAAATGATATTCCTAATATGAATATTATAAAAAGAATATGATGGACAAATGACACATTTAGTGCCGGTTCTTTCTGCTCCAATTAGCGTGCGTAACAGTCAATTAGGGAAAAGAAATATTTTGAATGAAAGAATATTAATATGAAGCTAATGATACATTTAAGCAGGCCGTTACAGAAGCTAGCGAAATACACCGGCCTATAAGATAATAAATATCCTTTGAACACAAAGTTTGAATTTTAATACAAAACTACTAAACAATAAATACATTTACAACCAATGTATTGCACAAAATCACGTCATTTATACTTTAAGGAAGAATTAATAGACATCGAGCAGGAACAAAAATTAATATAATTAAATATCACATTATCACAAGCAAAATGTCCCAATAAGTGATGTTCCATTAATTACAACCTGTGCTTAACCAAAATTTTATACAAATATATCTAAGATCTTAACCAAAGCAAAAATTATAAATTGGCTAAGACAGAGAAAATATTGAAATCATATTTAAATCTAGCGATGGATCTATTGGCGATCACTGTCTTCTGGATTAACTGATATCAAGTGAAAATGCTTTAAATTCATGGATGAATCTAAAAACTTGAACATAGTGGAAAAGCTGGGCCAAATATACTGCTGCAAAGAAGTTATGTGGATAGGTAAAACATGAAATTTCGCTTATAAGAGCTATTATATAACTAAATGGGAAGAGGATCTGAAGAGGTCTGAGAGTACTTTTGTTTCGAAAATATGTTAGAAGCAAACTGTCATGCGTACATATTGCATAATTGTTTGAAACATACTATAGAAAAACTAGATGTAGATCTTGAAGCCACTCTTTTAAAATTTTATTCACATTTTTAGGTATCAGCAAAACAAAGAGATGAACTTAAATAATTTCACAATTTCGTGGGCATTTAGTTTAACGAGTTAGTTCGACATGTTGTTATGTTGAGTTGTAATTTCTTAACTCTACGTCAGACAGATGACTGAATTCTTTTTTTTTTGGTAATGGGTCATTTCGTTGAAGAGTTTGTGATAACCAATCAAAACTAGAATGTTTTTATTTTATGTGAAGGAAAAAATTGCCTAAGTTGAGAGGTATGCACTTGACAAATTTTTGGGCAAACTTTCTTATGTAGTTGTAATGTTATTTTTGATTATTGGTGCCAAAACATATTTTGATGCGTTACTTTCGTTTTAGGCGCTTCTCATTGTATCAATATTCATGGAATAAAAGGCAAATCAAAATTCTTTATTTTGTACCTGGATCCTACAAGAAATCCATAACAAATAATAATTAAAGTAGCAACAGGTTATGGGCCCAGTCACCTTTGCCAGTTTGATATGGACTATTAGTAAGTAGGCATATGGTACACATATTAGGAAGCAAGGCGAAAAAAGAATCAGTAAGTCACTCAGCAATCGCATCCGCAAACATTATCAAGAGTAAGTTGAATCTGTGCGTCAGTCGATTTGATCTTAGTAAGTCAGACTTTCTCTTTATCTTCCCTAAATTAAAAAATTGAACATTTTTACTTCAAGTATTGTTAGTGAAAGTTAAATAAAAAAATTAATTACTTATTATTAGTCGAAGTCAATTGATTTATTTTGTAATACTTGTGAAGTCCAATGTTGTCAGAAGTTTAGTGATGCAAGTAGGTTCAAAAAATATTCGGTGGTCAGAAAATAAACCATTGTTAAATTAGAAGTAAGTCAGTACTGTATTTTTATGCAAGATATTTTGTGAAGGTAATTCTTTCCATTATGGACTCGATTAGGTCACAAATGAAAATTTTATCTGAAGATTCACAGAGAAATGTGAATTATGTGTCATGGCGGTTTAAATTAGACTTAACCTTAAGATCAAAAGGTCTAATTTTAGTAGCAACAGGGGTAGAATTGAAACCTCATGGGTCAGATACGAATGATATAGTAAAAGTTTGGGTTAAATAAGATCTTGAGGCTCAGACTATTATAGGGTTAAATGTAAGTAACAACATTGCATAGAAGATAGCAAACTGTAAGTCATCTTATGAAAGGCTTGAAAGATTTTGTAAGTTGTATGGTAAAAAGTCAGATCTTACGGTTAAAGGTTTACAAAGACAATTTTTTGGTTATAAATATGATCCTAGTAAATCAACTCTCGAAAATTGTATGCAAATTCAACAGTATGCTGATCAAGGAAAGTTGGATTATGACAAGAATTTTACGAATGTTAACACCACAATTGTACCATTTTCGTACTGCCTGGGATAATGTCAGTCCTGCAGATAAAAATTTAAGTACCTTGTTTGAAAGACTTCGATTGCAAGAGGACATATTACAGAATGGAGGAGAGGTAAGTGTTATTCTTCTCAAAATGCCTTTATGACTAGACAAGAAAATAAGTTTGCAGTCACCAGTCAAGAACTGCTACACTTGAGTGTAGAAATACTGCAAAAATAAACCATGTGCTAAATATTTTGAGTATTGTAAGAACAATTATACCTGTAACACATGCAATCAGAAAGGACATTTTGCAAAAAACTGTCGCAAGCAAAAATCCAATGAAAATACGCAAAGCAATGAAAATTCAAATCGTCGGGCATGTATAACTGTTGGCCTTACATCTGCAGGTATGAATAGTATTAACTCCAAACAAAATTGCTATGAACTGCTACACAGCATATAACTTCTTGCGAGGACTGGATGATTAATTTCCGTGAATATGAAGAATCTACAATGGTAATTATTGGTGATACTAGTCAGATAGAAGGAATTGGATCAGGTGATATTGAGCTGGAAGCATACAATGGGAATGAATGGAAACCAATTATATTAAAAAATGTGTTATATGTTCCAAAAATAACATTTAATCTTTACAAATTACACAAATGTTAGATAAAGGCTACGTACAGTGTGCTGATAATATGCAATCCACCTTTAAGACCTTGAATAGAAATGAAGATGTAGCTATTGCTCAACGAGGAGGTAATTTATATAGACTGTTTCGAAGAGAAAATATTGACAAGTGTCTACTAACAGCTTCTATAAAAGCTTGGCATGAACGACTAGCTCACCAAAATGTTAAGTATGTCAGAGCCATATTAAAAAAAAGTAAAATTCAATATATTGATGCTGGAATAGTTATGTTTGTCCAGGATGTTTTTTTGGAAAGCAGCACCGTATTTCTCATTCTAAAAATATAAAAGTTGCTAGAGTTGTTCTTTGGATTTAATTCACGTTGACTTATGCGAAATGAAAATTAGATCCTTAGGAGGAGCAAAATACTTTCTTTTATTTAAGGATGGTTTTTCTCATTTTAGAACTGTGTACTTTCTCGAGTCAAAAGAGGAAGCTGCTCACATACTAAAAATATTCTCAAAAGTAGTGGAAAATCAATTCCGCAGAAAAATCAAATGTTTAAAGTCAGATAACGGAACTGAAATAAAAAATAAAAGACTATTTTTAGAAGAAAATGGAATTATGCACATAAAAACAAATCTTTATACACCTGAACAAAATGGACGTATTAAAAGGGAAATGACATCAGTAGTTGAGGCAGCTCGATCTGTTATACATGCACTAAATTTGAATGAAAGCTTATAGGCTGAAGCCATAAACTATGCTGTCTTTACTATAAATCAAACTGGCACAAATTCAGTAATTGATAAGACACCAGCTGATCTATGATTTGGAAGGAAAAGATACATTAAAAAACTAAGACATTTTGGTTGTGAAAGTTACGTTTTACTTCATGAACACAAACGATTTAAAACTGATAGGTAATCAATTAAGGGTATATTTGTCGGTTATGATTTAGATACACCATGTTATAGAATTTTCATTCCGGATGAAAAGAGAAACTCAAAGTTGAAAAAAAATGTTCTGAAGTTGAAGTACCTCTGACTGAAAATCGAAGCTTAAATTTAGAAGAAAATAATGAAGACAACTGTAACTCTGACTCTGAACACAGTGAGTCTGAAACGACTGACGTAACTGAGGCAGAAACTTTACAAAGAAATCAGAATAAACATTTCTGGTGCTCTTAAAAATGAAAAATGGCAAAAGGCAATGAATGATGAATTAAATAATCAATTGAAATGAAAACATGGGATTCGGTAGATCCACCTGAAGATGTGCAACTATTGACTTGTCGCTGGACATTACGCAACAAACAAGATGGTAGTTTTAAGGCCAGACTTGTTGCAAGAGGCTCCGAACAGAAGCAGGGCATTGACTATGTAGAAACGTTTAGTCCTGTGGCTCGTCATGTCTCAACCGCATGTTTACATGGCGAACTTAAGGAAGAGATCTACATGTCACAGCCTGAAGGATTTAACAAGACAGGACGAGTTTGCAAATTAATCAAAAGTATTTGGTCTGAAGCAGCCTCCAAAGTACTGGAATGATGTTTTCTTCATTCTTAAAATCTGTTGGATTTGATAACACAGATGATGATCCTTGTATATACTATAATGGAAACCGAAATATGATATTGACTCGTTTTGTAGATGAGGAACTTGCTGCTGGCTCAAATAAAAATGAAATTATTGATATTCTCAATAAACTTAAGCAACAGTTTGAAATTACTTCTTAAGAGGGTCAACTATGTTATCTGGGAATGCAAATACAGATTAGTTCTGATGGAATATCCTGTGTCTACTCCTATGGAAAAGGGAATAATAGCAGATGAACAAGGTTATGTAAATGATGAACTGTTATCAAAGTCAGAACCATATCGTGAAGCTATTGGCAGTTTACTATATCTAGGCACCTTAACCCGAGCCGATATCCGCTTTGCTGCAAATTATTTAAGTCGATTTACCAGTCAGTGAAGGAAAGAATTGCCTAAGTGGAGAGATATGTACTTGGGCACTTTTTGGGCAAATTTACTTATGTAGCTGTAATTGATTATTGGTGCCAAAACATATTTTGATTGTGTTATTATTATTTTAGGAGCTTCTCATTTGATTGCCTTGTATCAATATTCACGGGAAATAAAATTCAAAATTCTGTCTTTATTTTGTACCTGGATCCTACAAGAAATCCATAACAAATAATTAAAGTAGCAACATGTTACCCGTTGGCTTTCACCTTTGTCTTGTATCAATCGAGTTCTGGAAAGTTGGCCTGCTCTTAAATCCTATTTTGAACCTTTGGGCGAAAATACACCAAAAACTCTCCAAAAAATATTAATTATGGACCAAAATTTCCAAATTTCAAATAAGATTGAAATTTATCAATCTTTCTGCAGTCATGGCTTACCAATTTTTGATGAGACAATAAAAAAAATTGGAAGCCAACGAAACCACATGTATCTAGAAAAGATGAAAGCAGAGTCTATAAACTGTGATTAAAGTAGTGAACTAAAATGAATGTAAACTGAGCCCTCCAAAAGACTAAGGTCCTAATTCGCACGGTACCATTGGCATAATGTGCTAAATAAAATTCACTACAGAAGGTAGCATTTTAGTGTCCGCAAAGAAGAAGCACACCTTCGGTTGTATATGCATAAATATAATTATGTACAAATCAAGGAAAGGGGAGAAAACTGGGGATTAAGAGAAATAAACAAGAACCAGAAAGCATACTTGCAGCTTTAGTTTTCTCTCTACACCTTTTTAATTCCGAAAGTTGAATATATTTACTTGCAACTACATTCTAGATAATGCCTGGTTATATTTTCCCCAAACCTCTCGAACCCCTTTGATAAAATACCAGTATCACTTCCATTCGGTAACTAAGTTAACTTAATTGAAGCAGTCTATCTAGCACGTCTTATCTCTGTGGCTCCAATTACTTTGGATTTTAGCTTTTTCGAGCATAACACCTTCAAAGCACAAAATATGATACATTTGCCATGTATGTAGTTAAAACAAAATCTGCAGCGAACGCGTTCCGCATATTTGCAAAATAACAATAATTTTTAAAATTACAAAAGGTGATCAGTATTTTTGATCAGTCATATTTTGTTTAACACTAAGCAGACGTGTATTATTTATATTATTTTATGAACCCATAAATAATAGATATAATATTAGAAATTGATACTAATAACAGCATTACTTCTGTATATGCGACTGAGATCAATATGTACATTTCAATTAAGAAAAAATGCTGCGCAGAGTTAAAGATGCAACTTCTAAGAAAATTAATACAAATGTTTTTTAAATTATAGGTAAGATTTGTTAGAAGAACATAAACTGAGATATATTCATTTCACTAACTATAAATACATATCACGTGTCTAAACGGAGCGCGAAATAGCGATAATGGGATATATTATTTTAAATTATTCTTGCGTTCGCAAAAAAAGATAGTTCGTATACCGTAAACCGGGGTGAATCGCAACTTAAAGGTGTATAGAACCATAAATGAGAAATGAACTTTAAAAAAATTTGGTCGTCTCAATGTAGATAATAACCACGTGAGTCTGCTCCGTAGCCACTACCGGTATCTAATGAATTGCCCGAAGACAACACTCGTCTACGTACGCCAAATTTTCGACCTTCGGACCTGCGCATTTGGCTACAGTGTTGTTTTAATATTTCACTTCACGCATGACGTTGCTTTGTTAGTTTTTGTCTAACCTCACTTTTTTTCAATTTCTATTCACCTTCATTTAAATATTTTGTTGCTTGTTTTAGGACTATGCCACGTAAATATAGGCATGATCCTTGCTGCCAAACTTATTGAAAACATACCTCCTCTGAAGAATTAGAAGCCGCGCTTAATGAAGCGCCATAAAAAATTATTGAGGACGAGAATTTGCCAGAATATCAAAAGGTCTAGGGCACCTGTTTCACTGGACGGTATTAATAAATATTTCGGTCATTTACAAGAAGAGTTGGGAGATCTGCCTACAAGCAACGTATTTAATTATAATGAAACTAATATATCAGACTATCAGGGCAGTAAAAAAGTCATCTCTAAACGTGTATGCCGTTATCCGTAAACGTAAACAGTTTGCAATTTTTCGAAAGCTAGCTCTTCCATTATAGACCTCTAGACTCTAGAGTAAGGGGTAAAACGAAGTTGGGTAACTCCTGAAATCAGGAAATTTTCCGAGTATCTTAGAGACCTGTACAACATTGCTAAAAATTCTGGCAATTCTAATATTTTAAAATACAAGAAAGAAAGGAAAATGTATAGAAAACGAATATCTGTGTTAAGAAAGAATCACCACAATGATATAATTCAACTTTCTCAGAATAAGGTTAGGGCTGCTTGGGGAGTTTATAATGAACTTACAAATAAGATGCATCAAAACTTATACAGGGTGTCCGGAAATAGCATCGCCAAATTACAGAGAAACATAAGAAAACATGAAAATTTTTTCATATGAACATGGGTCCGAAAATGCATTGTTTCCAAGATACAGGGTGTCAAACTTTTTATAAAAAATCAGTTTTTTGTTAATATCTTAAGTATGATTTTACTGCTTTTGTTGAAATTTGGCAGGGTTATCTGTAGTAATAAGGGGCTTATTTAGCCTTAATTAGATTAAAAACATAAAGTCCAGTGGCGTTCCGGAGGGCATCATACCAAATATTATTGACAAAAAAAAGTGTGCGCCGCTGACTTTTTCATTTTATATTTTTTTCGTATTAAGCAACTAAAAATACAATATTTTTGATTCTTGAGTTGTTTTCGTATCTTGCGTCATTTTCGATAAAAAAAGTAAAAACCGGTTTAGTACATTTCCAAACTTTTTTGATAAAATCGATATTTTTATTTATATCTCAAATATGCTTTTACCGATTTTGTTGAAATTTAATAGGGTTATCTGTAGTAATAGGCGGCTCATTTAGCCTTTACTAGATTAAAAATATAATGTCCAGTGGCGTCCCGGGGGGCATCATACCGAATATTATTGACAAAGAAATGTGTGCCACTGACTCTTTTAAACATTTTATATTTTTTTCGTATTAAGCAGCTAAAAATACAACATTTTTGTTTTCTGAATTGTTTTCGTATCTTGCTTCGTTTTCGAGAAAAAAAATAAAAACCGGTTTATTACATTTCTTTAGGGCACCAAATTCTACATCAAACGCTGTAATAAACTGGTTTTATTTTTTTTCTCGAAAACGAAGCAAGATACGAAGACAAATTAAGAAACAAAAATGTTGCATTTTTAGTTGCTTAATACGAAAAAAATATAAAATGTTCAAAAGAGTCAGTGGCGCACATTTCTTTGTCAATAATATTCAGTATGATGCCCCCCGGGACGCCTCTGGACATTATTATTTTAATGTAATAAAGGCTAAATGAGCCGCCTATTACTACAGATAACCCTATTAAATTTCAACAAAATCGGTAAAAGCATATTTAAGATATAAATAAGAATATCGATTTTATCAAAAAAGTTTGGAAATGTAATAAACCGGTTTTTACTTTTTTTATCGAAAACGACGCAAGATACGAAAACAACTCGAGAATCAAAAATATTGTATTTTTAGTTGCTTAATACGAAAAAAACATAAAGTGTTTGAAAAAGTCAGCGGCGCACACTTTTTTGTCAATAATATTCGGTATGATGCCCTCCGGGACGCCACTGGACTTTATATTTTTAATCTAATTAAGGCTAAATGAGCCCCTTATTACTACAGATAACCCTGCCAAATTTCAACAAAATCACTAAAAACATATTTAAGATATTAACAAAAAACTGATTTTTTATAAAAAGTTTGACACCCTGTATCTTGGAAACTATGCATTTTCGAACCAATGTTCATAGGAAAAAATGTTCATGTTTTCTTATGTAGAATCACCCTCTGTAATTTGGCGATGCTATTGCCGGACACCCTGTATATCAGGCTTCAAACATCTAATGGAATAGTCAATGAATCTGACTTGGTTGCAGAATTGTTTAATGAGGCGTTTTTTTTGTCCTACCCGATCAAGTGACCATCCCCACGGAAGTAGTCATACTTACCTAACATTTTTTCTTACAGTTGACGGCGGCGGTGCCTTGTCGATATTCGAAGAAATAAAAAAAATAAAATAAATAAATTATGTTTGCTGAAATATATAGGAATCTTGGACCACTGGAGGTATAAAAGGTGCCAGATAAAATAGGAGTGCTAGTGGATGGTTTGATAATACATCATTTAGTGTCTGGATGTAAAATATAGCTATACCAGCATTAAAAAAGTTATTCTATCCAGCCACTTTTCTGAAAATAAAGTGAGATCTTGTTTAGAACACAATAATTCATTTATTTTCTTATAGCCGAATTCGACTCTCATCTTACGCAACCACTGGAAGTGGCTTTCTTCAGTCCATTGAAGAGAGCATGAAGGAAGATTCTTAAAAAATAGAAAATTAATGAAGGAAGCAAATCCTCCAACATTCCCAAAGACAGGTTTCCTCAGTTTCTAAAAGAACTTTGTCAGAGCATCGAAGAAAACAGAAACAAAATATAAGGTCAGGCTCAATCGCGAGGAAGTTCTAAAACAACCCCAATTATGTAGAAAGTGGAGATCCAGAAGCAGAAGAACATGTACACAAAGCACTCGTTGAATTATTTAAAAAATTTAGATATTCCGACCAACCATCCCAAAGGACAAAAAGAAAGAAGGTTGATGTGACAGTCGCCAAAAGGATCGCAGGTGCTGATTTTTATAATAAAAAGGAAAGTGAACCGGAGGACCATTGTTCGGATGACGAAAGCTACCAAAGAAGTTTTGATTTAAATGAGGAAAACGAACATGAAGAATCAGAGGAGTCCGATGAAGATATGTATTTAACACTGGTACAATTACCAAGCCACAAAAATTTGAGAATGTTTTTCCCGTCACCTTAAAGGCTATAAAAGAATCTATTTGGCTAGCCGTCGCTTTTCGCTGAACATGGAAAAATAAAGAACTTCAAATATTTTATTGGAAAAGTTCTCAGTTTGAATAAACATTATAAAGAATTCCAGGGCAGTTTTTTGCGATACCGTGCAACAAATCAATTCCAAGATTACATATATGTATAGTTTTCCAGAACGTCCTCGATATTGACCTATTTCGGTACGAGCAAATCGTTTGGGCAATAGATGCAGAACATGCATCCAGTTCCAAAAGAGAATGTCTTCGTTTCCCATTTAATCAAAGCTGCCTTGAATAAAATAAAATGCATTATCCAAAATAAAGGGTGTCCCACTCAAAGTGACACATGTTGAATGCTTATATCTCGAAATCTAAAAAAGATATCAAGGTGCGGTTTTCACTAGTTGCCTTACAATTACTACAAGTTTTTTTTTCTGCAATGTTGCCACATTTCAATATTTGTCACAAGACTGTAAGAAAAAAATGCTTTTTTTTACATCAACAGTTCCTCTTTTCAAAAATGTATAGTTTGTTCATATTAATTTTGGTTTGATACAGGGACCGTCAGATATTTGGACACAAATAGAATTTTCTTTTATGCTTCATTTGACAAAAAAAATATTCTTGATAAAAGTTGCTGCACCTTCCCAAACTCAAAAGGCAATTGCTAAAATTCAAATATCTCTATTCGTATACGGGGGATATTCAAAAATATGAAAATTGCTCAAGACAAAAAAAATGTTATTTGGAAATATTGTTTGGAATTAAAAGAAGATATTAAATACAAAGTCACAGCCACCTATTCTAAAAATGAAAAAATCCTGATTTTTCCTATTATTTTTGAATGCTTATATCTCGAAATCTAAGAAAGATAGCAAGGTGCGGTTTACACTGATTGTCTTCTAATTACCATAACTTTTTCTGCAATGTTGCCACATTTTATTATTTGTCATATGATTGTAAGAAAAAAATGTTTGTATTTTGAACAGCTAAGGATGGGCTTGAATATTGCTATAAGAACATTAAACTTGAGATTCTATATAAGGAGTGTCATTTTATTTCTATCAAACATTCAGCGCTTACTTTAGAAGGTGCTTTGAACCATGGAACAGTGCCGAACGAAGCATATTCACGGTGAAAATCCACTACAAAAATACGGAAAGTTTTGCAGAAACTTGGTGGTGAATTAGGAACAAAGCAACATCGCATTAACGAATTTAATCAAAAAAATAGATGAAATTGGTCCGGTATAAAACTTTAAAATATCTGTGCGTATTTGTGCAGGCCGTTCTATCGAAAACATTGCTGTGCAGTAGAGCGTCCGAAAATTTGAATCCATTATCGTGGACAGAAAATGAACATTCACCGCTCAATATTTTATATATAAAAAAACTACATTTTTACACCATGCAATCTCTGTCAAGTGATAGAGGTTTCAACACTTACGTCATCGTTTCGATGAAATGCGATCAGATATAGATCTGTTAGAGGATACTTGCCGGAGTCTCTCGAAAAAATACACGTCTGCTTAAAACAAGAACAACCGTTGTCAGATTACCAATAAATAATTATGTACATTTTACCGCGAAAATCCCAAGAAATCGATCAACCGATCGTCCCAGTTGATTCCGTTAAACCACCGGCGCCTGGCCGGTGGCCGTTCTTCGTTTTTTGAGCTGGTACCGTTTTCTTTTGTGTTCAAATATTCCTCACCACGTATACAGAAGAAGCTCTTGATAGGTCCGCGGCACATTGGACAGCGCTCCAGCTTGTTGAAGCAGCTTGCACAGATGCAAGTGTGCCTATTGGATGAAACATTGTATTAATATATAAAAGTCAACTACAATTAATGAGGTTTGCAAAATTGAAGAATTTTGAAAGTTGTAACTGATTTAAATTTGAATAAAACGAAAAATAATTAACGAATTTTCAAAAACTAATATTTAGTTCAAAGCTATATTCTTCTTGTATTGATTGCTGAAAGAATAATTTACATAAAGAGGCCAATATTACATCTTTGGCACATTAAATCGTATTATGACGTATGTACTATTGGCGAAACATCCCAACATGTGTATTAACTTATCGTTTTGCACCGTATTGCTTGCTGATAACACCCTGTATGTTCGTAGTATGATTGAAACATAATTAAAACCCTATGTAAACAGCAATTTGTGCATTTAAAGCATCGTACTTCAGTTACTCCTTAGTCCGAACCTGGATTGTAGATTGCATTATATAAAACAATCGCTGGAAAAATAGCTAGTTGTTACTCTCCGTCAAAGGAAACGATTTTAATCATTTAAATTTAATATATCTTTGTCTCCGACAATGTTATGTAAACAACATAATGTCAAATAAAGAAAGAGCATTTCCTTTACCCGCTCAAATGCGATAATGGGCTCGCCCACGCCGTACCCGCTTTTCTATCCACTTCTAGAGAAATTAGATTTTAGTACAGTACAATTGTTCACCCGTAAAACATTTACCTAGTCGTAGCTCTGGTTGGCGCCAAGATATTGGATCATTTTCTCATTTGTTTGCACATATATTTAGAAAATATCTCGTGTACTCTGATCCCCTTTTCCAAACTGGGATTTAGGGACTCCTTTGGGCCTTTTATACCCATTTTCTCAAGACAGAAACGCTGTAGTGTGTCTCCTGATGATGAAGATTGAAGAAGGTAAAATGACGGATGGAATATTTTAGTTAGACAAATCTATTCCTGATTCCTGCACTCAAGATTCGAATCTTACATCCCTGGGGAAGTTAAGTTGAGAGAATTGCAGAAAAAGCAAAGAGCAGATGACAGCCTTTGAAAGGAAAAATGGCAATACTGGAACCACGAACATCATAAAACATAAAATCGACACTGGAAGTGCTCCCCCCATACGGCACCATCCTCGGAGGCTACCAGTGACGAAGCAGCAAGAGGTTACACATTAGTCAACAAAATGCTTGACGATAGAATTATTGAAGAATCATCAAGCCCATGGTCGTCTCCTGTTGTCTTAGTCACCAAGATTACCAGATTCTGCGTGGACTATAAAAGGCTCAATAACGTCACCAAGAAAGACAGCTATCCACTTCCCAGAATTGATGACACGTTGACGACACTATCAGGTTCTCATTGGTTCTTAACATTCTATTTAAAGAGCGGCTACTGGCAAATAGGCATCGACGAACAAGATAAGGAAAAGGCTGCCTTTTCTACCGGAAGTGGTTTATATCAGTTTAAAGTTATGACCTTCGGATTATGCAATGCCCCCGCTACTTTTGAGCGTCTTATGGAAGTTGTTCTACGAGGAAGACATGCCTGGTCTATCTTGATGATATAATGGTAACAAGTATATTTTAGTGGCAATTTACTACCTCAGCAGAGGTCCTCGTGAATAACCTATTCAGCAGATTCGGTGTTCCGTTAGAGCTGCACTCAGATCAAGGACGCAACTTCGAATCTAAGGTTTTCCAGAAAGTCTATGATTTACTCAACATCCATAAAGCACGGACTACAGCCTTACATCCACTATCAGACGGCATGGTTGAGAGGTTTAACAAGACCATTGAAGAACATTTGTCAAAGGTCGTAGATGAACATCAGAAGGATTGGGACCAACAGATACCACTATTTTTGATGGCCTATAGATCAGCAGTCCATGACACGACAGGACTAACACCGGCCATGGTTTTATTTGGAAGAGAACTCCGTTTACCATGTGACCTATTATTCGGAACGCCAGACAACCAGGATATGGAAATTCAAGACTACGCAGACTCCCTTAAGTAAAAGTTAGTATACATCCATGAATTAGTCAGAGAAAACAGGGAGAAATCCAGTGACCGAATGAAGACACGATATGATCTCAAAGCTAATTCTATGGGATTTCAGATGAACGATAAAGTCTGGTAATATAATCCGCAAAGGAAAAAAGGAAGATCTCCCAAGCTAACGCCAGTAAGAGAAGGGTCCTATACAGTCATCAAAATAATTAATGACGTAGTGTATAGAATTCAACGTAGCCCAAGAAGCAAACTGAAAGTTGTCCACCTCGACAGGCACCCATATCACGGACATGAAGTAGCTGATCGGGACGATCAGGTTTAAGAGGGAGGCTATTGCCAAAATATCCGTAACAATTTCGGGAAAGTAAATATTTTAAAACTTATCTTAAAGTAAAGGGAGATCCTTTCCTTTTAATAAACGATAGTATTCAAAAGTACCAATTTGTTGTTGAAAGTGCAGTATAAATTATGCATTGATGCCATTGATCTTACGTGTATGTAACTTTTTGTTATTACAAATATTTTACCTTCGACTTTGATACATAACTTGAACCTTAAAAAAGAGGTAATAACGTCATGGCTTCGCTGTTACCATATTCTGAGTTTATTATATTTGATTGGTGAATCGAAATTATGGCTACTAATTATTTGGAAGAAACACTTTTACCAAAATTTCCTCAAGCCTGTAAGTGGTTGTAAAGTGCCCTTTATCACACGTCGCGTCGTGTGCACTCATTTTTACGTACCTGTTCAAATTCTGGAATATAGGCTGCTTAATAAAAATGTCGTAATCTTTGAGAGTCACTTTTACTATTTTCGGAATATCGTCCAAAAATACTTCTTTCTCTTCTGCGAGAAGAAATATGATCACTGTACTTATTTGCTAAAAATTATATCACACTTACCAGTAAGTATTCAAATATACAGTGATACTTTTTATACTCCACAAGTAGTTATAATAACTGATAGTTACCTGCAAGGCAAAATAGCTCTTGACAAGGGATAACTTTGGCATACCACGCAAAGCTGTTCTCCTGAACTATTCCAAAAGGTAGAGTCCTCATTATTTGAACAAAACGAGCCGACTGAACTAGGTCCGCCCTCTACTGGTTCAGCCACTGCCAATGGAATCTCGGTCTCGTAATTTCCAGAATTTCCAGTAGCCAAATATAATTGCTAAAAATAAATTGCATTAAATATTCGGATATTGCTAGGTAATTTATAATTGAAGAAACATATCTACATAATACAGATTAATTTAAGTAGTGTATTTATGAGAGTGAGTGAGGTAAATTACCTCCTCCGGGAGGGCTCTTTCTCTCATGTAATTAGGAAGGCCTCTCTCTCATGAAATACGTTTGTGCCTCCCTGTAGAACCTGTCTTATCCTTTTCTACTATAAAGATATAGACATAAGGATGAGTGTGTTTTTTCATCTTATAATGAAACCTTGTTAAATTACGCTGCGGTCCTGCGGTTATCGACCGGTCAACACTCCGCGTACTAAGGATGATCTCTCCCCATGAAATAAATAAAATTTTGCCCTTTGTATAACCTTGATACATTTTGTATGTAATCTTTAGGTTTTATTCGCCACTTAAACTCTTATTATAAAAGTATCAGCTTATGATTCTCTAATTTAATTCAAAATTTGTAAAGTTACATTATGGTTAATACTAGAAAAAGAAAGAGTGGTAGCTGCACAAAGCAAGTGGTGACAAAAATTGAAGTAGAAAAGAAAAGGCCTATAGACGTTCAGTGTATAGAAGAAAATGAGAAAAATGTTTTATTTGCTTCAAATTAATGGAAACGACAGAAATAGGTTATACTGCTTTCAATGTTTCGCAGGGTGGACAGTCACAAAGGGAAATGCAATATGTAGAAAACACTTTAATTTGATAATTTTTCAAAAAATCAAGAAAGAAGTTTTTAGTAGATATTTGCATCTTATAAAGTATAAAGAAATGTCTTCATTCGAAGTATAATTAATACGAGCTAAATGTTTAAAACTAAGGCAATATAAAATGGAAGAGATTGAAGTTTTAAACATCGATATAATTTTGGACGTTGTAAATCATAGAGATATGGGTCAAAGACATTGAAAAATTCGAATTCTTAAATGAACACGATGTAAATAATTTTATAGAATTTGAATCAGAACCATCCAATCCAGAGGAATTAGAAATTGACCAAGAAGATCAATATGCAGCTGCAAAACTTCAATGAAGTTCCTTTTGTTGAACGAATGTTTTGTATAACTCAAAGTTATGTAATTGTAGAAACATTTCCTGATAGAGAGGAGAATGTATTGTTATATTTGTCTTGTCTTCACGGTTATCTTCTGCAAAATTCTATTTATAAACATATTAATACTCAATATAAGAGGAAAATGAAATATTCAATCAGTGTGTGCTTTGCTCAAGATCGGTATACCATGCAACCATACCAAATGCTTGTGTATTATGCAACGTTACTAATGGAGTTTTTGAAATTGATGTGAACACTCATACTCTTTTATTATCGTATTAGATAAAGCTATTTAAATTATATACGCGAATGTTTCTTATTTCTAGGTAGTTATAATTATTGTAGAACCACAGCTTATTCAATAACCAGCTACTCATCTTGCGGTGGCATCCTTTGATTTGGGAAAGTCAAGTGAAAATTTTAGAAGAGGGCCATGAGTTAATATTTTTCTAAACGTCTGGGCATCTGAATAATACTTTTGACAATTCGTTTAATTTAAAATACGATGTTTTATCGTCTAAAATCCGTTTGAAAACGATTTTAAATGGCAAAATTGTATAAAAATCCGAAATTTCCGGTCTTTTTAGGGCAATAGCCGCAGCTTCGGACGAATTTGTCGTAGATTTTGAAGGGAATATTCATTTTAAATTCAGTTCGTTTCGTGTCATTACATGGCCTG
Source organism: Pissodes strobi (assembly GCA_016904865.1). Taxonomy (NCBI): domain Eukaryota; kingdom Metazoa; phylum Arthropoda; class Insecta; order Coleoptera; family Curculionidae; genus Pissodes; species Pissodes strobi. Next base: position 44,283 of record MU183362.1, on the reverse strand, counting down.
AAAAATCACGAGACCGTGAAACTGAACCGCTAAGGGCACTGTCAGGATGCGCAGTGCCCGACCCTCCAACTTTCCGATTTCGATAGAGATGAATAGCTGGTTATTGAATAAGCTGTGGTAGAACTATAAATTTCTCTTACTTGCTCGCATTGTGTAGTGGCTACAACACGGCCAGCAAATGAACAAAATTATACCTCGATTTTCAGTATTATTGATTTAAGGGTACAATTTTGTATTGTCTTCAAATTCAACTCCTACGCAGGGGTGACATATACTCCCGAAATTGTTAATGAAGTATTTTTACCCTGATTATAACTTCCAAGTTTGAAGTCGCTGATATAATGGTTTCATGGTCTTCTTCAATTTCTATTATTGATGCTGGCTAAACAAGATTCTCCAACAATTCCAGATATATTTGGCCATCAAGAGTTCCGGTTAAAAAAAGAGGCCAATTAAGTGATCTCCGTAAACATTTAATTTTTGGAGATACTGCGTATGTACTTTATAAAATACTCTGGAATTTTCATCTGACCAATATCGGCTTCGGCAGTTATGCCAATTGACAATGCCGTAACATAAACACTCATCCCGAAAACAGATGTCGAACGAATAGTTGGAATTAATGTTCATAGTTTCAGTCATCACTTCACAGAATTGGAGCCGGCGATCTAAATCATCATCGTTCATTCTTGAACTAATATTATTTTGAAAGGATGAAACTTATTTTGTTTTCAGAGTCTCTAAATTGTTGTACGTGACACACCAGACACTTCGGACAATTTCCTAGTACTAAAATAGCAACTTCTGTCCCCTCATCCCTTTCATGCGCCCTCTTTTTATTTCCCACTTATCCAATATCGACAAATTTGGTAACCCGTTTTAATACCAAAGCATCGGACATATTGTTTTCAGGCTGTCGTTCGTTGAACGTAGTCGAGGTTACTAGCGCCTTGTCGCTATTTCAATAAAAAAATGCCCATTTGTAGGTATACCATGGAATAAACCATTTTGATTTTACTAAAAATTGTAACGTTGTAAATGTTACTAAATACAGCGATTTTCTCATTTACTGGTCAATTTGTGTTATCGATACTCTCGCGATCTTACTTCCGGTGTTCCAACCTGCTCGAATAGTACATCCGTTTGGAGCGCCACTTGACAGATGTGGTATATATTCTTTTTGAGAGAATTGATGGCCCTTCTAGCCGGAACACTCAAGGCTAGTAGGCCGTTTTGCGTATCGGAATTTATCGTTCTATTTTTGTCTCAGGTCTAACTACCGCCTGATGGTGTCGTTGCAGTATTTGGCAAATTAAGTAGAATGTATGTTTTCTAAAATTAACAGCCATATCGTTGTATAAACGCTGTGTAATGAACTAGTGTGGTGACCCCATTTTTAAAGGTATCTTGGACACGAGTGCTTCTATTTAAGATGGCTAAAGTTATTTATCATTCAACTAGGGTCCTTCTGTGGGATAGAATTCCTTCCGTGATATAGCATTTCCTCCTTTTTATGCTGCCGTCAGTTATCCGTACAGCGGCCTTTTTGTCAGGGTGACACAACCACATGGTGGAGACGTACTTCACAGGAAAAGCCAGTGTCTACAACTCTACTAGACACAAGTAAAATCGATTTTAATTTATTTAAGGGCCTTAATACTCGATATAGTCGTAATATACCATTTTAATCAATGAATTTATAATCAAACGACTGTAGATCGTTTGCCTTAATTACGGTGTATAACTTATCGTTGTGTATCATTTCAGTTAATGAATTTATAATTAAACGACTGTAGGTCGTTTGCTTTCCTTATCGTAGATAGCTTAGCTTATATATCATTTTAATTAATTAATTTATTTATTTATTTTATTTAACAAGTACTCTACAGAATTATGGTTCCTAAAAACTATAAAAGACATAAAATACAAAGGCAATAAAATATATTAACATATTAGGGAGGACGTAGAACAACATATTAATAAGAACGATATCATTTAAAGTAAACAGGTAGAACTAAAGATGTCGCAGTTAGGGGTGATTCTATTATACTTTCTGAGTAGTCTGTCGACAAACGCTGTAGATCCATAGTTCGTCCGATGAGTACGTTCAAAAAAAAGCTGCATCTGCCTTGTACGTCTTGCTAGAGCATGAAATGTAACAGCCTCAAGAAGATCATTGCAGTCAACAAGGTTGTTCAAAAGCTTATATAAGAAAAGTAGTAGACTTTCTTTACGGCCCCGGAGCTGTTCAAGACTTTTCAGGCCACGTAAAAGTCCAGTTTGGTAAGGTATATTGTTAAAGGAAAAGCAATGTTTAAGAAGAAAATATTTTGTGAATTTCCTTTGAACCCTCTCCAGGCGGTTGTTACAGGCATATATTGGCGACCAAATAGTTGAGCAGTATTCAAGGACACTTCTCACTAAGCAATTATATAAATACGTTATTGCCTTCGTGTCCACGATATGTTTTGTGTTTCTCCTGATACAGCTAAGCATTCTATACGCCTTGAGGACAACACTGTCAATGTGGAGGTTAAATAAAAGATCACTCTGAAATATGACCTCTAAATCAATCATGGAAGACACCACCTGCAGGTTCACATTGTCAATGCTGTGATGGTGTTATTTGGAATGCGACAGGTGTAAAAGCTTAAGGTCTTACATTTATCGATGTTAAGCCTCAACAGATTGTCACTACATCATGAGACCAGACAGCTCAAGTCCCTCTGAGGTCCATAATTGTCAATATTAACAGCGAATAATTTTAAGTCGTCAGCGTACACCAAACAGCGGGAGTTCCGAAAGCACTGCGTCACATCGTTGATGAAGAGCAGGAAGAGAATCCCTGGGGAACACCCGACGGTACCGCACTCTTCAGATGAAGAACCATGAACAGTGATGCGCTGGCGCCGATCTGTAAGGTAAGAAGCGATAAACCATTACCTAGCAATATCCATTGCCATTTTGTGAAGCTCCTTCAACAACAAGTCGTGATACACGCTATCGAAGGCCTTGGACAGATCCGTATAAATTACATCGACCTGGTGTCCACTCTCGCCTGATGCAGTTATAAAATTTTGAAATATAGCCAAATTGGTAGCGGTATAGCGTTTTTTTCGTAGAAGCCATGATGTTCAGAAATTATATACTTTCTATATGAGCTGAAAATTTCATCTGTCAAGATTGACTCAAATAACTTGCGGATAGAAGATAAGATTGAAATTCCCCTATAGTTATTCATTTCTGATCTGTCTTCAGACTAAAAAACAGGAACGAGATTTGGGGAATCCCCCCAATGCTTTTGATGATTAAAACTGCGTTTTAATCATCTCCTGCGTTTTAGTTTTAATCATCTCCTGATGATGCTAACATGGTTAGCGAAACGCGCGTCGAGAGCAAAAATTCTGTTTCGGTATTGTGGATAAAGCTCAGTTTTAGTGCATGTTGCCGAAGGTTCCAAACCCCAACATAGCAGATATCTATTGTATAAAGTTATGAAGCCTATAATTACTATGGTTACAATTGTATTAACAATCGTTGTCATAGCAAATATGTGAAGAATTAAGTTATCCATACTTTGAGAAACTGAGCATAATGCCCAGTTTCTCAAAGTATGGATAACTTTATTCTTCACATATTTCCTATGACAACGATTGTTAATACAATTGAAACCATAGTAATTATAGGCTTAGTCGTAAAATTATGGTAGATCAAGTCAGTTGCTTACACAATGTCATCCACGTCACGTATCTTTATTCCTGCGTGGTAATAGAAACATGATGGAAAATATGAGGCAAAACTTCGGCAATGTCTGATGGTGTTTCAAAGTTTTGATCGTTACACTTCATTCTACCAGAAAGAGACAAGTTTGAGTTGGTAAGGCTTTTCACAAATGACCAAAAATTCTTAATATTTTCAGGTATCAAATCTTCTGTTCTTGTGACTTGTAACATATAGTAGATAGCACATATCCCTTTGAAACTTCGTCTCCTTACGTACATGTGAATATGCAAGACAATCTGAATCAAGTCCACTATGCCTGTATCTTTTATATTATCTATTGTTTTGTGCGATTAATTTCTTTAGAGGATGATCAAACCATTTAGGGTATTTATCGTCCTTAATAAGTTTCTTTGGAACAAACTGATTGCTCCCTAGAAGAGTGTTTCGTAAAAATATCTGACAAGGGCATCTGTATCACTAGGTTTCCAAAGGAACGTCATTCCACCCGAGAATAAAAACGATCAAATTCGAGAAAGTTGGTATTTGCAAAGTTGTATACTTCTAAAGCAATCTCACTTTTAAGATTGTAAACATGTTGAAGTCGTATGTAAGTTTCGAGTGATGGATGATAAGCATCTACAGGAAGAAGAGGCACATGCGAAATGGTAACCCGAATACCATTGAAGTCGTCAGAGAATATTAAGTAGAGATATCGGTTAGAACTATTAGGATTTGAGTTAATCTGTTCCATTTCCAAGCAAAATATGGCATCAACGAGAGTTTCTGAAGCACCGGGGGAGAGATGTTGAGATACCATCATGTCCATGTTGTCCTCCACGATCCAGTTGACCTCACCGCGCTGGAAGCCCAGGCTTTCGTACATTCGATCTCGCCTGTATATAATATAAGAAGTTGGAAAACATTCAGATGACGCGATACACTGATCTAACCAGGTTTCAGTAAAAGCCAAAACATCATAGTTACAAGCAGAAACGCTTCGCAGGAGTTCGTCGGTCTTCGTCCTTAGCCCCCTGACGGTCTGGTAGTATATGGGCATATTAAACGGTGGATCAGTGACTACGGGTTCGACTTTCAGGATTGACTTCGCTAACAGATGTTTTTATAAGGTCATTCACACTCAAAGACCTATGGATTTATTTGAGTGCAAGAAGTATCGTCGTCTTCAAGAGTACCTATAAAGCTGGCACATAAGTACCTTATGAGATGATTCTTATCTTGAGCGGTCATCTCGCTGGCGCCGCTTAAGGAGTACTCTGCTACGATTAATTTATAGTTAAACGACCGTAGGTTGGTTGATGTCCGTCTTTTATAATCTCGTTATTTCTGGTTTCATTTATTGATCTGGCTATTTTGCTTATCGAGCTTACCTTTAAAAATACTATACGCTATCTAATTTTGTACATTATATATATTTCTACATCTTTTCATAGTTGCTACGGAGATACTTAACTTAATCTTTATTATATCTGATATTATCTCAGTTAGATAATTCATTTGGCTAGTGTCAGAATAGCTGATTTGAGTTATTTTTTACTCTACTTGGCTGTAAAGCTCATGACAGTAAATTATTTCACATAACTAAAATATACAAATTTCATTTGTTGTCTTGATATCGGAATCGAATTGAGCTCAATTCGTTTACCTACAGAGAGTTGACGGCTGTATATGCATATTTACCTCACATGTTATTTTATTGATTTGGTATTATTGAATGACTGTTTATTGATCTACTGATATTGTCGCTGCGGGATTAATTTAGGTTATCATTTCATTTATACCTGCATATATTTACTAGCTATACCTATATATAATATTTGGGCAATATTAATGTTATAAGGCATAGTTTAGCAAGTAATATCTTATTTTGCTTTGATTTATTAATCTGATAATATCGGTGAAATACATTACAAAAGAATCTTCTTCTTAGTTTATGGGCGTAACCATAACCTCAAATTAATTTGATAGGATCAATTGTCCTGAAAGGGTTTCTGTAAGTTAACATATTTAAATAAATAAGTTATTTGGAATCTTGATGTTTATTTTGGTAAATTGTAATCAAAATAATAACTAAGTAGTGGATCCACACTTTTTCAACGTTCCTTTAGAGGTTTTTTTTTCTAAATTTTATTACCCTATTTTCAAGAATCAATAATAATCATTGATAAATTTCTTGCGAAATATTTAGTGGCGCCCTAAACTAACTGCCTAGACCTAGGCCAACCCATTTAAAAAAAAATCAAATTCGCTGAGTAAACATGACATATGAGTAATGAGTAACCAATAAGTAAGGTTACATATTTGACACCCAACGCTTAAGGCTGGTTACAAAATTATCAATCGATTTGACACAATTCTAACGTTCTTAAAAATCCACGTTAAACTGATTAAATCGGAGTACCTTTAAAAAAAACAAAAATAAAATAGTAGAAACATTCGTTAAATGCGAATCTGAGAAGATTAAATGTTTAAGAAACACTTTTTCCCAATTGACTCATTTTCTATTCGAACTCTCACTTTGCTATGGATGAAAATATTGACACAAAATTTTAGGGCCATAAAGTACTCGACGAGGTCTTCAAAAAGAAGTATCGCACGACCTTTCTCCCCTATCTGATTTTCGGGGACCTAAAGGTACATAAAAGAGGTGAAATATATATTCCCCCTCGAAATAAAAATCGATGGGTCCGAGCGTTTCTCCAGATTTTCATTTTAATACTGAAAATCGAGGTGTACGTACCGGGTGTTTCACTATAAATGGAACCCCCCTTTAACTTTCTCAATTGACGTTTTAGAAAAAAACGTCAAATACAAAAATTAAAGGGTATGATGTGAAGTTTTTTGTGGCATAGCACAGTTGTATACAGGGTATTCCACAAAGGCGGGACTAAACAAAGTTTTATTTTTTTAAATGGAACACCCTATATATTATTGCATATTTGGATTTTGCGGAGAATTCTAGTCATATTTCATAAATAATGTCCTATAGCTATCTGTTACGGTTTTTGGAATATTGACAGTTGAAAATCGACCATTTACCAAGTTTGACAGCCTGTAAAATCTAAACGGCTAAAGATATAGCAAAATGGTTTGCACTTTCCTATCGTGGTTTTTCATAAGCTATCGTTCGACACTAATTTTAGATTTAACCAGAGGTTAAATTTAACCGGAATTTTTTAACCTCTGGTTAAATAAAAAATTAGTGACAAACGATAGCTTATGAAAAACCAAGATAGGAAAGTGCAAACCATTTTGCTCTATCTTTAGCCGTTTAGATTTTACAGGCTGGCAAACTTGGTAAATGGTCGATTTTCAACTGTCAATATTCCAAAAACCGTAACAGATAGGTATAGGACATTATTTATTAAATATGTCTAGAATTCTCCGCAAAATCCAAATATGCAATAATATATAGGGTGTTCCATTTTGTTTAATCCCGCCTTTGTGGAACACCCTGTATACAACTGTGCTATGCCACAAAAAACTTCACATCATACCCTTTAATTTTTGTATTTGACGTTTTTTTCTAAAACGTCAATTGAGAAAGTTAAAGGGGGGGTTCCATTTATAGTGAAACACCCGGTACATATTATTATACCTAAATATTAAAAAAGTAACAACAATTTAAATTCAGTAGAAATAGCAAAAGCAATAGCTAACATACCAAAAAATATTAATCTGTTTAATATATCAAGCAATATTCGATAAAAATCATCAAGTTCCGAGACCAAGACCGGACCAGTTTCGTAACGGTGTAATTGTAGGTTTATACGAAACAAACTTGCTTTAAATGAGGGCAAACACTTTGCATAAGATTTATTTCGAATTAATCCATACTGACTATATTTGTGCATTAGTTCTGTTGCACTCAATTTCTCAGGCAACAAAAATTCCAAATGATGATAAAATATATGTTTCAAACACTTATTGTAATAGCAAGTTAATTGGTGTAATTTTTGAAAATTCTATTGGACCACCCTCAGTTCAGATATCATTCATATCATAAACAGTGAAATGGTTAGTAAGCGTCAGCTTTTGGATTCCTGCCGATTCAGATTTTTTGTAGAAAAAGTAATCGAAAGACACGTGGCACCAATGCGAAGAAAAAAACAATAAAAACACCCACTTTTCGAGCTCACCTGATTTTTAAATTATGGAAAAATCTTCAACATAATTAATTACCAAATTATTAATAAGAATTAGTTAAAAATACTAAATGCAGTCATCTAATATGTCAGTTGACCAATAATAAATGATACATTTTCCTGCTTTCGTATATTAAAGCTTTTTAGTTAATGCTCTGGAAGAAATTGGTAATGGGAAAGAAGCCTGCCGCGTTTCACATCGTAAATTCAAATATTTTTCTACTTCATAACCTCAAGGTAATTTTTTTTGATACAAAGTAAAGCGTAAATATATTAATTATTGTTATTCCGAAATAATGAAAGCTGCGTACGCATATTTTTTATTATCGAATAGTCATTTCGAAGTCGCTGTCATTTCGAAGTTAAATTAATTATTTAATGATAGGCGTCGATAATTAGCGTTCAGACGATGTAAATCAAGTAACTAAATTATAAAAAAAATCATTCTAAATTAGTAGTTTAAGGTATATAATTTTCTAGTTCGTAAGTGTGCAGTTTTTGCTAAAAAATATGTTATCCTATTGTATGTTGAAATGTACTCGCGACTATGTTTTTGTTCCAATTACATTAACAACCGTATAATTGTCTATTTTTTATTGGAAAATTCCAATCCATATAACTGATAAAATACATTGTACTGTCACATCAAACGAGAGTGAAAAATAGAAGTTAGAAAATGTTTCCCTCTGAGCAACTTCCTAGAGTCAATCTGAGAAGGCAAAATAGTCGGTGATCCCACAACTACAACAAAAGGTGTTTGAGATAGAACCTGCGCGTATTCTGGATTGACTTCAAAGGATAACACACGTTTGCCAAAATACTGTAATCACTGTACTTGGCAATATTCATATATCTCAGAATGTTTATGTGTCAAGTAGTGCAGGACCTTCATTTCCAGCATCCTTTGAACTGAATGTGTAAGATTTTTCTCTTATTTAATAACATTAAAAATGCCGTTATTTTGTGTTGAGTAAAGATACTACTGCCTTAATACTCTAGGATTATAAAGTACTCGCTTAGCGCTTCGAAATGATGTAGGTCAAGCCACCTCTTCTCATTTAGTTTTATTTCGAAAGAGAGCCTAGCAGCCATCTTGAATTTTTAATTTTTTAATTTGATACTAAAACGCAGCATTTATTTATGTAACCACTACTCGATCACAAGTTTTAATTTCCTAATTTGAGTAGTTCAAAAAATAATGGGGGATATTAAAAAAAAGTACTATAATTAAAAAAAAAAAATTCGGTATTAGTCAATATTATGACAGGAAAAACCTCTTTTATGTAATCGTCCTTAACATACTTAATAATTTTCCGATGTTATCACATATTATTATTGAATAAATTATCACAATTTGATTTATTATTTTTCATTACATTCGATTATGGAATGATTGATTGAAAATGAAGGTAAGCAGCAAATATATAAACATGTTTATTTTAATATTTAATTCATGCCGCTTTCTGGCTGATATTAACTGTTTAGAAATAATATTAGCCATGATTGTTTTGTCATGAGAAACTTTGTTCACCTAATTTATTGAAAATTAAACATTTTAGGAAAGCAAATTAAATGAGGACAATACGTACCTTGAGACACGATAACTGCCCATTAGCTTGTTTCAGGTATTGGCCTAGGATGCTCGTAGGAAGAGTGCACACTGAATCTTTGATGTGTACGACATTAATAAGTGCTACCTAAAAAATAAATCAGCAGATTATTAAATCTGGTTAAATATAAATAAGCAAAAAAATTCCATGTATCATTGTTAATTTCACTTGAACCGCTATTATCCGGAAACAAACGGCAACATTTTAAAGAACATTATTTCATACTTGAAAGGGGAATCGATGTGCCTAGTGACGGACCTTCTTAATTTTCATGTTATTTTAGAAGGAAATATTAGAAAGATAATAAAAACTGAGGAAACCCATTTTGATATTATAGTAATAGTTATTTTCCTAACAAGTGCGGGAAGTGACACTATCCCACACGCGATTGCCGTTGACCGAACGACGCAAGCGGAATTCAGCAAGCAGTCAAGTGCGGGAAAGACACTTTCCGCATGAGTTAGGAACAAAATTTTTCCTACAAGCTCATGAAAATAAATCGAAAGTTTAATATTCTTAAATCTGCATTAATACAAATAAAAACAAAAGTAACATAAAAAAGTGAATACAAATAAATTAGAATAAGAGAAGTATTGTCTTCTTACTAATTATTAGTGATATTAACTGTAAACGTAGAGTTAGTCGCGTTATGTAAGTTATTTGCGAAAGCCCGCATGTGGATTGAAGTTATCTGCTTCTTGGAAGACGATCGCTCTAATACGGAGAACAAATATTGGGAAGAAGTTCCTTCCGAAATAGACACCAAATCGTGGCTCCGCACTCAGGTGCAACTAATCCTGAAGAAAGGTAAAAAACGATTTCAAATAACTACCAACCAATTGCCTTAGTTCCCATCATGTCCAAAGTCATGGAGAAACTGATCAACAAACAGCTCCTAAAATATATCTCAAATCGGCAGACATCATAAGCGACCGCCAGTATGGCTTCCGCAAGCACAGATCAACGGGAGATCTCCTGATTTACGTGACCTGCCTGTGGACCAAAGCCATCGAGAGCTACGGCGCATCTCGCGCATTGGCTCTCGACATATCCAAAGCATTTGATAGGGTGTGGCATGACGCATTGTTAAGCAAATTCACAGCAAACTGACTACCACCAGCACTGTTTCTATGGCAATCCAATTTCTTAAGGGCCGAAGCATCCGAGTTGGTATTGCTGCACATCTCTCGAAGGGATTTAAAATCAATGCCGGAGTTCCTCAAGGGTCTATATTATCTCCTATACTGTTCCTGCTCTATATCAACGATCTCATAGACAGAACGAACAATTCTATTTACAGCTTTGCAGACGACAGAACTCTTATATCCTCATTCATGTCGCGACCTCCAATGACTGCTCGTTCCCAACGCGAGCGAGAAAATCAGATTGCTGCCATCAATGAGAACATGAACGCCATCGTGGAATGGGATGAGAAAACAATGTCCAGATTAACGCAGGTAAGACTCAAGCAGCTGTCTTCTCAAAAAAAAAGCAAACACCGCAGGACCCGACTTATCAATGACAGGACAAACACTGACTCTGGCCTCATCCATAAGCTTCTGGGCATCAACGTAGAAAAGAACATTGCCGTGGCGTAATCACGTCACCAAAATTGCCAAGGCAGCAGCACAAAAGTTAGGAGCACTCTATAGAGCAAAAAAGTTGTATACCTACACCTCATCTGTTCTTATAGCTCTATAAGGCCCAGATAAGACCATCTCTGGAGTATTGTCCCAATGTGTTAAGTTCAGCAAACAAACACTTGCTAAATATATTAGACTCCATACAGAGAAGAGCAGTCCGTGTTGTGGATAATCGCCAAGACAGCAACACGAAAGCTAGGAGCACTCTATAGAGCAAAACATTTGTATACACCTCATCAGCTCTTACTGCTCTATAAGGCCCAGATAAGACCATCTCTGGAATGCTGTTCACATGTGTTAAGCTCGGCACCCAAACACTTGTTCAAGATATTAGACCCCATACAGAGGAGAGCAGTCCATCTTGTAGTCTTGAACATCGAAGAAAAGTGGCGGATCTATCTCTTTACTATCGATACTACTACGGAAGGTGTTCGAACGAACTGGCACTTGTGATTCCCCGCAGATTTATGCCAAACAGAAACACCCATCAGACATAAGCTGCTCATCAACATACGATCCAGTTCCGAACACCTAGGACGTGACTGTTGCAGGACTCCTCTGTCTGGAGGGCTGCTTCGCTCGGGAATGGACTTCCGAGTAACGTCTTTCCAGCAAACTACAACCTACAGCGCTTCAAGTCCAACGTCCACTGGCTTCTCTGCACATGCACCGCTTTCGGAGGTTATTTTTCCTATTGTTGCTTACAGGTTGAACATAACATTTTCCATGTTTGTACTGTATAAATAATCGGCGATGTGGAGTTTCTTTTGGATGTAAATTTGTATATTTTCTGTATACATTCAAAAAATATCCATTATATGTTTCTTTACATATCACGAATGATCCGGCGAAATGATTTTTGGAGTTCTTGATATTGACAATTATCAGGTCTTCTATCTCGTCGATTGTGATTTTAGTTATTTTCTCTCGTCTGCAAGCATCAGCCAATCAAAAAATCGTTACAACTTAATCATCAGGTAAATTTCATCGGGTGCCTCACTCATAAATTTTTGTACATTTTCTTACCTAAAAATTTTTGATTTTTTCGGACAAAATCCATAAAGGAGTTATTTTATTAATTTTGCCAATATCCAAATCTACTTGATTTCCAGAATTTGGACATTTCCAAAAAAAAAATGCTAAAATACTTTCTCTTTTGCTGATTTCACCTTTTTAGCATTACACCAATCAATAAAATGGGAGTATTGCTTCTGATATCTTTCTTTTGGCTTCACGGGTAACAAATTCAAACTTGCTTCATTAGCAGCTGCGAAAATTTCTTCAGGAAGTTCTTCATCTGGTGAATTCATGTCATTAAATTGAAAACACAGATCAAAATTTACTGGAGATTGATATGTCAAGCAATCTGTTACATAAACAATCAGAACCAAATATTTTTAATTGCTATAACAACAATTATTAATGTATCCGAGGGTTCTTCATTATAAAATATTTATAATTTAATTTTTTTTGGTTTGTACAAAAAAAGGAAATTAGTGAATAATATCACACAAATTTTCTAAGTTTATAAAGCAACAACCTGAGACTTTCATATTCTGTCACAGCTACCTACATTATTCTCCAAAACTATACTCAAGTATGCGTTCGGGAAAATGTTTCTGCACCGTGCGGGAAAACGACACTTTCGGAACTAAAATGCGTGTGATAAAGACATTAAATACGCACGCTTGTAGAAAAAATTTAGTTTTGTACTACCTAGGTATTCAATATCAGTTCGATGCATATTTGTTATATGTATTGCATATACTTGATTCAATAATCTGTATGCTAATAGTAAACCACGGGGTGTCCCATTATGTTTTGTGCGGTTTTGAAGCCCTTTAACTGAAAAACGGAGAAAGATGCCGAAATCCGGTTTGCGCGGGGTACTTTGTATTTTTCACAAGTTTTTTTTAGATATTTTAGTCACCTGGAAGTACCTATACCGGGAATGATCAAAAACAAAAACGGCATTTTTCAGGAACAGGACAAGTTGCTTATTTTCAATGGAACACCCTTTATACAGTGTCTTTCAAAAAGTCCGCATCATATCGGAAACTTTTTTATTATTGATTTCACAGAAAATTGTATTCTTGATAAAAGTTGGTGCTTGGAAAAAAACTAATTTTGACGATGCCAAATTAAGGATAAGTTATACAGGGCACTTAAAAAATACAAAAATTAAGGTTAAAAAACAAAAATTTTGGAATATCGGAAAACCTTCTACAGAAAAAAATAGAGCTTTTATTAAGATAAAAATAAAAGTCAAATACTATTTTTTCCAAAAATGCATCGTTGCTGAAAAAAATATGAACAAAATTAAGAAAAAGAGGGTTTTTTTCAATAATTGTCATGAATTTTCTCAGCACGTGCACGAAAAATTTGACTTTCATTTTTACCTTAATAAGAGCTTAATTTTTCCTGTAGAAGGTATACCGATATTCCAAATTTTTTGTTTTTTTAATGAATTCAATTTTTGTATTTTTTAAGTACCCTGTATAACCTATCTTTAATTTACCATTGTCAAAGTTAGTTTTTTTCCAAGCACCAACTTTTATCAAAAATAAAGTTTTCTGAGAAATCAATAATAAAAAAGTTTCCCGTATGATGCGAACTTTTTGAAAGACACTGTATATGTGTCAAAAAAAAGTATGATCCATTACCTTTCTGATAATATCGGATTACGTACTTTTATTTCGACATCTGAAGCATATATTATTGATGATTTAACACACCCTTGTACAGTATAAGGGAAAACGAAACTTAATTACCAAATCTACCACCAGTGAATAATGCGATCTTGTCAAAAATATTTGAAGTACCTAACGCTCGACATTTGCATCAAGATTCTTATGAAATCTAAAAAAATCTCATTAGAAGAGAAAGCATACAGTGTGTTATAATGTTCGTTGAAACAAGATCAGTTACGACAAAGAATGCAAGAAAATCCATCTTCGTGGCTATAAAATCTGAAAGATTTTACCAAAATTCCTAAAACAACTGTTTATAGGATATTTAGAAACGTTCTGAAATTGAAAGCTTATAGGATCCAGGTCGTACAACGCTTGAAAGAGAGAGACTATCCCGGACGAGTGAGTATGTGCAGACAATTTCTGAATTTATTAGGAAATAATCCTAATTTTTGTAGCAAATTTATCATATTAGATGAAGCTATTTTCCATTTGAATGGACTTGTGATTAAGCATAATTGTAGGATATGGGGTTCCCAGTTCATGCAAGAAATAATGGAAAATAACCTTTAGCGTCATGGCGACCATGTGCCAGGCAGACAGTAAAAAAATAATTCCAGGAAAATCTTACCATGTGCAGTATTAAAATCCCGATAAATCGGTCGTGTCGAAACAGAAACTAGGGACTCACCCAATACAGGAATTTCTAGGAGAACGAGATCATCGGTTTCAATCAATTTGCATTTGCAACTTCCAAGGAATTTGGAGGGAAAAAACGTCAGTGAAGGAAAAAAATCGTAGTGCCAAGAGCGCCTATCGAAATGAAGAAATAGTCGATACGAGAAATACCTCTAAGATAATAAACGAGAACTAATCATTGTAGAAGGACTGCGGAAGCAACAACTAATGAGCTAAAATTTAATTTTTCAATAAATAGGAAATATTCCTAAAGGTAGGTTATTAACTCAGTTCTTAAATACATAACTGCAAGTAAAACATAATTATTGTATTATAACTAAGCAAAGTTAAACTAACAATACAATATCTTAATATAATCTTATAGGTTATCCACTAAAATAAAGACAGTCACTTACGGCCACCACAGTGTTATAAAGTATTATGTGTCAATTGTATGTATAATAAAATTAACTAATATTAATAAATGCTGCAACGGGAATTCCACTAAACTTATCAACAACAAATCAAATAAATGAATTTATAATTAATTAACCGAAGAGGTTAATACTCAATAATTCTTACCACAAAATATAGGAACTTTTGTTGATAAATGCAGCATATAAAATAAAATTTATAATCTTTTATAGTGGCACTGTTACACAAATATGGCACCCAGCACCCAGGGCAAGAGAATTTAATAAGAGTATCTGTCGATTTACAACAAGACGGGGTACCACCATATTTCGCATAGGAAACTCCGGCTTTTCTAAATAATTCTTTGGGGATAGGTTAGATCTGGTTGCCTTATCCATTTAGCTCTCCGATCGCCATATTTGACTATTTCCGACTTTTTTCTCTGGGGATGCGCCAAAGATTATTCTCATGGCTCTCTTCCACTAAATATTCGTGAACTCTCGAATTACATTAGAAATATCATACCTCAACAATTTTTAATAAACTCTCTCAACAATTTTGTCAGACGATATGAAATATATTATAAATAATAGTTATTTGTGTATTTAGAGCGCAAAGTAACGGATTGCCGCTTGAGAAAGAATGTTACTCGGAGCGCAGTAATCTTTCGAAAACGGCAATCTTACTTTGCGCTCGAAAAACACACAGAACTTTTTCTACAGCCGCATTTTTTAAAATTAAATGCACATTTTTCTCTATACTTATTCTGAAATTTGCGAATGACTGTCAGTTTTGACATATTATGTTCGGGCTTCGGGCATATTTAGAACAGGATTGCCAGCAACAAACTGTAACAAACGCACGACTGTCATTTATTTATCTTCGGTTTCCATGACCATTCAGCACACTAGACGGAAAAAGCGAGAATTTCCTTTTCCATGTTCGCGCTAGAGCGCAAAATAAGGATCCACGGCATTAGTTGATTTTGCGATTTCATTTGAATTTAGTATTTAGTTATTTTGCGCGCGGCTGTAGAAAAAATCCTTTTATACAATTCTTTATTTATTTTCATTCAATATAGTGATTTCTGAATCTCCTCTCCTGGTACGTTTTTATTTAGAGACAATTGACACGTTGCCGTTGACGCAAAAGTCCAGTGCTAGAAACGTTCAATATTTTTGACAAGATCAAGGGTATGTTAAATTAACAATACATGCTACAGAAGTCGAAATAAAAGTACCTAAGCAGGTCTTATCAGAACTTGTGAAAAATACAAACTACCCCGCGTAACTCGATAACTTTCTCCTTTTTCCAGTTACAATTAATGAGGTATGGTATTAATTATTGTATATACCTGCCAGATTTTTTCTGTGGCAACAAATAAAATCTAGTGGAATTATCGAGGGAATTCTAGTAGCAAAAGTAAGTACTACGACCTAGTAGTCTAGGTAATTGAAATAGAGTTGGAAGCAGGAAGGAGTTATCTTTGTTCCCAAGGCAATGATAAATGGCAAAGAAAACGACACGGGATATACGCATATACACATCACTGATGCAAAACAATAGATTTATGGTCCAGTGATTAATGTTTCAAACTTTAGCAGGTTGACTCGGAATAGATTCCGGACTACCTCATTATATTTTATTTTTAATTTCATAGTTAGTTAAGAACGGGGCATAAGACAACAATTTGTTGGCCGTAGCGCGAAGGCCTTTTCTCTGTCTCATAAAGGACATATATTAAAATTTAATTGAACTTAGTGAAGAAACAATAACGCATAGTGACTACATAGTGCAAACTTATTTAGGGTTTAGCACACTTTTTTCCGGGTAGTGGATAAGACTGAGCCGTCACGCTCGTATATGCGAAGCTCATTCGGATAAAGTCGGCGCCAACTTTAGGAGCATGTTCAAAAATGCCCACCCCGGGGACAAGGTAATACTTGGGTCTTCCCAAATTGGTTCAGAAACTGAACGGGTAAAACTAATGACGTCATATATTTTCCGTTCAGAAATGATAATGGGAATAGCCCAAGGCGTTCCTAATTGACCCTACTAAATTAGGCGGGTATTAATTGCCTGACATAATATGCGGAATGCACGTTGGTGAAGAAGTGAAGTTTGTCTTGTCATTAAACTTTGAGAAATACCTAGATGAAAATTATAACTTTTGGTGTTTGGGCCTCATATTTATATATCTTTTCTTTGCATTTATGAACTTTTACCCAAAAAATGGATATTAATGTGAATGAGTTTGCCTGTCTCCTATATGAAAAAAGCAATCCCGTATTGGAAGGTGGCCAAATTTATTTACAATAAAATTTGGTGAGTATGACAAATGGTGAAAGGCGTTCATATATAAATACCAAGGTTTACCGGCATATCTGCCCGATGACGACATTTTGATCACCTTACCGGTACTTTACATTACCATCCGATTCAGATCGGACTCCAGCTACGCGAGGGAAGAAACAGTCAGCGGAGCGATTTCAGTTATATACCATAAACCTATTGATTCAATATTATTTTTCTCGAAAAGGGTTGCAAATGAAAATTTGGGATTTGACTCGTATCTATTAGCCAACACTTGGGGGGCCGCCAATGGTAAATTGCTTTTGGCGATAAAATTTTCCGTTTGCGAGTTATTACGTCAGATTTGCAATTTTTCTAAATTTCGTTTGATACATTATAACGAAAAAATTAAACAATTTTGATGAAAGTTTCTGGGAACTTTATAGCTTTTTATGCCTTCCGAACCCTATTGAAAGTGTATATTTTTGAAAAAGGGGGTCACTTTGGATCGTTCTATCCCCGAAAAAGTCGCGAGCATCGAAAAAACTGAGACGACAGTTCGATAGGGAATTTCTAGGAGAAAACTCTAAATGCTCCCCTGCTTCGAAAATTTTGGGAAAATGGATTTTTCAGAGAAAATGTAAAAAGATCGGTTTCTAGGTCAAAAAATTAGGGTTTTTATTGTTTTATTTTTAGAAAAGCCGATTCTACAAAAATTGTATTAGAAGCCATTTTGGAATTGATTATGCCTTTTGTACAGGGTGAGCCAATCGAATTTAAACTTTTCACTAATACGAATTTTAACGCGATATGTGTACGGTACAGGGCTCGGTACAGGGTGTTCCAACGAGGACTATTCGTGCTTATTCTTGACCTTCCCTGTATTTTTAAAACAAACTGAAATAGCCATTCGATGTATTTTTCTGCTAAATCCAAAAATTGAACCAAAAAAGCATTTGAACCAACAACTAAAGACTTACGCCATGGATGAACTGTTTTTAAATGGAACACCTTGTATATTACTACATTTTTGGACTCTATGTGTTTAGATTTAAATTTTGTGTATAATATCCTATACCAATATTTAGCTGTTTACGAAATATTGAAAGTCGGGCATTTTGACACCTTGACAAGCTCTAAAATCTAAGCCGCGCGAGATCAAAGAAAACGGTTTGAACATTACTATCTTAGGTTTTCATAACCTATCGAATCACAGTAACTCCGAATTTAACCCGCGGTTAAAATTAACCGGAAACATCCAGTTAGATTCCAAGTTACTGTCATTCGATAGCTCATGAAAACCTAAGGCATTCCTGCCTTAGGTGCAAACCGTTTTCTTTGATCTCGTGCGGTTTAGATTTTAGAGCCTGTCATGCCCGACTTTCAACTGTCAATATTTCGTAAACAGCTAAAAATAGGTATAAGATATTATACAGGGAAGGTCAAAAATAAGCCCCTGTTCAGTCCTCGTTGGAACACCCTCTTCATACCACAAAATCGCATTGAAAATATCGGTATTGGTAATTTTTTTTTAATTTTAGTTTGAATAATCGATTGTAGGCGTACCTGCCAACGCATAGCTATTTTCAAGAAATAAATCTCCGATTCGTAAATATCGTGATCTCTGCATTTAAAAAATGCTGTAACAATTTGCCATACGAGCCCGAGAAATAAGAGAAAATGAAGGTTAAATTGAAACATGCAAAGATAGCAAAAAAATCCAAAGTTTTCAATATAATATATACATTTAATTGTCTGAAATTTTATTGAGAACGATTTGAAGCTGAAAAAATAGGCCAGAGTGGGAAAGTAACTAACAGCGGTTCCTGCCGATTTTATGGGAGATTCCGAGGTAAAATTTTACTTTAAACATCAAAGTTATGACAAGTAATTTCAAAATATAGAACATTAAATATTCCTTCTTTGGTGCAATCACCCTATAATTGGGCGGAGACACAGAAGGAGCATTTTAACCGATACGCACACTTCTTTCCCTTCGTGTTCATTCATACCATGATTGTCTAGCGAATAGTAATAATGCCAGATACAAATGCATTCATCCCCAATTATGTTTACTTGTTTTATTTTTTTATTAGACTATATTTATTTGGCATGGGTTATCACTATTTTAGGTTAGCCATGTCGGCGTATTCGTATAGCATTTTTATATTTAGAAAGTTTTCATTTAACATCACAATATAAGCCACCAAAGGGGAATTCGTTCTTGCACCTGGCCGATCCTGTTTATTAAGTGTCAGGTGTTTTAAATGGGACTATAAACTTAAATTATAATGAGGACTAAGAAGTTTATTTATAGATGTTTATACCTATTAATTTCTATGCATATGGTTAGTCGCGATAACAAAGTTTGGCGACTACGGGTTATTCCGGTTGAGGCATGCAAAAAAAATCTGTGAGCAAGGTCAAAGAGATGGTGGTTGCCTCGGTGCATTCCTCTTGCAACAGAATATCGAATGGAATTTAACACCGTTGGACCGTGGACGGTTTAATTTAATTAATTAATTTGATTCTGATGTCAGCTGCAATAATTTAGACGAGGTAGCATTTTTTTCAAACCCAACTTACCGTTTCATCTGGGTGAACGTTCCCATCGATGTCATTTCTAATAAGAAATATAACCAACGGGTAGCAAAGTCGTGGTGGCGTTCCCAAATCCAATGGTTTTTGTCCATTATAGTTGAGTGTCATTACTTGATCGGGATGAGGAGTTCTTCTGCAAGAAATATACAAAAGGCCATAGCGACCTATTAAGGTTTACTTATCTAAGATAAGACGACAGAAGAAATCTCTGTCAACTATTATGCTAAATTGAATATACTGTCAGTGATGAGGTCAACATTTGTATCAATTTTAGAGTTTAATAACTTCTGAAAGAGTTTCTGATGTATAGTTATGTCCTTTAGTAAAAAATCGCGATTAGTTAAGAACTTAAATTTTAATGCGAAATATTATACAGGCTGAAATGAAAAAATTTGCTTTTCCCGATTTTTAAAACACCCTGTGGAATAATCTGCCTACAAAATGAAATACTGGATATACTGATTGTGTACCCTAACCTGTTGAGATCATTTTTCATTTCCTAATATAACTGATACATTTTTTGCAAGAGTTCCACCGAATGCACCAAGGCTACTTACTGCGCGGGAATACCGCCTATCCGGCTTTAATTTTGCTCGTGGCGAGCTAAGTGGTCTCAAAATGTTAATACCTAAAAGAAAGAAAAAACAATCGACGACACGAAAGACGCTACAGCCACTCCCAAGTAGAGATGGGACAAATCGATACGAAACAAAGTTACTTATTATGTACTGCGTATTCAACATCGACAAAGCGAAGATAGCAACTGTCATTGCAGGTTCCAGGCAGCGCCATCTACAAGCCATGACTCAGCAAATAGCACAGAAAGGAGCAGTTAAAAACTTAGAGTAAAATATAGTACTGTTACGTTTTTTCCGTGGGTTCTTAACAGAATTACAACTTTGCTATTTTCAACTAATACTCTCTTTATTTACTACCACTGTATACAATTTAACACTCTAAACAACTCTTATAACTTTACAACTAATATCTATTCAACACTCAATGATTAACTGAACTGAACTGACTATCCGACTTAGGTCTGCTTATATATAATCTCAAATCTATCACGAATATTCGGGAAGTATTCCGAGGCCACTCTATATGATCTCGACGAGGCCATCGAGATAATTCCAGCTATCCCGAAACTTCGCGGCGGGCCGGTCGATGATTCATACAGACAGAGAAGCGAGGGGCACGGCGGGGCGGCTAGTTCTATAGGGTAGCACAAAAACGTTCGGATGGTTGTTAGTCGTGACATTGCCTCCCTCTTAAACCTGATCGTCCCGATGAGATACTGCATGTCCGTGATATGCTTTCAGTCTGTCGAGGTGAACAACTTTCAGTTTGCTTCTGGGGCTACGCTGAATTCTATACACAACGTCATTAATTCTTTTGATGACAGTATAGGGTCCTTCCCATACTGGCGTTATCTTGGGAGATCTTCCTTTCTTCCTTTGCGGATTATATAACCAGACTTTATAGTTCATCTGAAATCCCATAGAATTAGCTTTGAGATCATATCGTGTTTTCATTCGGTCACTGGCTTTCTCCGTGTTTTCTCTGGCTAATTCATGGATGTATAGTAACTTTTCCTTAAGGGAGTCCGCGTAGTCTTGAATTTCCATATCCTGGTTGTCTGGCGATCCGAATAATAGGTCGCAGGGTAAGCGAAGTTCTCTTCCAAATAAAACCATGGCTGGTGTTAGTCCTGTCGTGTCATGGACTGCTGATCGATAGGCCATTAAAAATAGTGGTATGTGTTGGTCCCAATCCTTCTGATGTTCATCTACGACCTTTGACAAATGTTCTTCAATGGTCTTGTTAAACCTTTCAACCATGCCGTCTGATTGTGGATGTAAGGCGGTAGTCCGTGTTTTATGGATGTTGAGTAAATCACAGACTTTCTGGAAAACCTTGGATTCGAAGTTGCGTCCTTGATCTGAGTGCAGCTCTAACGGAACACCAAATCTGCTGAATAGGTTATTCACAAGGACCTCTGCTATGGTAACAGCTTCTTGATTGGGGATTGCAAAGACTTCAGGCCATTTACTGAAGTAGTCAATTGCCACTAAAATGTACTTGTTACCATTATTTGTTTCTGGAAAAGGGCCAGCTACGTCAATGGCGATACGTTCAAACGGTAGGCCCACATTATACTGTTTCATTTTGCCCCTAGATCTTGTTTTGGGTCCTTGGCTTGCGGCACAGGTTGAGCACTGCCGACACCACGATTTCACATCTTGGCAGTAGTTGACCCAGTAAAATCTGTCGCGAATCTTGTCAATCGTTTTGTTCACTCCCAGATGAGCACCAGACTTTCCATTATGAACTTCTTCCAGAACTTCCGATATCTTCCTCCTTGGTACCACTAACTGTGTCTTCACTACTTTTCCATCGGCGCTTTCCCAGGCTCGTTTAAGAAGTCCATTTTCCACCACCAGGGAGTCCCACTGAGCCCACAGAGTTTTAAAAGCAAGTCCTTTAGTTGATATCTCGCTCCAGCTTGGTCTTGGTTGATGTTCTTCTTTAGCTGTTAGCAATAGTGCTATTTCACTATCTTCAAGCTGATCCTTTTTAAGTTGCTCTGTGGTCCACTGCTGATCAACCTCAAATTTCGTTTGCCTAATCCGAGTAATTCCTTCTCGTTGATCTACTCTTTGGCAATGCTTACAATTATCCACGCATGGTCTTCTGGATAAAGCATCTGCATTATTATGCAATCTCCCTGCTCTGTGCTTAACCTTAAAATTATATTGTTGTAACTTTTCAAGCCACCTGGCTACCTGTCCTTCAGGTTGTTTCATATCCAAAAGCCATTTAAGTGCTGCATGATCAGTCCTTATCAGAAATTCTTGCCCATATAGATATTGATGGAAATGCTCAACAGACCGTACTATTGCCAAAAGCTCTTTTCGGGTTACACAGTAGTTACGTTCAGGTTTCGAAAGTGTTCGACTGTAGTATTCAATAACTCGTTCTTCCCCTGCTTGTACTTGCGATAAAACTGCTTCGATGCCGGTGTTACTTGCATCTGTGTCCAATACAAATTTACCCTTTTGTTCCGGATATCCCAATATTGGGCTAGAACATAGAGCCGCTTTTAATTTCCTGAACGCAGAATCGCAGTTATGATCCCAGTTATAATTAGCTCGTTCTTCAGTGAGCCTATGTAGAGGTGCCGCTATATTTGCAAATCCTTCAACAAATCTTCTATAATAAGTACATAGTCCAAGGAAGCTGCGCAGTTCATGTTTGTCGCGAGGACGAGGCCAGTCCTTGATTGCTGTAATCTTCCGTTGGTCGGTTTGGATTCCCTCTGATGACACAACATGCCCGAGAAATTCAACTTTTTGTTGGAAAAGAAAACATTTCTTTGGATTCAGTAAGAGCTGAGCATTCTTGATTCTAGTAAAAACTTCATGCACGTTTTGTAGATGCTCTTCGAAAGTTTTTCCCATTACCATTATATCATCAAGATAGGCCAGGCATGTCTTCCAAGTGAGGCCTCGTAGAACAACCTCCATAAGACGCTCAAAAGTAGCGGGGGCATTGCATAATCCGAAGGGCATAACTTTAAACTGATATAAACCAGTTCCGGTAGAAAAGGCAGTCTTTTCCTTATCTTGTTCGTCGATGCCTACTTGCCAGTAGCCGCTCTTTAAATCGAGTGTTGAGAACCAATGAGAACCTGCTAGTGTCGTCAACGTGTCATCAATCCTGGGAAGTGGATAGCTGTCTTTCTTGGTGACGTCATTGAGCTTTCTATAGTCCACGCAGAATCTGGTAGTCCCATCTTTTTTAGTGACTAAGACAACAGGAGACGACCATGGGCTCGATGATTCCTCAATAATTCCATCGTCAAGCATCTTGTTGACTAATGTGGTAACCTCTTGCTGCTTCGTCACTGGTAGCCTCCGAGGATGCTGTCGTATGGGGTGAGCACTTCCAGTGTCGATTTTATGTTTTATGATGTTCGTTCTTCCAGTATTGCCATTTTTCCTTTCAAAGGCTGTGCTCTGCTCTTTGATAAATTGTGTAGCTCTCTTCAGTTCTTCGGAAGACAGATGTTGTCACGACTTATGGAAATGTTCTAGGACTTCCTTAGGTGATGTTGAGGGTGTTACTTCTGACTGCGTTTCGCAACTGGTTACCCATTGCACCGGCTCGCAAGTGGCTATTACATCTCCTTTATTGATTTTGATGGAATTGGATGAAATATTTGCTATCCTTATCGGTATTTCGCCGTCGGTTTTGACTAGTGCTTTGCCTACGAGGTGTTTGCAAGGCAAATCGTGGTGTTGGATAAGTCCGATGCAGCCTCCAAAATCCTTCTCCAATTTCCCAAAAATTATCTGTTCGGTATTTCCGCTTATTCTGACAGTACATGCCGCCACTACTTTAGTCGGTGTGCCATCGTATGTTTTGTTAAGGATGAACTCTTCGGTGCCAAACTTCAGAAGATTAAGCTTGTTGTCAAAAGAGAATCCATGTTGACCGATGAGATCCATCCCCAAAATAAATTCGTCTTCGATGTCGGCGACTAACACTGTGTGGTGTAGTTTAATTCGTCCCAGTTGAAGTTCGATATCCATTTCCCCAAGTACTTCAGCTGTCTCACCGGTAACTGTACGTAAAACTAAATTCTTTGATATGGGTAGAACTTCTACTCTATTCACTCTGTTGTATCTTATCAAAGACACCGCCGCACCAGTGTCAACAGTAATTGTATGGCTCTTCCGTTGATCTTTCCTGTAATTGTTAGACTGTCGGCGGCTTTTCCTAGACTTTTTATGGAGATGATCCTGGGGGCTTTATCTTCTTTAGCCAACACCCGCCCCGCAATGTTCTGATTTCCTGATTTGACTTGGGGGCCCTAGCGTCTCTGGATGGAGATCTAGATCGTAATTGTACTCGGCAGTCTCTTTTGAAATGCCCAGTCCTGCCACATCTATAGCACTGATTTGATGTATTTCGGTTACGTGGCCTATCTTCCATTGGCTCCCGGAGTCTCGCCGTGGCCTGAAGAACTTCCGTTAATTTCTTCAAAATTTCACCCATCTCATTTAATTCACAACTGTTTGTCGGCTTTTCTCCCTGGATGGATACGGCCCTGATTTTTGGCTTGGAGATGTTACAGGCCGCCTCGATTTCTAGGACTCGACCCAAAGCTTCACTGCTGTTATCAAATTTGGCTAGGCGTAGCATTTTCTGAGTTTCTGGATCTCTGATACCATCCACGAAATATTGGGCAGCAAGTTCCTCTTGAAATTCCTCTGTCGCTCCCGGGTAGGCCAATTGAATGAGACGTCTAATGTCTCGCAGGTTTTCACCAGGCCGAGACCTTACTTGTGCCTGATACAGTTGTCTTCTATGTTGGTCGCCAAATCGTCTCTCCAGGACAGCTACAAGTATGTCATATTTCCCCTGTTGGCTGATGGGAATTGTCTGCAGTAGTTCCAGGGCAGATCCACGAAGCGCTACCACTAGTGATGTAGCCATTTCTTCATTATTCCAACCGTTGGCAACAGCGGCGGCTTCAAATTACCTTTTGTACATTGTCCAGGATGTTTGACCGTCATAGGGTGGAGGTTTAATATGTTGTCCTGTGGCGAATACCCTCTCGGTGGAACCTTGATTTTTTTAGTCTGGAAACTTCTGCTTGTAGATTCTTCATTTCTTTCTGTACGTCTCCTACTTCTTTTTGTATATTGTTTACTTCTTTTTCAAATTTCTCATTTTGCCCGTCCAATATTTTCTGTAATTTTCCTTGCTCGCCTACAATTACATCCAGCATCCATTTCTGCAGCTGTTCCTGTTCTGCTTGCCTTCTACCTTCATCCTCTTCCCGTTCCGCTTGCCTTTTATCTTCTTGATCTTGAAAAATTTTCTGAAGCCTCTCCTGTTCTATTTGCCTTCTATCTTCTTGGTCTTGTAAAATTTTCTGAAGCCGGTCCTGTTCTGCTTGCCTTCTACGTTCATCCTGTTCCCGTTCCGCTTGTCTTTTATCTTCTTGATCTTGCAAAGTTTTCTGAAGCCGGTCCTGTTCTGCTTATCTTTTACGTTCATCTTCCCGATCCGCTTGACTCTCAGCATTTAAATTTTCCATGAAATCATCCAACATTTTACTTATTTGCTCCATTTCTGCCGTTTGTTGCCTCGTATTGACCATAGAATGTTATAAATTTTTCACAGAATCCACCAATCAAAACGGTCTCTCGTTGACGTACTTGTGCGCTCTTCTCTCCTCGAAGAATACTTCAAAGTCCGGTCTCTTCACAATCCAACTTCTGACACCAAATGTTACGTTTTTTCCGTGGGTTCTTAACAGAATTACAACTTTGCTATTTTCAACTAATACTCTCTTTATTTACTACCACTGTATACAATTTAACACTCTAAACTACTCTTATAACTTTACAACTAATATCTATTCAACACTCAATGATTAACTGAACTGAACTGACTATCTGACTTAGGTCTGCTTATATATAATCTCAAATCTATCACGAATATTCGGGAAGTATTCCGAGGCCACTCTATATGATCTCGACGAGGCCATCGAGATAATTCCAGCTATCCCGAAACTTCGCGGCGGGCCGGTCGATGATTCATACAGACAGAGAAGCGAGGGGCACGGCGGGGCGGCTAGTTCTATAGGGTAGCACAAAAACGTTCGGATGGTTGTTAGTCGTGACAGTACAGTTTCCAAGGGTAAAAATGTAAAAAATGTTAGGTAGGTATACCGTTACAACACACATCATAATGATTTAATTTATATATAGGATACAATTCAAATAACTTCTTCTTCTAGAAATGCACAATCAAAAACGGAAGATAGTAATAACTATAAATGCATAAAATATAATTTTTATTTCTTAAGAACTAAAAATACACGTGGGCAATCGATCTCCGCGCACCGATGATCACCGAAATATAAATCAAAAATCCAAACACCGAGGCCATAATATAGCTCCTGATAGTTCAGTGAAATTTCCTGAGGCCAGAAAGCTTCTATAAGAAAAAAATATATATTAGTTAATAATTTCGAAAAAAATAAAATAAAACAACCCACCGGAGGGAGATTTGAAATCATTTTGCCAACATAGCGTCTCATAAAACGGCGGCCTATTTAAAAAGAAAGGCACAATAAATATCGAGAAAACATTAAAATTGTTATAAATTACCGTGAGTTACATTAGCGAGGCATTCTTAGCCTTCTTAATAAATCTTTAACGACACGAACTACCAAGGGCTATAAGACGAAGTGGCAATATTAACTAATTTTTACAAGAATGCCAAAGAACTCATGGGCAATGCCCAATTTCACAATAAATCATAATAAACATATCGCAAGAAACGGTTATAAAATAATTAACAAGAATGATGCAATTCGACAATACAATACAACACAATAGAAAATAACATTAACAACTAAAATTAATATTAAGAACAATAACAATTGCAATAGTGAAAAACGAGCCACAGAGATCTCAAGTCACACCCTACTTAGCTCCATATAGTATTAAATATATGCTTAGCTCGCCCAAAAATACCAATTCCTTGGAAAAAAAGTCAAGTCTGGGACAGAGAAGCTACTAATGATGGGTGACTTTAACTCAAGAATTGGCAATACAGCCATCCCGGGCGTAATGCAGCGGTTCAACGAAGATGTCCTGAACAGCAACAGAGAAATGTTACTAACAACATGCACCCAACACGAGCTTACCATTAACAACACCTACTTTGACCACAAACCCCAGTATAAATACAAATTTATCAACTCAAGAGGGCAGAAATCGATTATAGACCTCATTATAACCAATAGGAATACACACCCTAAGGAGATACTAGACGTAAGAGTATTAACATCAGCCAACGCAACAACAGAACATGGTTTGGTATTATGCAAATACCGTCTGAAAATTGACCTACGCAGAAAAAGACTCCAGTACACATATCAAAATATAACGTTGAATCATTTGGAAATGAAAGCACCAAAACACTATACCAGGAACGTTTAAAACAGAAAATACTCAACAACCCAATCACAGCACAGTGCAACGTAAATCAAGCCTGGGAAAAAATCAAATCCAACATTACATCAAGCGCAAACGAAGCGATAGGAGTAAGAACAATTAATGTAAATGGCACAAGAGCCAACAAACCATGGTTCACAGAAGGAGCAAAAGATTTAGCCAAGCAGAAGACGAAAGCATACATAACATATAGAAACAATAAAACTTAGGAAGAATACCACAAATACAAAGAAGTACGAAACCGAGTAAATCAAGCAATCAAAGAACTTAAAGAGCGATACTGGAAAAACTTCTCTAACGAAATGCAGCACGACCTATATGAAGGTCAGAAGAAGTTCTGGAAAATACTCAGAAACAGAAAGAAACCAATAACAAAGGACATCCAAGTGACTACCATCAGCCACGATCACTGGATACAATATTTTAAAGAAATCTATAAAGACCAAGTAGAAGCAGAAACTGAAGAAGCAGAATACATAACACAGGCACCCACCGGCACAACCGATGAACAATCAATTACAACAGATGATATCCTCAAGACAGTGAAAAATTTAAAAAATCGAAAAGCACCAGGCATTGATAATATCAGCAATGAAATGATCAAAAATGGGGGAAATACCATCATCAAAGAAATAATGCAGCTCTTTTGAATAATGCTCCAAGAAGAACGAATTCCAGAAGAATGGAGGACCAGCATAACAGTACCAATTTTTAAGAAAGGTGCAAAGAAAGAACCCAAGAACTACCGTGGCATCACACTACTTAATGCAGTGCACAAAATTTTCACAAAAATATTATCCGAGAAAATCGAAGCTGCCGTGGGAAGCTGTGAAGAACAGCAGGGATTCCGCAAAAATAGATCAACAATAGACGCTATCTTATGTATGGTGGACCCCAAACAAGCATTTGACCGAATACAATTTAACGACATTACAAATATTCTACGGCAACATCGAGTGGATGACAGATACAGTAACGTAATAGAAGACTTAAACAAAAACAATAGCACACACATTAAAGAAGACTAAACGCTAACAGAAAAAATTGACATCAAGTTTGGAATTAGGCAGGGGGACAGCTTAAGTCCAACCCTCTTTAACATCATAATGAACGAAATAATCAAAGAGGTCAAAAACACAGGAACAGGATACAGAATGACTAACAACTGCCTCAAGATAATATGTTATGCAGATGATGCCACACTAGTATCAGAGAACGAAGACGACCTACAAAGATTACTATTTGCACTCAACAAAACCGCCAAAAAATTCAACATGATGATATCAACAGAAAAAACTAAATCAATGGTTATATCCAAAGAGCCTGTCAGGTGCAAACTTATGGTGGACAATAAAACGATAGAACAGGTCATGAAATTCAACTACCTAGGGTCGCAAATATCGAGCAGCAGAAACCTGATTGAGGAAGTAAGAGCGAACTGCATCAAAACATCATTAATTTCCGGTAGCCTAAGAGACCTAATATGGAAAACAAATATATGACGGCAGAATGCCAGATAAGGATATATAAAACCTGTGTAAGACCCATCCTAACATACGCTGCCGAGACCCGAGCCGAAACAACAAAAGCTAAGAAACTCTTGAGAAGCACCGAAATGAAAACGCTGAGAGCAATAAAAGGCGTAACACTACGGGATCAAATAAGAAGCAGCGCCATAAGAGATGAATTACAAACAGAAGATGTTGTCAGATGGGTTAGATCCCGAAGAAGGTACTGGAAAGACCATGTAGACAAGATGGACCACGATAGAATTGCCATGTGGGCAAAAGACGAAAGGCCACAAAGCAGAAGACCCCCAGGCCGCCTGCCCAAGAGATGGCAGGAGTCCTGGACGTCCGAATCGCAAGAGAGGTAAACAGCAGTACAATATAGGACAAGACCTAAATCAAGAAGAAGAAGAAGAAGAACTAAAAATAATATTAAGAACAATAACAATTGCAATAGTGAAACACGAGCCACAGAGATCTCAAGTCACATTATACTTAGATCCATATAGTATTAAATATATGCTCAGCTCGCCCAAAAATACCAATCCGTTCGAAAAAGTTAAGTCTGGGACAACTGTTTGCCAGTCTGCAGGACCTTGATATGAAACAGTTTTGACCATAATTGGTTCTGTGGGTTGGTAAAGAAAAAGTGTTGCGTGAACGCGTTTCCCTTGAGGGCACATGCAGCCCAATTGCGCCTAGCAATGAGGGAGATTTGTATTTGCTATCTAATATATTATAGCGCATTTTAAGGTCTCTAGTATTTCGGCGATCTTCCAGTGATTCAATCTGAGAATAAGTTAGATTTGGCATATTCAATATGTAAGCAACATACTTTAGAACTCTTTCAATACTCTGGATATGCACGTTATAGAGGGGATTCCAAACAGAGGAAGAATATTCTAGCTGAGGTCTAATTAATGAACAATATAATTGTTTAATAGATCTAACGTTGGTATAAACACAAGAAATTCGCTTCACGAATCCCAAGAGTTGAAGACACCTAGAAATCATGCCCTCCATATGAGCAGCAAATGTGAGTCGAGAATCCATGGTGAGCCCCAAATCTCTCATTGACATTTGACAGTTGATTGTTGTTGCAACATTTGACAGTTGAAGTGTTCAAGTCCATGCCGTTTAGATCACACCAAGTTACCAAGCGATCCAAATCAGACTGGAGTTTCAAGCAATCGTCAGATGAAGAGACCTCCATGTACAATTTTAAATTGCGACGCGCTTTCTGTGTAATGAAAATATTATTCTTTTTTTTTTTTATTTAAAAGAAAAATTAAAAGATGTTCAATGCTCGTGGAGCTATGACGAGTTCCACCGAGATTAGTGTTAATTATACTGACCGAATTCGACCAGTAATCCACCGCAAAAATATTTACCTGGCAGGTTCGAACGCAAGGCCTTGTAGCAAGTTGTAAAGTGAGCAATTTGCCCGCTGCTCTGGAGAGAGGTTCTTTGGGCACCACCGAGTTCATTACGGATCAAACTGGAGATCCCCGCGTTACTCGTGGAACCTGCTGCAAGACCTCCGCTCCTCAAGGTAGCCTGGCCGGTGAGATTCGCAAAAAGGTTTCCACCAAATCTGGAAGAGCTGAAGAGTTTTGATAAGAAAACTTGTCGAAAATCTACATTACATTTCGTCGGAAATAAAATAAAATGATTAATTTGGCCGCTCGTCAAATCCCAAGAATAAAACGACTATTTTATTCAAATATATAGAAGCCCAAAAGCTTAAATTACTCTCGAATCAGTTTGACATTACACCGAATAATCTAGCCACTTAAATCGAGTCCGAAATCAATAAAAATGGTTAATTTAATAATCATTAAATAATAAACTAGGCCACCCGAGTAGTAAAAAGAACTATCAACTCTAATCAAATTTCTAATTAGGATGACGTCACACCGAATAATTTAACTTAATAAATCGGATCCGAAATGAATGAAAAGTGACATAATACAACCATGTCCACACTAAAGATACAAGAACGCGAAACAATCTGCAATCAATAAAGAAACTTACCTTTATTTAACGGAGGGCGAAACTACACGGCACATAAAAAAACCGCCAAGTACTAAAGTCACTGCCTTCACCAGTAAAAAACCGTTTCAAAAATCCTCGCTCGGCGAGATTCTCCCGTAATTACAGCACTCAACTTAATCGAAAACAAATCGCTAACACGGGAAACAATACGTTGTTAGTCGACAAAATCCACCGCAAACAACTCGGCGTAAAACAAATTTTATAATCGACTTAACGACTGAAAGGCTTCTCTGAAAAAGGGACCGTACCTTCAAAGCTGAACAAGACGTCCCGTTCGCGTCTCGACAGATGAAGTCCACGCGCAAGAAATTTTACTGCGGTGTTCCTAGACGCTCCAATCAAACGGATTCCCTAGGTCACGCGGGACAGAAATAAAATCGAATCTAATATCGGAACTAGATTTCGTACTTCAAACGAGAGCCTGAATAGTACAGGGGCATACTAAAAACTTACTTCTAATTAATGGCCAAAACGGGATGTCACAAAATCATCCGCAAAGAGAAGGAACTGACTGTGTTCGAAGCAAGATCCCAGATCATTAATAAATAAGGTAAAGAAAAGAGGACCCAAAAGAGATCCCTGCGGGACTCCAGATCGAGCACGTTTGGATTCAAAATTGTTGAATCGAATAACTTGTGAACGCCTCGTTAAATAACTTTTTATCCAACTCAACATAAAACCGCTAACACCCCTGTTATTCAGTTTTGACAAAAGGGCTGTATGATTAACTCTGTCAAATGCCTTAGAAAAATCCGTGTAAATAAAGTGTACCTGAGAGCCCCTCTCCAAGGCGTCCGACAGAGAGTCCACATATGTCAGCAGATTAAGCTCAGTGCTCCTTCCTGCCTGAAAACCAAACTACTGATCGATAATAAAGGGACCCAGTTCAGCTGTTATGTATTTAGTCATATTATTCTCAAAAACTTTGAGAATTGTACTCAAAATGCTAGGTCTATAATTGGTAACCACCCCTATTTCCGGACTTATAAATTGGGATTAAGTAACTAACTTCAAAAAATCCGGGAATATCCCCAATTTAAGAGACAAGTCAAATATAATGTGCAAAGGACGGGCCAAAACGAAACTGCAATGCCTGATGAGCAAAAGAGGTACGCCATCTGGTCCCTTATTTATATCTAAAGAATTTAAGTGCGAATAGACATATGATAAAGTAATATAATAACTAGTGACATTACTGTTTGGAAAGTCCAAACGGTCTATATTAACACTGGGGCATTGCTTGTCGCAATAAACATTAGAAAAGTAATCAGCAAACATATTGGCTAGCTCCAAACCTGAAGTACTACTATCGCTATTGTAATGAAACTAAGTAGGAATTTCATTATACTTTCTTTTTGAATTAACAAAATTCCAAAATTGTTTGGGGTTTGTTGTCAGCGAATTTTCTGTGAAAGGTACAAAATTATCGTAAGAATTCACTGACAACCTCTTGCAAAGCAACCGCAATCCGGAAAACTCTTGATAATCGTCCTGAAGACCAGATATTTTATATCGTTTATGAGCTTTTTTCTTTTCAATTATACAACGCTTGAGCTCTGGTGAAAACCATCTTAGAAATTTCCCAGATGAGATCCGCTTAAGGGGGACATATTATTTATCATGTCTCGATCGCCGAATAAACAATATCGTAAAACATGTGATCCAAATTGGCATGTGCAAGAATAACATCCCAGCAAAAACTTTAAATCTCTGTGATAGCCATCACACAACATAGAACTATTTTTACTGTCCGAGTAGAATGACACTGTAACATCCGATGGTGGGTGATACATCCTGGGGCAACATACATTGATCCGCTCTTTGCACTGTACAACCTTCGTAGTCCTGAAAAAGCACCAACTCGAGAAGATAGTTGAGGGCATTCGTAATATTATTCACTTGAAATAAGTTGTGGAGCGCACGCTAGATATCACCTCCAAACATTCCACATCAGCGGGGACCGCTCCAGGTACAGCTCTGGCTGTAGAGCAAAGATCATCATTTTCCTACATCGCATGAGGAAGGTTGAAGTCTCCAAGAATGCCCACCCTTGCATGAGAGTGCATATCAATATTTTCACTGAACGAAATATAAACAGCGGTGGGTAAACGCGGAGGAAAATATGCGCCAGCAAGTATTAGTGACCTTCTTCGCTCCTCAATGAGGACAAAAAGATGCTCAATATCGTCAGTCACTGAGCGTTGCCTACTCTTGATACCACTATGGACCGTAATCAAAACACCACCCCCTCTGGAGTGAACACTTGTTTGCAAAGCTAAAGGTCTCGTAGAGACACCTCAATATATATATATTAGAAAATTGAATATGCTTGGATATATAAAAATCAATAGTTTATAAACAAAGTCGGCAAATTGTGTACAGATCGACATTTTTAAATATAGTTATAGGAATAAGTTGTGTTGGGGAAACACCCCAACACGTGTAGAAACTATCGTTTTTCACCGTATAGTTTGGTGATAACACCCTGTATGTATGTAGAATGAATGAGCCATAATAAATCCATGAATATATTTATTTCACCCCGGGTACAACCCAATTTGTACATTTAAATCAGCAAATGTCACGTTCTTCAAAACCCCTTAGTCCAACCCTAGACGGACGATCCCTTAGTTCGAACCTGTACAGCAGTGCTGTCAATATAACAGATTACAATAGAGCCAACTTTCACTAGTAATGGAAAACGTTTGTAATCGTTTTAAAGTCAATGTATTTTTGTCTCCGTCAGCATTGTGAACAATCAGACTGTCAAATAAAGAAAGAAAACAGTTTCTACCCTTTTTATCTCAAATGAATTCGGTATGTGTTACCGCCCACTTTTATTATGTGGTTTTGCCGCAAGGCGACCTGCGAAAAGAAAGAAATAATCAAGGTAGTGCTTTGCTAACACTCCACGTCGCTAGGTCGGTATCCTCACCGAGCTCTAGCAAGTGCCTCTTCGCGCCAAAAGGTCAAATTCCTTTTTGGGCCAATTTCTCTTGTATGCACAAATATTAGAGAATATTTCGTGCACCTCAGTTATCTTTGTCCAAGGTTGGACAAAGACCTCCTTTTGGGCTTTTTTAAAGCAGTTCTTCGAAGTCAGAAACGATAGCATCCCCGTTGGAAATTGGAACGGAACATAAAATGGCGGAAGGCAGACTGACATTCCTGGTCGAATTCCTGTAAAGCAAGGCAGGTAAAGCAGTCAAAGTGAAAAGGTTAAAAGGTATGCTGTGTGAAAGTTGCTAAGTTGGAGAACGAAGTATTAAAATAAGAAAGATAAAAACTCATTTTTAAATCAAACAATCAAGACTCTTCAGTAGACATTTCTAATTTTAAGAAACCTTTTGTAATATTAGTTTTATGCTTGAATGGACGAAGACGAATGCCTGCAAGTATTCTAAGAACTGTATATATAATTTCTATTTAACATAGAAAACACTGTTCATTTATATATATCACATTTAAATGCAATTTACACCTCCATTATTAAATTATATCAAACCGAATACATGTTTCAATTTATCTCACCACCCTATATTATACTGTCCATTAAAAGTGGTTCATTAAGATACCACACACCCGTCTTTATGGTTTTAAGCAATAATAAAAGCACTTGTTTATCCCGACCATAAATTTGATCCAGTCGAGCCGGATATTTTCATAAATTTAAAAATAAATTTGCTCCGGATCATAAATTTGATCCGATCGAGCGGGATAATTAAAATTGAGCTCATTCGAGCTAAATTCTTTCTTTCAAGGTCCTTCGAAAAATATTGGATTGAAACGTGTATAAAGGGATATAAATATTTGATTTGATTTGTTGTCATATTCATGTAGTTAGTTATTGTTTACTGTAAATTGAATTAGGTATTTACTGTAACTCTTTGTCGCACCATTTTGTTGTAAATTGATGGACTTCCTGCAACCAGCAGGACTCTAGACACTACCAGGGCTGCTCAAAAAGTGAAAGACTTTCGTGGTAAGTTGTACGAAACTCTGTAATTGACTGTTAATAAAAAACGTGTGTACTGTGTTTATTTCCTCATTGAGATATTGTTATATATGCACTGTTTATATCTGTACTTTATGTTGTGTTGATATATTGCATTTATATTGATATTTGTATATTTTTTGTACTGTGTGTTTTTAAAAATATTTCATAATGACTTACGAACAGTTAAAAGCTCAACGAACCAGTGTCAAGGGTCAAATCACACGAATCAGAAACTGGATGCATGCAAATGCAGAGAAAGAAAAGAAAGTTAAACATTTTGCTTTAAGACACGATGGATTAGAAGTTGCCTTCAGTAAGTATAATCAAATACAAGATTTGATTGAATGCATGCCTGCATTGAAACACTTGACACTGAAGTTCGTGAGGACATGGAACAAACTTGCTATGATTTGTTGGTTCAGATACAAGAATGTATTGAAAGGTTAACTCCACCCACACAAGTTGTTCCAAATTCTCAAAGTGTAGTTTATCAGAGCTCCCATCCCCCTTCTGTAAGATTACCAGAGATAAAGATCAACCCTTTTAATGGTAAAATTTCTCCATGGAACTCTTTCATTCAATTGTTTGATACATTAATCACAGACAACAGTTCACTGAATGACATTCAAAAATTTATGTACAGGGTGATCCCCTATAATGTCGCCCCCCTTTAACTTTTTTATTTTAAGTGTCTCAAAAAAATTAAAAGTATGCTTATGTAGGTAATGAAAAATACTTTTTTTCTGCGTATTACAAATATTGGAAAAATGATCAGTATACAGGGAAAAACAAAAAGTTAATTTTTTTTCAATGAAACACCCTATATATGAATTTATTCTTCGATTCCTCGTAAAATTCTACGCATATTTTATGTATGATGTTATACCTCTAGAGTTAGTAGTTTCACAGCTATAAACAGTTGAAAATCGGTACTTTGGCTACTTTTCACCTTGGTAGCAAGGAGATCATTAGAGATGGAGTAAAATGAATTTCACATTCCTATCTTAACTTTCCAAGAGCTATCTGATGGTGCTAACTTATGGTACCTACTGAGGTACCAGATTTGGTACCCATGGTACCGCCTGCCAGTTAGTACAGACAGATAGCTCTTGAAAAGTTAAGATAGAAATGTGAAATTTATTTTACTCCATCTCTAATGATCTTCTTGCGACCAAGGTGAAAAGTAGCCAAAGTACCGATTTTCAACTGTTTATAGCTGTGAAACTACTAACTTTAGAGGTATAACATCATACATAAAATATACTTAGACTTTTACAAGGAATCGAAAAATAAATTCATATATAGGGTGTTCCATTGAAAAAAAATTAACTTTTTGTTTTTCCCTGTATACTGATCATTTTTCCAATATTTGTAATACGCAGAAAAAAAGTATTTTTCAGAACCTAGATAACCATACTTTTATTTTTTTGGGACACTTAAAATAAAAAAGTTATAGGGGGGCGACATTATAGGGGATCACCCTGTACTTAAAGTCATTTTTGAGAGAAGAACCTCTAAAAATCATTGAAAGCTTACTCGCAACGAATGATATCTTTGAAGTTGCAATTAACTTATTGAAAGAAAGGTACGAGAACAAATTGTCAGTAATTAATGCTCATTTCATCTCGCTATTAGAAATAGACTCTGTTGTCAAATGTACTGGTCCTAATTTAAGACAATTTGTAACTGATCTAAAGAAAAATCTTGATCTAATCAACAACCTTAATTATTCTTACAAAGAACTGTGGGAATTTCTCTTAATTTATTTATTTGAGAAAAAATTAGATTTTGGCACTCGTAAGGCCTTTGAAACAGAACGAGATATTAACATGTTGCCAAACCTCACTCAATTTCTTGATTTCTTACACAAAAGGTGTACCATATTAGAAAACTTGTCTTCTGTAGACAGTACTCAGAAAAACTCTCAAAAAGGAGTCTCGTTGCATGTCAGGCAACAAAGCAAATCAGTTCTGTGCAGTTTTTGCAATCTAAACTCTCATAAAATATACACTTGATAAATTTAAAAAGTTAAACTTGTTCGATAAGCAGAAATTGGTAGAAAGTAAAAAACTTTGCTTTAACTGTCTCGGTACTAGTCACTCGAGAAGTAAATGTACCTCCACCAGAAGATGTTCTTTGTGCGCTCAGAAACATCATACTCTTTTGCATAATTCTCAAGTACACACACCACCATATGGTTTCAATGGCCATAATTCTCCCTCATTTCAAGACAATGTTTTTGATAATCAAAACTCAGCAGCCCATGGTATTCAAAATGATCAGCCTATAGATAGGCACTCTCTCGACAGAAGTCAGTCATGTCTCTTTCAAGGGCGTGGTACACTGCCTCCTCAAAATAGAGGATTCCCTCAAAATAGAGCCCCCCCTTTTAATGCGAATGCAGAAAATCAGGCACAAGGTGCAAATTCATTGAACTTGTCTACACTTTCAAATAATAACTCCCATGTTTTGTTAGCCACTGCCCGTGTAACTCTTTTTGCTGCTAATGAACGTCCTGTTCAAGCAAAAATTCTCTTAGATTCCTCCAGCCAGAACTCTTTCATAACAAGTCAGCTCGTAGAAGAATTGAACTATGTTCCCTATAATAAATCACTTAATATAAGTGGCATTTCTCAAGGTAGCATGAAGTCAAACAAGATGGTTGATTTGAGGCTATATTCTAATGTGTATAATAAGAGAAGTTTTAAGTTGACTTGTGCTGTACTCACCAATATAACTTGCAGGCTTCCGCAAGTCCCCATTGATCAAAATAAAATCAATATCCCCAATCACTTGGAGTTAAGTGATCCCTATTATGCTACCCCATCAGACATCGATATGTTGATCGGTGCTGATCTGTACTATGATCTGATTTTAGATGGTATATACAAGTTAGGTAAGAACCTGCCTGTATTGCAAAACACTCATTTAGGATGGGTAATTGCAGGAAACGCCCCTGTTTCCAATTCTCGTGTGAATAATCGTTCAACTCTTAGTGTTAACAACCCTGCACGTAGAGACGTGTACGGCGGTGTTCCTCTGTGTGTTCAATCCTCTGAACAAAACTATCTCAATAATTTAGTTAATTCACCCCTCATATCACATATTGAGCATAAAAAGTTGTATGACTCTTTCTCTAGTGTTAGAAAACGGAATCATCGTTTGTATCATAACCAAGTGTTACCCTCTTTTGCCCGAGTATGACAATACTCAATGATTGATGATTTAATATAATTGAGATTATGTTGAATGTTGTGCTTCGTGAAGTGCCCTCTCCATTAACGCGCGTTCTTTCAGCGTGTTTTCAGAACTCTGCATGTAATGCGTATTAGATTTCTGCGTGTCTCGATAAGCCAAGGCGGTGTTGCCGTCATTCCGTTCAATACTTAAAGAAGTATTATCTCATTTGTATGTTAGTAAACCTCAGGCGGAGTTGCCGTCATTCCGTTCAATACTTAAAGAAGTATTATTTGGTTATGTTTCTAAATAGAATAAACCTCAGGCGGTGTTGCCGTCGTTCTCTTTAATTCTTAAAGAATTATTCTTTTGTTTTTGTTCTGTAAATAGATTGTATTTATTTCTCAGTTGGAGTGTTTACTCTCTCTTTCGCGTTAATGAAGATGGGATCTTCATGGCGGGGGAATATGTTGGGGAAACACCCCAACACGTGTAGAAACTATCGTTTTTCACCGTATAGTTTGGTGAGAACACCCTGTATGTATGTAGAATGAATGAGCCGTAATTAAACACAAAATAGATTTATTTCACCCCGGGTACAATCCAATTTGTACATTTAAATCAGCATATGCCAGTTCTTCAAAACCCCTTAGTCCAACCCTAGACGGACGATCCCTTAGTTCGAACCTGTAAACCAAGTACTGTCAGTATAACAGATTACAATAGAGCCAATTTTCACTAGTAAAGGAAAACGTTTGTAATCGTTTTCAAGTTAATGTATTTTTGTCTCCGTCAGCATTGTGAACAATCAGTCTGTCAAATAAAGAAAGAAAACAGTTTCTACCCTTTTTATCTCAAATGAATTCGGTATGTGATACCGCCCACTTTTATTATGTGGTTTTGCCGCTAGGCGACTAGTTGAAGGAAAGAAATTAATCAAAAGTCAGTGCTCTGCAAACACTTCACGTTGCTGGATCGGTCTTGTCACCGCGCTCCAGCAAGTGCCTCGTCGCGCCAAAAGGTCAAATTCCTTTTTGGGCAATTTCTCTTGTATGCACAATATTCCGTGCACCTCAGTTATCTTTGTCCAAGGTTGGACAAAGACCTACTTTTGGGCTTTTTTAAGCAATTCTTCGAAGTCAGAACGATATATATATCCCCTGTGAAAGATGGAACATAAGATGCCTGCTTGAAATTCATGGTCCAATTGTCGAATTTCTGTAAGCAATGTGAAAGCTGGATTTATGGTTTCCGTGAACACAAAAATTAAGTTTGGAAGATAACTAAGTAAAGTCTCTCCCCGTTGCAGACAGGTAAAGCAGAGTCAAAGTGAAAAGGTACGATGTGTGAAAGTTGCTAAGTTGGAGAACAAAAACTCATTTTTTAAATCAAACAATCAAGACTTTTCAGTAGATATTTCTAATTTTAAGAAACCTTTTTGTAATATTAGTTTTATACTTTGATGAACGAATGATGATGAATGATCGAAAGTTTTAGTCTAAGAATTGTACATATATAATTTCTATTTAACATAGAAAACACTGTTTATTTATCTCTATCATATTTAAATGCAATTTACACCTGCATTATTAAATTATATCAAACCGAATACATGTTTCAATTTATCTCACCACCCTATGTTATACTGTCCATTAAAAGTGGTTAATTAAGATACCACACCCGTCTTTATGGTATTAAACAATAATAAAAGCACTTGTTTATCCCGACCATGGGTATTATGTACCAGAGAACGCGTTCTAATTACCGTTACTAA
The DNA here is from genome assembly GCA_016904865.1 of Pissodes strobi. Classification (NCBI taxonomy): domain Eukaryota; kingdom Metazoa; phylum Arthropoda; class Insecta; order Coleoptera; family Curculionidae; genus Pissodes; species Pissodes strobi. Next base: position 3,922 of record MU183362.1, on the reverse strand, counting down.
AACGGCTGTATTTTCTATAACCAACGAATATCAAAAATCACAATGATCTCTCAAGATCAAACTGCAAAATCATCAAGTATTTCCTTTTGTAGACAGATTATTTTACAGAGCGTATTAAACAATCTGGGAAAACATACTATTTGATATTCGGTATTAAAATTTCTCAGATATTCGCGAGTTCATTACGATGAATTATAGCTATACATCAATAATAATTTTAATGAGACCTAACTATCTGTTCAAAAGTTATTAAACTAAAAAATTGGTAAAAATGTTGACCTCGACACTTTTTTGTAAACCAGTGTAAACAGAAATAATCGCAGTGCTGATGTTTTTTTTTATATAAATAAACTGCAAGTCAAGTGAGACTTTGTAAATAACACTCATCACAATGAGTAAGACACTTAAAGAAGAAAACCGAGATTGGACAACATCAGGCCATGATTACCTAAGCCGTCTTCTTTTTTTTTTATGGCACTACAGCCCATACTTACTCCAATTGGATTCCCAAACACTGGAAATATCCTTCTAAGAAATCACCAGCGGCCCAAGAATTTTTTATGTCCGCCCAAGGTCTCCAGAGAAAAATGTGCAGTTCCTTAATGTTGACACCCCAGTAAGCATAAACTTGATATCGAACCTGGCTCGACATGCTGCACTGTAGCTCTGCAAATAAAAAAACTACTTTTAATTGTTATACTATGGCATATAAAAAAGCACATTCCAATAGAATAATAAGCATTTCGGGATTAAAAAAAAAATTCAAAATATTTCTTTGTTCCGCCTGTGAAAATTTTGGACTATTAAAATTTGTCATCACACAATATATTTAATTTTACCCCTGCCAAATTCCGTTTATATAAAACTATATTTAAGAAGGGATATTGCTCCCAATCGTTCCCCTTTTGAATACGCAAGACGTACCATCTACTAAACGTCAAGTTAATATTCCAATAAGGCGTTCCAACTATCTCATTAACACACAGACATACAACATACACACATATTCAGATTTTAGTTAACTCAAACTGGGTAGCATTTTACTATATAATATAATATCGAATATATAGTAACAAAAATCAATGAAAGGTGTTGACAACAAATCAAAACCAAAGATATTCCACAAAATCTCTTGGGGCATATGCCTCTGTCACGTCCACATTTACCAAATCGTAACAGTACGTTCGGCCTCGTGCAATTGCTCCGCCCTAAAATTCGATAACATGACAATTTCCGGGTAAGCATAATATGACATTTTAAGGCAGATATTTTTTGTCGTAAGAGTGGTTGTGCCGTAAAGTATTAAAATGGAGGCCATCAGTGTTCAGGAAATGTAACATTTAACCGATAAATATCGGCTAATTCGCTAATTAAAACTGGTTATAATAGCTTTGCGTAAAGTGACTAACACTAATTTTCGCATTACGATATAAAACAAGGTTGTTGACGTAAATTTCCTGCTAATTTAAGAAAGATATCGACCCTGAGAAAAGCATGTTTTACTAAATATCAGAGGTTTTTGACCTAATAATAATGTGTAAACCAAATTTAATGGCAAATAATAAACAAGTGTAACTCAGTATAAATGCAACTTTGTATAAAGCAATAGCTATTTTCCTAACACCCTCGTGCAGGAAATTTCTTTCCGCAAGTGTTAGGAACAATATTTTTTCTACGAGCTTATTTTAATAGTCCACATAAATAAAATTATATAAAAAAATATATCTGTAATTTTCAATACATGTATAATTTATTAGAAATTTAAATAACAATATGTAACAATAATTTAATTAAGTATGCATGTGTCTATTTATAGTACAATTATTGATATTTGAGAAGGGTATTTTTGTCGCTTCCAATGCTTTGCTAGTTGATAGGACAGAAGTCTGGAAAGTCTGGTGTTGGAATTGGAGGAGCATGTCACATTTTTACTGCACCTACAATCTTTTTCAGCGCCTAACGATGACTGCTGGGATGGGTGATGAGGGAAGACTGGTTGGAGCTGATAGAGCTTTAGTTAGAGCTGGTAGAATAAGTAGGAACGTTTTTGGTAGATAAAAATCGAATGGGAAACATTGTTATGATGTTTCAACCAAATTTTTTCGGCAATCTCTTTTTAGTACCTATTCAATGGATTCATGCAAATAGCCAAATAGCACCGATGTGGATTTCCATCCTCCATGTCTCTTCAAATTTGTCATGTAGGCTCCAGAATTTGCAAGTAGTGTAGCTGACGATCGTCTGATGCAATGTCCAGTATAGCATTCAGGATTGGGTAGTCTCGAAAATGCCGCTATATCCGACGGTATCTTTCCAATCTTATTGATACCAATGCATTTCCCGTGTTGATAATTAATGAAAAACCTTCGATGTGATGTTTTTCTCTTTTTTATGTGTGTGCCACAGGCCACGAAAGGCCTATAATATACCCATGAGGGTACCGTGACCTGTTATTATGGCTTAAACCGTCAACGTTATCCAAGTATCGAAACATGCACACTTGGTGCACTTCACGACACCTTTTTTAGACAACGTATAGTACTTGACAATTTCCGGGTAACCATAATATGACATTTTAAGGCAGATATTTTTTTTGTCGTAAGAGTGGTTGTGCCGTAAAGTATTAAAATGGAGGCCATCAGTGTTCAGGAAATGTAACATTTAACCGATAAATATCGGCTAATTAAAACTGATTATAATAGCTTTGCGTAAAGTGACTAACACTAATTTTCGCATTACTATATAAAACAAGGTTGTTGACGTAAATTTCCTGCTAATATAAGAAAGATATCGACCCTGAGAAAAGTATGTTTTACTAAATATCAGAGGTTTTTG